>KK112063.1:575813-620551 GCA_000611955.2 Stegodyphus mimosarum | reverse complement strand
CTACTAACACTGACGTCATACCTCCTCTTAGCGAGCGTGCCTTGGTCTTCCTGTTATTTTTTTTGGGGTGTTGGTACAAGTGAATGAGAGATAGAATCGGTGCCCAATCCTCGTTAATTGATTCAGAACGATTTTTAATTTTTTTTTTCGGATAAAATAAATAATATTTGCGTATGGAACTAAAGAGCCGCAGTTTCACATCAAAAGAGCCGCATGTGGCTCGCGAGCCGCAGGTTGCCGACCCCGGTCCTATACAAATGCTTTTTTTTACACTTTTGGCAAATGAATCGCGTCTTTCTGTATTTACTGCTAGGATACAACTCACATATTTTATAAGTTTTTTTGCGCTTTATACTAAATGTTTCGTTACTATAAAAATCCGATTTGTTTTCACTTCGCAGATATTTTGTTTTATTTCTCTTTTTATTGTATTCTTTCAAATGATTCAATCTGTACGTTTTCAGAAACAAAGGTCTGTTTCGAAATTTCTTTTTTAACCGTTAGTAATTTTGTCTTTACCAATAAGATGGTTATTCTGAGAGACTAAATATTCATTTTGCATTTCGGTATCTGTATTATTTTCTCTAGAACTGTGATCGCTAAAATATCATTCATTCAAAACTTCTTCATTTTCAGTAAAGGAGACATCGTGTCTCGGGTGTGAGGAAAAAGAAAGAAACGGAGACAAGGGCAACGGAAAATAAAGAGCCGGAATATAGAGCACCGGAAAAACAGTAAGTTTAGATAATTCCTTTTTGTGACTCCTCACCGACGCGATCCTTGTAAGGGGGGGGTAACAAGAAGTAGTCTGATGTCACTATGTTGCATCTGCTCATACTTCTGTTTAATACTACCAATACGGATCACATATATTGTCTTCTGGTAAAGCACTGTCAAGTTCAGACTGGCGACCCTCGAGCCGCATGTAGTCCTCGAAGTAATTTTATGCTGCGTACGTAACGTAACTTAAATAGCATTACTATGACAAGAATTTAAAGAAAACGTAAGTCTTCTAAGTCTTGACCGGAAAACTCGAAACAATTTCCAAAAGTTTCCGGAACCTTTGCACATCATCATCCTCATAGTTAAGAACAAACGTCATGTTGAATAACGAAGCAAAATAGGGAAAAATCAGTCCAAATAACATGGGGAACGCAGTCCAGTCCAAATAACATAGAAACTCATGCAGGTATGACATATCCATGAGAATTATTTCCGAGAAAACAATTTTTAGGAACAGCCCAATTTTTCCTTGCTCCAAAGAATGTGACTTTCAACTCAACTGCTAGAAAATTTACCCTGACACAAACAAAAGAACTTGATGTAAAAAACAAAAGCAAACCGCCCTGATATCGGTGTGATGTAAGTGCACTCGGGTACGTAAATGCGAACTAAGTGAATCTCTGAATAAACGTAAATAAATAATGAATAACGTAATAAATCTCTGAATAAACGTAAATATGCATGATTTGATACATTATACATAGATTCTTCAATCTATAGCTTGTTTACATGGGACATTTTCAGAACAGAACAAATTTAAACGTAGCAGGCGATATTTCTCATTTCATCTGCTGCCAGAAATTTTTATCCTGAAACATTCGCCTTTTTAAATTTTTTACGTAAATCTTTCTAAAACCGAATAAACACCCTCTGTAGAATACATACAAAATCAAACAAGTTAAGATGTGATTGAAATTTCACAATTTATGGCAAATTTTTAATACATTGCTTATATATTCAGTTTTGTTGATCAAACTGTAATTACAATCGATTAAAACTACGCGCATAATTTACAGTATTGTAATAAAATATGTATAAGAAAATAATAAATCAAGCTTGCGGAAAAAAATATACGCATTGCATATTTGTTTCTGCTACGTTTGAATACAAGTTCCGAAACGATAATATAAAGATTCAAAAGCTTCAAATCCCTTAACATCCAAGAGCTCTGTTATTATCGAATCTTTTGTTAAATGAATAAAACTTCAGTTTGGCAGTGTTAACAGTCAACTGAAGACCATACAAAAATTCAATAAATGTTGTAAGGATATTTTTGTATTTACACTGGAGAAAAATTACGCATTTATCTGTAAAGGAAGCACAACAGAAGAAAAGTAAAGAACGTCATAAATACACTTAGACTGAAATCATTTACGAAAAAACGATGTTCGAAGTCTTAAAGAACGTCTCTGAACAGTCATGTTTCAGTTACAATTACAATAAAGAGCTCAGACACAATTACAATAAAGAGCTGATCAGGAGTTAACTGTTTTAGTACTAAAATATGATCATTTATAAAAACTGCACAGGCAATTTAATTTGCGCAGATCACCCTACAAATTTGTTTAAAGGCTTGGACGCATGGTGTTATACATATACTGGTGGACGATTGCTAAGGGTGGATGAGAATAGCAGCGATAGCAAGCACAAAATGGAAATTACATAAGTGCGGGATACAGTAAGACGTGTTGTGTGTATGCAAATTTTGGATTACCGAATTGTTCGTCACGTGATGCGCTGATAAGAGACATAAAAGATTTTACGCGTATTGACCGTTGCTGTCTACAGCAAAATTTAACGAGAAAGAATCAATTTCAAGACTTTTTACTTTCCTAAGACATATTTTTCTTTTCGAACTGTATCTCCGAATTTTCTGCAATGATTTGAAGTTTTTTCTCAAGATTTCTCATTTCGATTCCGCCCTTAGGCAGCTTCTCGTTTTACCTCTTGTAATCCAAGTGCCTTCAGCACTATTTTCGCGATGATCTGGTTACAGCCGAAACGCTGATGCCAGACTCGCAGTTACGATGATAGTAATGTTAAGAATCAACTGACGAATCTGCACTTTTGGTATGTCTTCCAGACATCGCTTAGATGATTTTACGTGTGGCTGTTTTATTGGCAAGAATCAAGAATGGCAAAAATTAACAGATATTGCTAAGAGCTTCCATCCGCAGTGTTGTTTTAAGGCATTGGAAATCATTTCAAACAAATGTAATGCTTAGCAAATATCAGGGGAAAAGTCCTGTTACGACGCCTGAAGAAGATAAGCAGACAGTGCTATCGACAAAAAGGAACGGACGTACCACAACTATCCCTTTGACATACAAATAAAATACGAGTCAGAAGAATACCATTTAATTTGGACACTCCATGTGCATGCTTAGAAGCATAAAGTTTCATTTTAAAATTTACATTGCTATATAACAATAATAAAATACTGCGCAATGTTCGCCGAAGATACGTCTCGGTCACGTCAAAGTCTAGAATGGCACATGAAATCATTGACGTCTTCCGGACGTCATTGTATGTCAAGGGGCTATTTGTGATAGAAAATCAGTTACTTGCTCCTACTGGCAAGCAAATTTCCCGAAAAACTGTAGCCCAGACGTTTGCATCAAGGACGTTTGCATACGGTCGCGGTGCTGTTGTGTGCATTCCATTGTCCAGACGGCAACGTACCACCCGTTTACAAAGTATCGCGAGCCTCTAATTTGACTCAAATGAATTGGACTTGTGTACTGTTTTTAGATGAAAGTACGTTCAGTCTGTTACCGGATTATAGACACCAACTGATCTGGAGTGAGAGCGGTGTTGCTTAGAGTCTAGAAAATATTCAGAAAAGATCGGTATCCGAGATGCAGTATCATGGTATGGGGCGGCACTATGATGAATTGCCGTATGCCATTACATGTGGTTCAACTAAGATTAGAGTGGCCAATGGTATATTAATGATGTTCTGTTGCCTCATGTTCACATGTTTTGTGGTGCTGTTAGTGATAAATTTCTTTTCATGGACGACAATGCAACATGTCATCGAACAGTGGCTGTCCAGGAGTATCTAGAGAGTGAGGATATTCATCGCCTTGTACGACCAGCACGTTTTCCATGTCTCAATAACATTGAATATGTTTGAGATGCTTTGGGGAGGAGTCTTGGTGGTCGACAATGCTCTCCAGTAAACAAGGATACCCTCTTTCATGCAGTGAACTGAGTATTGGTTTAAATTACCCGACAGCTGTTGGATTATGTTGTATTAAATTATAACAAGACGTGTGGAATCTTACACTGCCCTCCATAATGATCATATCCCGAACTGCCATCTTATGCTGGAATGTCTGCGGATGATAACTGCATTTTTTTTACTTTTATGTATTCAGTACACTATGACCATTTTGTTCCTTGAACACTTTTCAAAGTCTTCTAGATTTCCTAGTAGAAAAATTATCTTTATTGTTATATCCTAGTATTCTGGCATTATTTTATTTCACTTAGCATTCAAACACATTTACTTTCTAACACGCTATATAGCCGCTTGTGATCCGTCGTTAGCAAATGTCCACTATCAAATGTCCTCTAAATGTACTTTATGTACTTTGGAAGCATATATACATCTTGAAAGACATTTCACTCTAGGCAGACAGTTTTCATTTGCGTGTATACATGATTTAAATACCTAGCTCTAAAAAGCAGCAGCTAAATTTGTTCAAGACAGTTCACAGTTTTATTTTTTAACTACATTTTGTGCTGCTGCCACTGAACACAATCATTGCATGCTTCTTAATATGTAATATATTCTACTAAACACTTAAATGCTCCTAAATGAAATTTTACCTACGAAATCCCGAGATAAAAGGATGCAATTAAATTCATTTTTAACTCATTCAACTCAGTAGTCATCATTTTAAGGGGAGTCGGGATTCCCTATACGGACAATGTTAAATTGGCCATTTTCGATGTATCTTTTCTCAAAATCTGCTGTAGATACAGGTTTGAAATTTTTTGTGTGATTAAAGTACACCTACTGATTATACTGAAATGAGCCCTTGAAACATTTTGAGTTTTAGAGTAATTTCTAGAATATTGTATTAGGCATAGTAAAATTTAGCACTTTTCTCAGAAAAAAAAATCTTGAAAATCTTTTTCTTAGTTTCTCACAAAACGCTCATTTTAGTAAATATTAGGAAACATAATAATAGACCATAAAAATGACATACCTATGAGCAGAAGTTCCTGAGAAAAAGTACATCTAGTATACGAAATTACATTCGGAGAAAAACACATTTTCATGTAAAAATCCTCATTGATCAAAGCTTTCGATGATAAATTCAAAATGGACTTTTTACAGTTCTTATTTCCAAAGAGATTAAAGTATGGTATTTTTAGAAAGCTAAGTGTAGGTCCCAATGCATTATTGAAACTAACAACTGACGAAATTGTAAACAATATACATCTAGAGGTACTAATAATAAACAAAATATGAAGCTGAATCCCTTTCAGCAAATACTTTGAGAAGTTGACGCTTCACGTATCTTATCCTCTCAAAAAATCAAAAATATATCAACTAATGCTTACGTATCTAAATTATTTGATTTTGCTGTCTCTTTTCGAAGGAGAGACATTTATTACTTGCCTTTTGAGCTTTCGCTTACAGTTGATTGTTTATCTTCTGAGAAAATCGTTTGCTCTCTAAAACTGTTTTGGAGACACTGACAATTCCTGAATCCCCTTGTGTTTTTCTGGTCAAGAGCAACTTAATCAGAACCTTAAACAATTCTAATGTGAGATTTGCATACCAAAATGGGAAATCTAATTCCCTTCCTCAGAGTATTGTGTGCTTCTCAGTAATATTCCTTGGTGTCAAGAAACATGTTATTCCATTTTTGTTCTTTTATCTGAAATGTTACCAATTAAATCATTTAAAAAATCCACCTTGTCATTGCACTCCAGTAGAGCTTAAGAGGGATTTTGACGATCCTATTCTTGTTTAAGTTTTAAAGATGACAAGAAACGGTTGACTGAGTTTCATTTTTAAAGCGTTTAACAGCTTATGCTACAACATTTTTTTCCTTCTGGTCAAGATGAAACACATTTATAACAAACGTATTTATGACATTACGCAAAAAGGAAAAAGATAACATTACGGATAATTAAAATAAGCCATAGAATTAATTAGTGATATAAACATTGATAAAAAATTGTTCTTGCTAAGATGCAAAGATGCATGTTTTTCACAAAAACTGCTTTCGTTAAAGCACGAGGCATACCAATTAGACTATGTTCTGCGTAATACGTTAACAGTAATCAGTCCTGAAAGTGAAGTACTATAGAGCATTAACTGTATAGGATAGGCGTTAAAAGATAACTATATGCTAGAAAACTGATATTACGATAAATATAAAATTCGAATTATTTACAAGCAAAATATCCGAAACTCAATAGAAGAGGAGGAAAGAGAAAGTTTCTGATAATGTACTTATTTCAACAGCTTTATAGGTAACTGAATATAACGCCTTACTATGCCCTATACTTTACCTACTATAACCTATACTTGACTTCCATATGTGAATGTTAGGAAATGCGATACTATAATGAGCACTACTAGGTTACGGAAAATACTATGTCATTGCTTTTCATCCGCAACATAAAATGCATGGGATAAAATGCATTTTAAAAGTAGAAACAGCAGTCATAAGCCTTTTATGTAACTGAAAGAGACCTGGTGAACCTTTAAACAGTATTGAAACAATATTTTAGTAACTAAAATAACCTTTTCATCATATTAATGTTCACAAATCGGATGAACATATTTATGTTCACAAATCAAATGAACATACAAATTTTCACAAATCGGATGAACATATTTATGTTCACAAATCAAATGAACATATAAATTTTCACAAATCGAATGAAAACAAATGTTCACAAATAATACTGCGTCTTATTTGATATTAATAAACTTTTATTGCTAATTTAAAGCTATAAAACTTTGTCGTTTAGAGCAATGAGTGTAAATAAGGGTTTAATGTACACGCTTACCTTTTGTTCCGTGCGCTGAAGGAAACCGTTTAAAGCATCTGCAGTGTATACAAAAGGACAATTAAAATCAAACAAGAAATAATGAAAATAATATAATGTGTCATGATGGCTGTTACATTTATAGAATTTTAAAAACAAAATTAGAATGAAAAGCCGATGGAAAGTTTGAACGTTCTTTCAATTGAAGTTTCTTAATTGTATTCAGTAAATATTATGAATCATGCATACATTCTTGAATTTTTAGTTCTCATATTCGCTATAAATAACTTTTATTCTAAGCGTTTATGTAAAAGCGTGAAGCGTTTATATAAAATTGTAAAGTTATGCCCAGAACATGAAGACCACAACTGTAACGAATAAGTAGGAGGAAATCAGAAAAACGGAAGACCGCGACAAGAAAGCAGATTCCCGGAAGCTGTGCTTTGAAATTAAAGAGTACAAGAGATTATAAACAAAATTTCTTCGAATTACTATAGATGGAAGACTGAACTAGATAGATCATCTTCAAGACATCAAGGCAAAATCTTAAAAATCAGCCAACTCCGTAAGAAGAATGAGAAGAATATGGTCCGCATTTGCTCTCTGACGCATGTACGTATTTTTAAAATTTATTTGCATAGATCTTGTTCTAAATAATGCAATTTAACTCAAATTTGTTTTCTTACAATTATTTTTTTTCTGCTTTAACAGTTGCTCGTTATAAAATAAATATCATCAAAATATTTTTTGCAGCAAAATAATTCATTCCAAAAGTGTTAATCAGCAACTAAAATAATAATTCGGAAACTTCAAAGAGTTGTTGAGATGTTTTCGAAGAAGATGTTTTTTGTCATTTTGTTTTAAAAAGAACGCAACACAAGAATTGTTAATTTTTCAACAGCAAAACATAGTACCAGTTGGAAATTATTACTTGTTTAGCAAAATATATTAACAGTCCACATCTGACTTCATGACTGACATCATGACAAAACTCAACAAACCAACGACAAATTTTGTTAGAAATTTAAATAGTCATCATCTTGAAGATGGTAAAAGTACTCTAAGTCTCTAAAACGTCCTTCATGTAGAGCATTCAGCTAACTTGGATGTTATAAAACGATGGGAAATATCATGGAGCTGTGTAAAATGTACGTCCGGGAAATATTACTGGCTAATACGAAGAATTCGGAGAATTATCTAAGGAAAAGCCACGTATTAATTATGTAAAGTTTCAAGAAGATTTAAAAGAGTAGTTTGCAATAAATGTTTAACCTGAAGCTATTAGAAGTGCAATTAGAACACACGGACACAACAGGCAATCAGCAAGAAAGAAACTCTTTGCCTCACCCCATCAACAAGAAAACAAAGAAAATACGCCTGACATTCACAAAATCAGTTATTGAAATCTAGGTAAGCAAAGATTTAGCATACTAAACAATGCCATGTTTGCAAACAAGTCACAATTTCAAACATTTAAGTCCGATGGACGAATTTTCTTGCAGCAAAAGCCGAATAAAAATTTGAATTTGAAAAATTGATTGCCTACTTTTAAGCATGAAAATGAAAGCATAATGATTGGGGATGCTTCGGTGCCTCTGAGATGAGAAGCATAGCTTTTATAGAAAATAATATCAATTAATATAAATAGTATTAATGAAAACCTGAAATCATGTGCAAGAAAACTTAAAATGCAAAATATATCCAAGTTTATCAAAATACCTATCCTAAAGATGTAGCTCTAAACGTTCCTTTGTGGTTATTAAACTACTCTCCTGAAGTTGCCAAAACTCTTCCCTATCGAACATATACGGAGTGAGAAAGAATGGACAAACATTTCTTTCTACTAAAAGAAATTCTTATGGAGGAATAGTACAAAATGGAACATTTTTAAGGAAAACAATTAGTTGAATCCCTACCAAAAAGCATGAAAATTGTAATTTCAGCTAAAGGACATCCAACAAAATATTGCATGTTCCGTTTTATTCATCCTCATATTAAATATAAAATGTTAATACAAAATGCCAGAATACTTATACAAGTTCATTATCAGAACATTTGTAATGTTATTATTATTTTTTCACACAAAACGCTTTAAGTACCTTTTTCAAAAACAAGCAGATTTTAGAAAAGGTAATCTATTGTACAAGTGAAAAATAAAAGCTATTTCGTTAGTACTTAGCAACTCATATTTTCAAATAAAACTCGAAGACAAAAGTGCCCCCAAACATAAGTCATTCTATATGATGGAGAATAAAGTCCTGATATCCCAAAATTGCTATTCAGCACAGTGGCAGCGAAAACTGTTCATCCCGCGGCTGCCGACTTGGCGGTCCTTATGACCGAAAGGAAGAAACGCAGTTCCGTAGCATTTAACGACATTTCCTGTTCAATACTTTTAAGATGATCTTATTCTAGCTTTGCATCACGCCTTCAGAATACTAGCATATATTAGCTATCGGAGCTAGAAACTTTAAAACTAAAACTTTACAGCTCGGAATTGTTTACAAGAATTTTACAGCAAGTTTCCTTATATGAACTAATATGCAATTCGAACGATTTTGAACCACCATTCCCTTTTTTTAATTCTCCACTCCGCAAATTATCTTAACATAAACACTATAGATACCAATGCACCCAACTACATATAGAGATAGATTTAAAAAAAATTAAAAGAGAATAGACTGTATTTTTTCCTATAAAGCCGAAAATAAGGAGCAGCCTGAAAGGCCACTTGTGCTCAGAAAAAGCATTTTTCGATTCGAAAATTTTAAGTATTAAAAAGACACAAGAAACTGAAAATAATAGCAAACCAAAGGGCAGGAAAATTGTAATTTTAGCTAAAGAATATCCAACAAAATATTGCATGTTCCGTTGTATTCAAGCTCATATTAAATGTAAAATGTTAGTTCAAAGTGTCAAAATACTTATACAAGTTCATTTTTTTAAGTGAACATTCGATTATCTATTTGATAGCGTTATTAAATTTGTCGTTTAATTTAAAAAGCCTGTGAATAACGCATTTGGGAGTTCTTTTGGAAGGAATTATTAAAGAAATAAGATGATTGATTTCCTCATTTTTCTCCGAGACTGACTTGATCTTAAGAATTTTTTCCTGCTTAGGACATGACACAACTAAACTACATTTTTCATCCGAGAAATTTTATTGAATATTACTCCTAACTTAAGCTGTTGATTATTCATATTTTTCTTAGGAAGTATTATCAATCATGGGAAGTATTTATGACCTTGATTACTGTTAGATTTTAGAATGTCTGGATAAGATTTGGTCAGAAGAGTGTGTGCATTATTAGAGCAAACTGGTGAAGTTGCCATATTATTAAAAGTTTGAAGTTTAGAGTACGAAGAGGAAATGTTGTAGCATTAAGAATCACTAGGAATGGGAAACGGTAAAGACAACTGTTGGTTATGAGTAGAAACGTTTGATTGACGACATTCATATACATCATAGCATTGTATCCGCAAAGAAGCTATATTTCTGAAGAGTTGCGGTTAAGGACATCGCAAATAATTGGAGAAATATGGATTAACATTTAAATTTTGGAAGAATATAGGCTGTAGATTACTTACGGAAGAATACATCTTATTGTTATTTGTTGCTGTATCCATAGCTGAATCTCTTATGAAGTCTATTAAGGACTTGATCTCTGCAAAAATGTCTTCAGAGATATTTCTTCCCGTTCTTTCTTGTTTTGAGTAGTATTAAGCATTTGTCGTTTATTTATCTCTAACTTTCCGAAACAAAATTTGACTTAAGTCATGACACTGCATATATGTTACATCTTAAATGAACGACTTTTAAAGAAGGTGTTTCCCAAGGAAGAAAAGTCAAAAGCTTAGAGAAATAGCAAAAACGTTTGCGAGTGTTAAAATATTTCTGAGAAATTTTGTGCTCAGAGGCAGGAAATATGAAACATAAGCAGACGTGTAAGTAATCTATTAAACAAGCATAAGCGCATTAAAAGTAACAGTGTACAATATGCATAGCATATTACATAGATTTCAAAGGCACGCAACGTTCTTAGCTTGAAATAGAAGAGGGAGGTTCCAGAGATTATTGCCCGGAAATATGCATTGGCTATTAAGCCCGAGCTCAAACGCAGTGAGACATATATACTGATTAACATATTAATGTGCAAGACTAATTTTTAAAACAAAAACAAGAAAAAAATTAAAGTGTTCGTCACATATGATGAAAATATCCTCAGATGTGATTGAAATTCATCTACAACCATGTTTATTTGAAAGTAATGCGTACTGTAATTATTCCAAGTCATGAGTAACTGAATCTCGTGACATAAAACTCAAAATTATTATGCATTAATTCATTTCTGAATATCAGTTCTCAGCTACAAGATGACGCTATGAAAGTTGTAGTTTTAAAAGTTTTCTACATCCTTAATGGATGTCTTCGTGGTGTAATTAGAAAGCACGTTTGACTAGTGATCGGAAAGTCCGAAGTTAAGAGTTTCGGCGAAAGCATACTTGATTAATTCAGCTTGTATATGGAGCCGCTAAATATATGGAGAGCCGAAAGTCCTCGTATATGGTTTGATGGCAGGGGAAAGCGCTGAGGGATCCTCGGTCTACCCCCAGGGATGCTGTCTCTCAGAATCGGAGTGGAAGTAGAAGTTCAACCTCCTTGAGGCTTCTTACATGAAATACATGGACAACAATAGTATAAAGCGTTGCTAAGACAATTAGTTATAATATATTATTCTACTGTTTGAAATGTTTATTAATAGTTCAACTACAGAACCGAAAACATAAAAATAAATGTTGTATTAAGGGAGCATAACTAACAGATTTTTCCCTTCCATCGAAATAAGGTTGGCATGTCATTATTTTTTTACAAGTTAAAAAATGACTCAATTCTTTGGCCATGGAAACTTTAAAGTTGGCCTCCTGATTTTCATCAGGCCTATTTCAGAGAGGATTATTTTCGTAAATTCACTTTAAATTATTGTAAACCATCATACGTTTTTTTCCTTTAAAATTTTCCTTTACTGTGTAGTTTTCTGTATTGTGTTTCATACATCTGTAAAGCCCATGTGATACTTTGTGGTGCATGGGGAATTTTTCGTGTCTTTAATAATAGTAATAAAAAGATTATTGCATTTGTATTCATTCGAAAAGGTTTAGGCTTATGTATGTCTTATGCTCATATATGAATGCAAACATTATAAACGTTTTCTAAGAAAAGTAGGCATTATTCGGAAAAAATACTCAGAGTTTTTATAGCTCTTACTAATTTTCATAAATTTCCGTTTTGTTTACAGGCTATCAAAATGCGAGTCAAGTTTGTTTGATTTCAAAGAACATCTTATTTTGCTACACCGGAAATGTTATTTTTGCGCGTATACATTTATTTTCAAAATATGGTAAAAATTATGATGCGTATTATTTTATCCATTATTCGCAATTCAGGATCAGATGGCAACATTTAAGGTGACTTTGAAAAACAAAGCTCGCCAAATACTAATGTTTTATGCGAGATCTTAAAAAGGTTCGCAGAAAGAAATGAGCAGCTGTGTTCATTTTCCTTTCATTTGAAATGAAACCCTGAAAATCCCTGAAACCTTGCTCACAGAAAGAAAACTCATTATAGTAAAAACTATTTTTGAAAAATAAAATTAATCTTACGAGTTGTCATACATATAGTCCAAATTGTTAAAATATACTTTATAAAACTTACTACATCTTGCAAAAAGTAACTTTCATTTAATGAAATTAAACTATATCACGTGGAGAATATAGATGCAAATCGTTAAATTTATGCAAATAAACACTTATTTCGGGTGTTTTCCCTTGCTTAAACTGCAGTTACACTCACTAAAGATTAATTTTAAAAACTGAAAACCCCCACCCAAAGAACTTGGTAAAAACTTTTACAATTCTTGGAAGAATAAAAGATTGATTTCGGTGTGTTTCGATTCGAGTTGTATTAAACCACAGTCAGGTAACTTTATTGAAGTTCACACGAAGAAAGACTCTCTGAAGAATAAACGGCGGACATGTCTACAAACAGACGCTGCATTATTTTCAAGAAGAAAAGGTGGCTTTTCCGCTAAAGGTTCTCGAAGAATTTTTTGATCTTCCTACGTTAAAGGAAAAACAGAGCATTGTGAGGCGGTTCGTCTTTTGTGCCCAACTCCTGATCCTACCAACCCGATTGAACTTCCTCTTCAACTGAGATAGAAGAAGTCTGAGCTTATAGCGATAAAGCTGCCTTCAAGTGACGCTTCTTTGGTGTAACCTCTCGCAAGAAAGTTTGGGGATAAATGAATAAAGTTGAGTTGTCAGACATCTAACAGATTCGTTTTAATTTATTTCAGCAAAGAAATTTCCTGATTAAAGTTCTTACTTTCGTTGAGATTCTATATTTAATAATTACCGAGGTTACATTCTATCTGATAATTAATTGTTTACAAGGTAAATTTGAATGAAGATAAGGCTTTCATTCTTAAACTGTGATTTTCTTTTTTGTAATGTTCAATTTTTTAAACAATTAAATAAAAAAATGACCTCGGAATCAGAACATAAATTCTCTAACTTATACACACCTATTACAAATACCATCTTAGGTATATCTTTGTGAAAGCAGAATCGGTTTATAAGGTATATCTCCCACATTCTTAGCGTGTCTTCGTGGTGTAATGGTCAACACACTGAGCCGGTATTTCAGAGGTTCGATCCCCGGCGAAGGCAATGCATATTTTTCATCTCTCCTGCTTGTAATTAACCTAATGTCTCTACACTGGCGCCCGAACTAAAAGGGTTGTGGATGATGACTCTCCACACCCAGGATTTGGCGACTAGGTCCCCTAAAACCCTAGTCACCCTTTAAAAAGGGGAGTATATAAGGTATATCTCCCACATTCTTAGCGTGCCTTCGTGGTGTAATGGTCAGCACACTGAGCCCCTATTTCAGAGGTCCGTGGTTCGATCCCCGGCGAAGGCAATGCATATTTTTCATCTCTCCTCCTTGTAATTAACCTAATGTCTCTACAGGTTGACTGAAAAATCATCACTTAATTGCTCCTTAAACGCAGTAAAACGAAGGAAAAACGAAATATTTTCAATCTAATAAAGAAAGCTTATCAAACATTTTCACAATTAATTCTTTTTCAACATAAGTTTTCACATAGTGTATTCACTGTGTCCAGAATCCGCCATAATCGGCTTTCATTTTTTGCAAATATTTATGTTTTGGTATTTTTAAAATTTTAAAAAATCGGTTTGGTAAACATTACGCATAACATTTTACACGTTCCCTTGATCCCTTGAATTATACGTAGGAGAAATAAAGGCTCATTATAAAAAATAAAGTAAAAAATGTGTAGCCCTGATATTACAAAAATCGATAAAGAGATTTCATTTAAAATTTGGTCATAATATTTAATGGCGATACGCAAGTGATGTTTCCATTTTTACACGGCTAAAAATAAAACATCTGTTTCGAAAATGATTTTTGATGTTAATAAGTTACGTAACAAACTGTTTAATTTATATTGCCAAGAAAAGTAAAAATATTGTTTCACCCCCCAAAAAAAAGATATATATACGGAATCTTACACTACTGACTTTCAAGAAAACACTGGCAAACTTCGGTATCAGTACGGAGCTAACTTATATCATTCTAAAATGATGCATAAATTAATATTAAAACATTTCAGTTTAATTAATGAAGTAATTAAATAATTTATTTTAATGAAATATTTTTGATTAATATATTATGATGCTAAAGAAATAAAATTTCATTTGAATTTTAATAGCATAATTGCAGTGTTCGGAAACTTATAAATTAATTAAATGTTGCACGGAAATCCTATCAGCATAACAGTTGTAGCAAAATTATAAATTAAAGAATGTTACACATTAGTAAATCACACAAAATATCACTGAATGGCTTTTAAGAGAAAAAAATCGGACTCTAATTTTTCTAATTTATTTCTTTACCGTCCCCTCAAGGCAAGCTAAAAGCAACGGCAAATATCCCAAATTTTAAGAATAGATGTCTTAGTATATACAGGGTGTTTCAGAGATCATGGGACAAACTTGGAGGGGGGGTGGAGCGTACTAAAACATGTATTTTTTGTATAGGAATGTAGGGTCTAAATTGACGGTTGAAGTCACGAACGCAAAAAAACGACACGAGAGGAAAATTTGTTTATGTACAAAATCAACGCAAAGTGCTCCTTTGCAGCAATACAGTATTCACAATAAATGTTCAAAAAAGGGAACATTAACAGTAATAGGAACTACAACTGTATAGCTGGAAATGCAGCCGTAGAGGGTGTTAGTGAGCCGGAAAAACCACGATCCGATGCATCAGAGGACCATTCGCAACTCGATGCCGAGCGTGATGGATGAGTTTACGCACAGGAAAAAAGCTGACGTGCATCTCATGTATGGTGCTGCTAATGGAAACGACAGAGCAGCGCTACGGTTATACCAGGAATGGTTTTCGAACAGGCGCATGCCGAAGCACACAATGTTCGAGAGGCTGCATCGGTCTCTGTGTGAAAACGGGTCATTTGAAGCCACCTCTGACACTAGGAGTGGAAGAAGAACTGTACGACAAGAATTGTCGTACAGTTCTCGTATTGAAGAATCCATCTTCAACATTGTGCATGAATCAACTCAGACAAGTACAACAGCTATTGCACGTCGTCTGCAGCTGAGTCATTCCACCGTTTGGAGAGTTTTGAATGAAAATGGTTTGCACCCATACCACTTGCAGAGAGTCCAAGCCTTGCAAGAGACAGATTACCCTCTACGAGTTCATTTCTGTCATTGGTTCTTGCATCAGTGTGAGGCGCAGGCGGATTTCCCATCGGATGTGCTATTCACGGATGAGGCAACTTTCTAACAGGACGGCATCTTCAATAGCCACAACATACACGTGTGGGCAACTCATAATCCACACGGCACACGTCCACGTGCATTCCAAACCCACTTCTCCGTGAATGTGTGAGCGGGTATTGTTAACGACTACCTCATAGGCACATACCTCTTATCTGCACGTACATGGCTTATGTTATCATATTTTTCTGAAAGAGGTGCTACCGGAATTGCTGCAGGATGTTCCGGCTGTCGTCGTGATCGCATTTGGTTCCAACATGATAGTGCACCAGCCTATAACAACGTGCGAGTCCGCAATTACTTGGATAGGACATTTCCGGGCCGATGAATTGGTCGTGGTGAATCCGTTCGATGGCCACCCCGTTCGCCAGATATATCCAGCTTGGATTTTTTATGGGGCCATCTGAAGAGCATCATTGACGAGACTCTGATATTGACGGTACAAAAGATGCAGAAATCTGTGCCCCGAGCATTCCCTTCTAGCAATGATAACAGCTGTATCAAGGTTATGCTCTTTCAAATTCACACCTTTCTCTTTCGAACGCTTGAGAGAGTGACTTATTTTATCGGTCTCCTCAGTCTTATGAATCAAGGACGTCGACCTCACCACGTTAATTGATCTTGGCTTAGAAGGGTAAACCACGTTAATTGAAATATTGAGTTGTTTTACTACTATACGTGCGTACAGTAGATTTTAGAGGGATTCTAGGATAATGCATAATGGCTAGCAGATAAAAACGCTGAAACCATTGACCAAACGCTGTTCAGCTCTCTGAAACCACTGACAAGACGCTTTCATTTGGTAAGAAGACTGGAGAAGACTGCAAGGTAGGTGATGAACAGCATGCGTTTTCAGAAAACATAGGGTGAATGAGCAGAATGTGGTCTCTAACTGTTCTGTTGAAGGTGGGCAATTAAGGTTAAAAAAAATATGACACAGGCGTAAATGTTAAAACCTCAGTAATGCGAAGGTGTCTGTTCACAGTACCGGATATGCAGATTAGAGCTGACCAGAACGTATAGCCGGTCGAGCCCATACCACCATTCAAGTATTTAGCCAGCATGAGAGTAAAGAATGCAAACTTCTCCCATTCGTTATTTTCGGTGTCTAAACACGGAAACGGCCATCAAGATTCTGTAAATAACATCTGCAAAGATCAGTAAGTAAGGCGTCATGCCAATGCACCTGTGTGCGTCATACCATCATAGGCACTGATGCCTCTGCTGTAAAGTCAAGGGAAGACGAAGCAATAATTACTTTGCTGATCATCCATGGTATTGAAGGTACGATCGCATGGTATATCTGGGTGCGTGTGGCTTTGCTACATACCCGGTTTCCTAACCTATGCTACATGATTTCTTTGTGCAATCGCTAACAGTGATGTCAGCAAGATGCCCGTTACCTCGACCATTGATGACGGAGGAGCGCTGAGCTCCAGCACGTCTCCGTGTGGGGCTCTTCTGGACCCACGATTTTGATTTTCGTAAATGTCGATAGATCCCGAGCAACATGAGCAGCATTGGCATGATAAGATAATCCGGCAGTCTCAGTGGTATTTTCCCGCGATACCATTTTTGAAACACGTTTATATAAGTTCCTCTACTTACAGAAGTTATACCAAAATTTCTAATATAAAAAGCAACAAATGAGTCAATTTATGGATGATAAATCGGCATTTTAATAATTTTTTCTTCTGCTTTGAATTATTATCACTTTTCAAGTATGCATGATGTGAAATGCTAAACATTTGCATATCCCACATGACCACATATGCATATTCTACATGCCTTGCCTAAAATTCTCAGGTTTGTTAATCACGTGTCTTATGGAGGAACCAACAGGTGTACTAATTGGAAGTAAAAATGTTTGTTTAAAAAACAGAATCCTTCATTGTCTTTGATAATTTTTAAGCATTTTATTTCATCGATTGCGTCATATTTAATTTTTTGGCTAAAAAATAAAATTCTTCATATTCAACGATATTATCAAGCGTTTTATCCGATGAATTATGCAATACACAAATTTTTGGTGTTGTTACTAACCTTGCTCTTTATGCTCTAAGCCGTCTACAATAAACTGAGGGATTGTTCTATAAATAGTAAATTATCTGTTTTATTCTGGGGGCGAAGTAAATTTGTTGTATATATTTTGTAGCTTGAATAATATTTCAGTGCTGTGACGCTGACAAGCAAAAAGCGCGTTCCTTTTTGCTAGAGACGAAGAAGAAGCATATAATAGTCCCTCATATCTAGAAATAAAATTCCATTTCCGAGATATTTTATGGACTTTTTTGAAAAGGCTTATTGTAAGAGGTGACAAAAAGCTACCCTTTTTGTTTCGCAATATATCAAGAAAAGAACCGCATGCAGTGGTCCATCGAAAGTATGATTGATGTACGCTGAGAGGACCTGTCAAAGTCCTCTCGCACGTGTTCCATTTGTAATATGCTTAAAAGAACCCCATAATCGTATGTAGGAACTGGCTATTCTTGACAAACATTCCACTTTTCGACACGTTGAAATCGTGCTTGCAGAATAAATCGTTTTAGGTTCGGAAACAAAGCGAAATGTAATAGACTACACAGCAAAGAACAACTTCTTGAAACACGTATATTTTCCATCCATCTTATGAAATTTTGTCCACATGACTGCAAAAGAATTTAACTTTTATAATACAATCTAAAGCTACCTCATGCATATATAACAAACAAACTTCCATGCGTCTTACAGAATTCTGCTTCCTTTCCCAAAGATTTGCTTACTTCTTAATTTAAAACTCAGTTTAAAATAAGTTCCTCTAAACAAATTTTATTTACTGAATTTAAACAGATGAAATAATAAAATTCGCTCGAAGGTTGAAGAGCTCTCTTCTTTATTTTGTTCACAGGAGCTAGTGTAGAAAAATCGTCTGTAAACACAAATCTCAAATGCGCTTGTATTCCATGAGAAAGGGGATGTTATTTCCAGACTAATACTTTATAGAAAAGACATTACAGTGGAGTACCTCTGAGGTTCAAGGCATCTATTTGAAAGCACTGAATTATATATTTCAGTATTTTTTACTCAATCTATACACAATGAACACAGTAGCCGCTTGTTCTTTGGCCCTTTGGTATTCCTTGGTATGCATTTCTTGCGAGCAATATATCGTTATATATTCCGTTGATATTTGTTTAGTTACTATATTTTATTCATATACAAAAACAGATATTTTTATTTTGAACTAGGCTTTCAATTGGTTTCCAAAAAACTGCACAATAATGCGCACAAAAATATCTGATGGGTTTTAATTAAAAACGCTTGCAAAATTCTGAATTTAACATGCTTAACATTGCTTTTAAAATACAAGTTGTGTTTAGAAAAATTTTTGCACAAATATTTAAACAACCTTTGCACAAAATGATTATCTTCCGAAACTGAAAACTGGGAAGGGAAGATTTAATATTCTTTCGAGTTTTTCGCTTCAGGAAGTGGGAATTTTTCCGAAATACTCTTTAGGAGAGTAAAAATGGCATGAGATAGAGTCAAAATGATCTTTCCGGCGCGCTTTTCCAAAAACCAAAAAGTCTTTACCGCATGTCAAGTTCTTTAACAAAATATGTATGTTTTTTACTTATTTTTTAGATATGGTAGGCTCTAGAAAATTTTTAAGTTTTCGGGATAATGTATTAAGATATGACATAAAAATCTATATTTCTGACATATTTTTTGCTATGAAAAAATACATAAAAATCTTAAGTTTTGGGAATAAAATGACATAAAAAGGTATGTTTTTTAGTCATTAAAAACACTCTAAAAATACAAAAAATCTTAAGTTTTTGGAATAAAATATAACATTAAGAACTGGAATAAAATATGAGTATTCAAAATGAACAAAAATGAATGATATTCTAAAGTTTCCAAACCGTATGAACATTCTTTTTCAGTCGCAACTTTATTGTTGAATATGTAATTTCCTTTATTAATTTGAATTGTATTTCCGGAAAGATTTCCATGACGTTTCTTAAGGAAATACTCTTTTTCTTCATCACCTACTTCTATTTTTTACAGTGCATGAAACTCTATTTAGTTTGAGGTTTCCCTAATAAGATCAGATTATATCCATGAGATCTGATTTAAATCACCCAGGCATTAAATATTTCAGTTTTAGAATGTTAGAATAATATCCGAGATAGATGAAGTCTTCCATTTATTGCTAAATAATTTCTAAAGACTTTTTTATTCAGTCCATCTATAAAACGAGACTCTAAAAATGATATTATGATTTATTATAAATAAAGATACAATGTGATTATCGTCTACAAAACTGTATTCCCACCCATTATAGCCTCTAATATTATTAAACTCCTTCCTAAGTAATAGCAAATCACTTTCGTTAAAATTCTTTATTTTATATTTTTCAATACAATGTTTTTTTATCTACAGATATAGAACTTTCTAAATATTCAATATCATGTTTTGTAAGTAAATTATTAACAGGACCTAATTAACATTTTTAAAGATTTTTATAAAATGAGAATTTAAAAATAATATGATTATTTCAACAGTAATGTAAATTCTTTTGAATATCATGTAAAATTCCAAACCATTTCAGTATAATATCTTAATTTTCTTCTTTTCAATGAATTCATTGTTTGAAATTTTTTTGATAATTGATTATCATATGCTTCAGACAGCTAAGCTGAAGCTTCTGAAATATATTTTGAATGCAAATCATTACAAACAGAGAAAATTTTTCACTATTCGTAAAACTTAAAACTCTAATATAATTTAATGATTCTTTTGTTTATTTAATAATAAATTTTGCAAAAGATTTTACTGAATCATAAAATTCCTTTCAAAGAGAGAATAGCCGTATATTTTTCAAGAAATATTTTTCTCAGATATTCTTCTAATATCTGGTCATCAAAAATATGAAATTTATATTTAAAATTTCAATAAATTTTTCTGATAGATCTTGACATAATAAATATATTTCAAAACCAAACTTATCTTGAAATTTTTCAATAAATTCTCTTGTTAAATCCTGATATTCAGAAATACATTTCCAATCAAACATATCTTAAATATTTTCTATAAATTCTTCTGTTAATTTCTGATATTCAGAAATAAACTTCTAATTAGTCTTGAAATTCCAACCAAATTTCAACCAATCTTGAAATTTTTCAATATACTCTTACGTTAATTATTTATTTTTTAAATACATTTCCAATTAATTAAATATTGAAACTTTTCTATAAATTCCCCTAACAGTACCTGATCTTGAAATTTTTCAAATATATTTTTGTAATAATTCCTGATATTATGTTAAAAATTTTGGTAAGTCTACTATAAATGTAAATAGTACTATGCTAATACTACTATAAATTTAAACATTTAACAGAATCTATAGATCTTAATTTTAGATATTTTGCAATTTTTTTAGTAAAAGATATAAAATTTTCTTCAGTATTACGAATAACACTTAATTTAGAATTATCGAATCCAAGTTCTTCCATGAATAAATGTGCATCACAATCACAAAAATTTATAAGGTATTTCTCCCGCCTTCTTCGCAGGCCTTCGTGGTGTAGTAGTCAGCACCCTCGAGGCGTAACCGAGAGGTCTGTGGTTCGAGTCCCGGCGAAGGCTTTGCTCATTTTTCATGACTTCTGCTTCAAAATACCTAATGTCTCTACAAATTATGTATATAATTTGGAAATTTATAATTCAAATTACGTCCTTCGAACGCTAGTCCTCTGTAATTTCCAATTAAATGACGACGATCAATTACTATTTAATGTTTTGTTAAAATTTTTGTTTTACATGTATGAAATTTATTAGTTGTTTTATAATCATTTTCATCAAAATCTATCATGGATTTAATACCTTTATATTTTACTTCTTTCTCTAAATAAATTTCTCAATTTCAATAGCATCTTTCTTAACGAATTCACAAATTTTGTCAATGCATCAGTTCTCTTACAATAAGCTGAGAATTTAAAATACTTATTATTATATATAATGCAATAACTGAATTCACCTGCATTATGCTTTTGATATGGAAGTTTATAAGAATTTCTATTTAATTTTAACTGTTATATTAACCTTTTTCATCACTGTAATTATATTTGTTTTCAGAACAGATTTATGCAATCTATTATCGATTTCTTCTTCTGTTAAATTATAAATTCTTATTAATTCCTATTTATAAGCTAATTTAGGATTTGTTGAGAAGTGTTTATTTTTTAACAAGCATTCAAAATCTGCATAAATAGCAAAATGGAACTCTTACTGAACGATTATAATTAGTAAATTTTGTAAAATCTCGTTCTTTAGGCATTTTAATTTTACAGGAATTTTCACTATCATTCTCACGGTCTTTTAATTTTTTACTTGAATGTAAATTTAATAAACATCTATCACAACAATATACTTGATTGCTACCCCACTTGCAGACATGCTTTTAATCCCAAGATAATGATCGTTTATATATAAGTGTATACGTACTTCTAATTTATTTTTACTGTATACTAATATAAAAACTTTTTTTTTCCATAACCATATATATTAACAGATATATTATTAATTTTTTGAATTTTTTTCATTTTATCCAAAGAAACAGAAAAATCAGTTCCTTCCAAATTTAATTCTTCATCAAAATATTATAATTTAAACTCTTTTGCAATTATTTTTTCCTGGAAGAATTGCACATAAACTAGACCAGATGAAAATAGATTTATTATGATTACTTTTTACACATATAATTTCTTTTTTTAGCGCGAAGGGGCAATTTTCCCAGAGGGGCTATCAATTTCGTTTTGATATTTTGCGTCGTCCACTATGAAACGATGCTTCACTTTTCAAATTGTTGCAAATAAATATTAGAGCTCTGGATTATATTTAAAGAGATTAAATAATGAAGAAGCTGCATGAATGTACGTATTTTTCTCGCATTGTGAAAAAACAATGATGTCTAGAGATATCAAATTTTGAATAACGTAGTCCTCCACTCGAATGTGAGCATCTAAGCCCAAATTTGGAATTTAGAATTTGTTTAATATTATCTATTTCATATTTTGTAAAACTTTAACAAATGCTTCCTTAACAAACTTAACGATTTCAAAGTGAGCAAATAGTAACACTGTTCATGGAAAAAAAATTATCTCCAGCGCGCGAGCTATGCTTCGAAATTCTAAAGATATGCTCTTTCTAAATATTTCTGTGATACTCCTGTTGAACTGAATTTTATGGTTTAAGTGCGAAGGACATGGCACTTAATAAAAAATGGTAACAAACGAAATGTTGAAAAAACGCCCCTTTGGGCTTAACATAAAATCTGAAAACTTTCAGATTTTTTACTTTTATAATTATCACTTTTAAATTCGTATTTTATCTCAACATATCTTACGCTTTGGTATTATACAGGAGTACTTAAATATATTTTATTTCAAAATTTTGTTGCTCTTGTTAGAGTTTAGGGAGTTACTCCTTTAATTTTTTACTTTTATATTACATTTTTTAATTCTTTAGGTGATTCTATATAACTTGGTCCTTTTAAAGGATCATATTTAATTATTGCCAATTCTAAAAAATTTATTGCGTCTAATTTCCATCCTGATTCTTCTTTTTGAAATTCAGTAGCTTCTGTTAATAATTTATCAGCGCAACTAGAATAAATATCATCTAAATCTGAATACTTTACTATAACATAAATTTTGTTTTAAATGAAAATGCTTTAGGTTCTTTATTAGAATCATTATGGTCCCTTTTATAATCACAAAATAGTTGAAAATTTCCATTTAAATGCTTTTTCTTATTTAAAACTTCTTTTATTAAATTTTTAGGAATTCCGCTTGTTCTAATACATAAAAATCCTTAGTTTCTTTAATTCCATATGTACTTATAATCTAATATGCTTTTAATCTTCAAATATTACCGATTCTACTTCTAAAACTTCTTTGTATTAATTAATTAAAATTACATTTCTGCGTTTTAAACTTTTTAAATGATGACGTTTATAAGATCCTTTATAATATACACCACAAATGTTACATTTTTTTTTGCGGTTTTCTAGGTTTTGAAAAAGACGATCTTTATGGAAAAGAAAATTTCAAACTTTTGTTTGATCGTTTATATATTGAATAATGTCATATTTATTTAGGGTGTCCGAGATTTGAAAATTGTCTTTTACGGTAATCTAATATTTTTTTTATTTAGTTATTAGATAATTTTCATCATTAAATAAACCAGATTAATATTTTAATGATCTTGAAAATTTTTTAAATAAGATGGACTATGAAATTTTCCACACATTTTACCTTTAATTTTCGGTTTACAAAAAAGAATCATTTTCAAAATTAAATGCTTTCACAAATTCTTTTCATCTGATCTTTCACAAAATCTATAAGATCTTTTTTATTAAATCTTCAATAACCACAAATTAATGAAAAACTAAAATGAAAGGGAGAATGGGTTTTTATCCTAATATAAATTTTAAAAAAATTTGATTCAATGTCTCTCATTTAATAAGAAAACTGAAACTGAAATTATCATGAAAACAAACTAAAAATTATCATGGAAAAAAAACTAAAAAAAAAAATGAAAAAATAACGGGAAAAGGAAATTGTGTAGAATGTGGAAGTAAAAAGAGTACTTTAGCCAAAATGGAGCCGGAAAATCTGTTGAAAGAAACATGTTATAAACCAGAAACATGATATTGTGGAATTAACCCTCTCAACATAATGGACGTAAAATTCTGTATAGAAGGGTGGCTTTCTTATCCATTACACATGAAAATTTCTGCAATTTATATCATAAATCTATAGAAATGACACCTATCGAATGTCGTAAACCTAAAATTGAAATAAAAGTTTATAACAATTCATACACACCGTTACCGTTACCGTTACGGAGGGACGGGGACGCCTTAACTTTACCTTTTTGGTTATACAGGCGTAGTCCCACGCCCTCCTCCTTGTCTGTTTTTATCAGCTCCACCACTTCCCTGTCGAGCCTGATCCCATCCTAGGTACAATACCCGGGTTCTAGTCCTTTGAAGAATAAGGTACAATAGTACCTGATATTTTGCCCCCGTGGTTGAGACTGCCTAAGTACAGATCCTAGCCAGTACTTCCCAGGAATTCTCCTGAGTCAACCCCCGGGGGGGGGGACAATTCATACACAGGTTACAGGTTACGGGGGGCACGGGCACTGTCCCTTTACCGTAGTGGTTAATCAGGTCCTGCACCGTGCCCACCACTGTCTAGAGCTGTAAAAATAGGATTTCACGCTCAGCAGGTGAACAATATGCTTAACTTTTTCTACATAAAATACGATGAAAGTTTACCACCCAATATTTACATTACATATACTACCCTACTGTTCACATTCAGAACGTATTATTGCATAGTGGTATAGAGTCAGTTCACTGTAAGTTCAATGCGTGACGTTTGCACTGTAGCTATACATATTTACAATGGCAAACAATTCATACACAAAAAGACCATTAAAAACACCAAAATTTAAGGTAAGAGATAGAGGTAGATTATCTTGTGTAAAAGAAACAGTCATGAGAGTTGATGGCCTAACATTTACAGAAGAGATAGTCGAAGTTTCTGAAGTAATGAAAACAGATCCTATTGCATATAAAGTAAAAGATTTAAATGATGAAGAAATTGAAGGAATATTTTTGTGACATTGAAATGGTAAAATAGGATAAAAATAATGATGTTTATAACATTGAAAAATATTAAAAGAAATAAATATTTATTAACATAGTTAAGTTATCCGGAATCTTTTAATACAAGGATCAATAAGGAGGATTTATGGCCTTAATATTTATATTTACTGCGATATAGTAAAAGGACCTTATGTATATAGAAAATCCACTAAGTTTTTTTTATTTATTTCATAACTTAAATCCAACATAAACATAGGTAATATGATTTTAAAAACATTTGAAAAATGATATATTTTCGCATAAAATTAGACGAAATCAGTAGTATTCATATGTGGATAACTAATCAAAATAATGACCTCACCTATTTAAATAATCAAGATGTTGAGTACAATTTTATAATTTTACTGTTTGAGAAGACGAAGGTATTTGAAAAAAAATTAGGATCTCCTAATTTTTAACTTAAATAAATGAATAATCATAGATTTTATAGAAAAAGTAAAAAAATGAATAAAGGAAGAAGATTTTTACATATTTTTTGTAAGTGAAGAGTCTTGTAATCAATTGATAACAAAGTTCCTGCCATACGTGATAAATGGAACACTTTCAAAGGTTAGGTTAGGTTAGGTTAGGTTATTCAACTATGGCAAAGCACACGAGGGCTATCTTCCTAATGGGAGGGATGCCTTCGTGGAGGACTTTCTAAGGGAAACTGGCTCGTATACACGTTACACATGGAGAAAACCACGAAAACGCCCATGCAGCCAGCCCGTTCGCGGGATTCGAACCTCGGACCGAACTACCAGTGTTCAGCGTCTTTACCGCTCGGCTGCTGGTGGGCCGAACACTTTCAAAGAAATGAAAACATTTTAAAATTGCACGTAAATAAATGAAAAAGATTTATGATTTAGCAGATACGAATTACAATCATCATAATCAAATTGAAAGTGAAAACTTTTCGAATTTAATAAAGATGAAAATTTAATAAAGATGTTCAGAGTGAAAATGTTATTTATAATTTTACTATAAAAGCAGAACAAAACTTTTTTTCGAGAAGTTTTCTTCAGTTAGAACCAAAAAATTGTAAAAAAATAACATTGGAGAGAAAAATTTAACTTTAAATACATCGGGAGGATTTATTTATACAGTACAACATTTTAGAGCAGATAAAAGAATTGAGCATCACAATGTGGATGTTTCATTAATGATTCATTGTACTCCTGATTTTTCGATATCCGAAGGCATAAATAAGTTTTTCTATCCTGATACTTCGGATGAACGTGATAAGCGATTTATTATCTTAAAAGGAGCTAATAGTAATGCCCTAAATTATCTGATGTAATAAGCAACATAAAACTGGATGGAGGATTTTTTAACAGATGATCTCTTACGAAAAAAACAATGTTGTAAAAATATGGATTCCCTTAAAATATATATTTTCTTTCTTCAGAGACTAAGAAAGCACTTACAAATTTTGAAATTCAACTTCAATTTCAGTAAAGTAGAAGTGAAATTGTGATATGTATACTTAGGAAAAAAAATAACTATAAAGTATTTGTTGAAAATTTAAAATTAATGTTAAATCATCGTAAATTTAAAAATGAAACAAAGATTATATCTAAAAATTTCAAAGTAAAAAAAGAAATTGAAATTGAATAGAATCTTTTCAGATTGTTAACAAATCCTCCACTTTCATCTTCTTCTGGTATATACAAAACAACACCAACTTCTGTTAATGTGTTAAGCTTACATATTCTCCATCAATATATTGAAAGAGAAAATGAAGCAGCGCAAAAGTATGATATTTGATAATTAGAATATGTCGGATCGTTTCTTGTTAATAGAAAGGAATTTCGTAATACAAATTATAAAATGGATTTTTCTAAAAATTATAAAAATGATAGATTATATGCATCTATTTTGAAAGCAGGATTGAATTATATTAATTCTGAAACAGGATGCATGATAGACCTTTTAAAATTTGAACACCTCTATCCAATTTTTGCTATGATCTTTCTAATCATGAAAGTTATACTTTCACCAGTGATATTGAAATAAATCTTAATTGGATATTAAGAAATAATATAGATTAAATGTATAAAAGAATATAGATTTTACTTTATTTTATCAGAGATAAAGAAATGCATTTTAAATACTGTAACAGGAAAAATTACCATGATAGAAACTGTAAAATTATCATTATAATAAATGGCTGTTTATTATCCACCTTTTGTTGATGAAGTGAAAGAAGGGTCTGTAGGTCGTCCTGGTAATGTTTTTGAATTAGCGGACGATGGAAACAATGATTTGGAGAATAAAATAAAAAAAAATTCTTTAAATTCTGCAGATAATCACGGTACTGCTAATAAATAATGCGCATTAAAGTATATAAAACGTAATTGTTTTGAACTGAAAAATGAATTAGTCTAAAAAATTAAGAAATTAGATACAAGTTTGTTAAATTTTACTGAAGAAAATGCAAGACATTATAGCCATAGTAGAAGCGATTAAAGAAGAAAATTCTGATGATAATAAAATAAACGAAAATGTATTAAAATTTAAAAGGAAGTTAGAAGATAAATATTTACAAATAAAAATGTTATAGATGCAAAAGAGAGAAGAATAGAAAATGTTGAAAATACAATAAAAGATGAAGATGCTACAACAAAAATGTATATTAACAATGATATTTTTATTCCAAATGAATATAATTATTTAAACTATTTTAGACCTTTACATGCTACTAATTCAAATGCTATTATTCATACTGAACCCAACAAAAGGAGTATTATTAATTTTTCAAAATTTTCAAAATATGGAATATGATAAAAATTCTAAATTTTAATATAAAGATATATTAAAGTAACATTAATTTTTTCAATATTTCCATTTAGATTTTGTTGAAGTTCGACATAAAGTTGGTGATAATAAATATGAATTTGGTACACTTGTACGTAAAAATAGATAATTTTTACACATAGTCATATGGATAATGAGTTTAAAGTAGAAATTCGAACAAAGAAGTTTTCTACTACTGAACCTTTTTTAAAAATTGAAAAGTTAATCTAGAAGCATGAATTATAATCTAAATAAATGGATGGTGATTGGTTCGTGGTTTTTAGAAACAGTGTTTAACTGAAGATTTAATTAGAAATTTTGAAAACGTTGATCACTGGTATTTGCTTTCTAGATATCAGAAATTATATGATCCTTTCGTCAGTGAGTGTAGAGACAGAGATTTTTGGGATAATATTTGATCTTATCAGAAATTATCCGAACCGTTTATGATTACGCACGGAAATCTCATTAATTGGGATATTATATCTAGATATCATGCATTATCCGAAAAATTCATTTTAGATAACAAAGATAAAATAAATTGGGATACAGCTTCAGAATATCAAACTTCAATAATTTTATTTAAAAAATAAAAAAATAAATATGATATTAGTTTCTAGGTAAAAAAATTAACAGGAAATACTGTTGAAGAAATGAAAGATATAGTAGATTGAGATCAAATAATTAAACATCAAGATTTCAGTGAAGACATTTTAAATAAACATGAAGATAAAACAGATCGGTGTAATCCAAATTCATATAAACAAGTAACAGAAAATTAACTTAAAAATATTGAAAGCTTTAACATTATATTATCTGATATATGCGCATATCTTAGAAAAACTTTTTACTAATATAAAATTAAAAAGCCTTTAATTGAAAATCTAAAATCATGTTTACCAACACATGGAAGAAATCAGTAATCTCGTATATTATCCTAAAACTCTAAAATAGACAAATTTAGAGCCTGAGAGATATAATCTGATCTTATTGAGAAAAATTCAAACTAAATATGGCTATTCCTATATTGTAAAAATAAAACTAGATGATGAAGAAAAGAATATTTTCTTAAAAAACAGCCGGGAAAACGCTGATAATGCAATCAAGAAAATTACATATTCAACTATAAAGGTATGATTGATGGAGATATGATCCATTTTTTAATGTTATATTTTATTCCAAAAACATAAGATTTTTGTACATTTTTTAGAGATTTTCATATCTAAAAATCATACATTTTTAAGTCATTTTATGCCAAAAACTGAAGATTTTTGTATATTTTTTCATAGCTAAAATTATGTCAAAAACATACATTTCTATGTACTTTTTACTGCTTATACTGTATTCCAAAAGCGTAAAATTTTCTCGTTTTTCCTGTAATTCTTTTGAGTATGTCATACCTAAAAAATATGTAAATTTATATATATTTTGTTAAACTTGAGATAGAATCGCTCAGGTTTTTGGAAAAGTGCGCCAGTCATTTTGAGTCTGTCTGGTATAAACTGCAACGAGTGAAAAATGATGCTTTAAAATACATTTTAATCCATAAATGATATTCAAATCTGAATAAAATAAGAAAGAACTGCAAACCGTTTCGTTAAATGTAGTATTCTTAGATTACTTCTCGATTGCTTTCAAAAGAATACAATGGTTTGCTGTAGTTTATGTTGCTTTATTAAATGCTAATCGTAAAATACCAATTTCTAAATTTTTATATAATTTGAAGTAAGAAAATTAAACCTTTAAGAAAAATATTGTGGCCAAAACGCTATATGTTTAAACACCTAAAATGTGAGTTAATATATTCAATATTCGTTATCCATATTTCCTTATTAACTATGGCTTCTTAATTCACAATCTGTATATATGCTTGTGTGTTTCATTATTGTTTGTGAATTATGTTAAACTGTAATGTTTAATTATATTTTGATGCTCACCCAGAAGCTTCAATGTTTTAAGGTATTAATTGTCTAAAACATATTGGGAGAAATTCAGGCAGCAGAATTTTAATTTGAGTAAACATGCAGTTAACTACAGTGTACAGCTCTTTAGAAATAATATCGAATTTTCAATTCGTACTCAACTAAGTTTGCGTTTTAGAAACTAATTTTCTATCCACCGTTAGCACTGTTATTTATTGTTAGCTGCGTATGATAGAAGACATTTCCCTATACGCTTATCTACAGGGGCGAAAAAATATTTCAACAATGTCCATTTAACATAAAAATGATACTGTTACTAAATTAAAGTTGAAATTTACTTGCGCGAAATGAACATCTGAAAATGGTAAACATTTGCTATAAACGTAACAGTCACTTTAAGAATTTAAAATTCTGGAACGGTATTTGGGCCTAACAAAAATCTACAAAATTATGCAGAAAATCTATAATATAATGGTGAAAAGGTCCTTACTGTCCTGTACAGCTTGGAATCGCTTTGATATACACTCAGTAAATCGCCTTGTTAAGAGAAGAGATTCTCTCATTTGTATAAAAAAATTCTTTTAAATACATTTTTACCAGAAAAGGTATACTTTCTCATTTTTTGGGTTTAACACCAACCATCCTTTAGTTACCCTCACTGTGTCTTGATGGAACCGGAAATTAAAATCTAACTGGCAAATAAATTACCTCGCAAAATATCCATATATTTACATACATTCAGTACATCATCAATGAAATATAATTTATTAGATGCATTCCAAAATTTACATTCCCCAAATCTACCATTTTACCAATCTCCTCCACATTTTATTTTTGGAAACACAGTTTGAGAAACAAAGATATTTTTTAACTTTTCCTCCAAACCAACTTTTTGCCGTCAGATTCAAATAACTTAAATGCACTTTCATCACTGAATATTATAGGTTTTGAACACTCCAAACGTTATTTAACATATGAATTTGAAAACTGTATCGTTTTTGTTTTCTGTTTGCTTCATCATTTACCTTTAAAATCAAGTCTATGCACATAATTTCTTACAATACGGCGTGTCACAAAGGCGTTAAAGCATGATGCAATGTCATTTGCAATTTCATTGCATTCTAATGAAGGGATTTCGTTTAACCGACCTTTCAAAGCATTTGGGTCAACCAGATGGTTTGGAGTTTTCGAAGTTCCCATTTGATTCATAATTCTTAACTAAGCAGAATGCAGTTGGCAAATTTAAATTTAAATTTTTAGATATCTGACGATAGATAATTGAAGGAGAAACGGTTTTATCTACTTTCCTCTACTTCTAACGAAAATTCTCCTTTCTTTCCAAAAACTGCCAAAAACGTAAATCACCCAAATTTTTAACCGACAATGTTTTCCTAGAATAAATGCACAAATTGCGTTTCTTGCATTTTTCTCTCATTTATTTAACCAATAAACCGTTGATATGTATTTATCACTAGCTATTCAATTGCATTTTGCATATCTCTGCTTCGAATGTTCTAATAAATATCTCGGTGGTATTTTTGCATTTCTGTATTAAACGAAATACTGTGTGTTCTTAGTTCTCAAAATTAATTTTGTTTAACTTATTAAAAAATAAAGTTAGTTCTTAAAACATGCTATGTTCTCCTTTTTCCTCCACTGTAAAGTTAGTCTATGTCCAATATTTGTGTAACAATTGTAAAGTGAATACGAGTCAAGTTCCTTTGAAAGTCTTCACGGAGGCATCATGTTCCTTCGGCAGATGGTGATCGTGTGGTTTTCCGTATTCTATTAACGTAACCTAACATAGTTCGAATAAATTTATAGTGAGTTCATGTCGACACAGTGAGGCACATTAGATCAGATGATAACCATCCGTGATGGCAGAATTACAATGGTTTTGTTAATGATGAAGAAAAGTACGATTTTTTACTTCTATTTTATACTCAAAAATACGTGAATTCGTGAGTGAATTTTTAATTTTTTTTCCTGATCTAAGATAGTGTTTTTACTTGTCCGCTGAATAAAGAACGAAAGCCTTAAGTCAGAAAAGATACACATGCAAAAAAACGTTTTAAAAAAATTGTATCCCTTTGTTAACTATACATAACTTGTATTTCAACGAAGGGACGTCTTTAGAATTTAAACCTGACAGTGATTAAAATTGTATTCATAAATATTTCATTGAATAAATAAATGAAACATTGTTATCGCTGACGAAATAAGCAGTTAGCATGTTACATCACAAATTTCTAGCATCTGATAACCTCAAATTATTTTATCGTGCAAGGTATTTCTCCCGCCTTCTTCGCATGCCTTCGTGGTGTAGTGGTCCGCATGCTCGACGCGTAACCGAGAGGTCCGTGGTTCGATTCCCGGCGAAGGCGTTGCTCATTTTTCATGTCTCCTGCTTCGAAATAACCTAATGTCTCTACAATCGTATTCTGAAAGCAGAGGAAATCATGACTTTCAATTGAATCAAATTCTTCCGGTGGAGCTGTGGCATTTAAGAAAACACTGTAAAGATTCTTGTATAATCATACACTGAGAAAATGTTTTCCTAGATTTTCGCATAACGCGGAGAACAGGTTTTACTCATTTTCCCGAGCCTGCAGCGTGCAAGGAAAAAAATATCTTTATCAAAGGTTACTGTGTATCACATTCTCTTGAGCTAAAGTTGAAACAACGAACAGTTACGCCATTTTTAGCAAGAAAATTATATGCATAAAACATAAAATTTGTTTGATCCGAATGCTATAAACGAGACTGAATAATTTTTAAACTATTGCTGCATTTCTAAATGTGTATGTCTAATGTATTTCTAAATGTCAGTTTTGTTTGAATAAAATTTTATTGCATTTTATGAAGGAGAAAAAGCTATAAGTTATGAAGAAAACTACTGATTTAGCGACAAAAAATTGATAAAAAATAAAACCAAGTACCAAATACGTAAATTCCTTTGAGTTACTGTCTGAACTTCAACACATTCAAATTCCATGGCTTTCGTGCTTAGCGTAAGTAATAATGCTGTTGCTCTATCTGAGTAATAAGTAGCACGATAACTAATCTGTGAGGAGAATCTTCACTTAGTACACATGTTTTAGCATGTCTACTAAGTGAGGGTTCTCCTCACAGATTACATATACTGCTGGCCACCGTAAATGCAACACCCTTAAGGAAGCATGCAAATAACATGAAATTTACAACATGCATTAGAAGAAGTGAGATATGTAAGTGATTAATATGCATTAGCGGAGGTGAGATATGCAAATGATTAGAATTTCAGCGCAGACGCACATCCCGCGAGCCTGTGGCGCCACTTCAAAGCGCTATTTAAGGCTTGTTGAGTTTTCCACGATTTCAAGTTCTGCAATTGTGTTTTTCTGTGTTTTTCTGGTGGTTTTTTCAAAAAAACGATCAATTATGCCTCGTAGTAAACAGCGATCATCGTTTGATCAAGCATCCGAGTTCGACAGAGGAAGGATAGTGGCCTACCGAGAGTGTGGATTATCTTTCAGAGAAATGGGTAGTCGTGTTGGACGAAACCAAACAAGTGTAATGCAGATATGTGACCGCTGGAGCAGGAGGGTACGACGGACCTACGTGTTCGATCGCATCCACCTCAGTGCGCCGCTTCACGTGATGACAGAAACATTGTGCGCATGGCACTGACGGATCGCTCAGTCACATCACGAACCATAGCACAGCACATTCAATCTGTAACGTTTACCCTTGACGCAGAACCACAGATGTCTCCGCCGCCAATGGTGCGATGAAAGAAGGATGTGGAAGGCAGAATGGAATGGAATGAAATTGTCTTTACTGAGGAGTCATGCTTCTGTCTGTATCACCATGACGGTCGGATTCCAGTCTGGAGACACCGTGGAGAGAGGATGCTGAACAGCTACGTTATGCACCGCCACACTGGTCCTGCACAGGATATTATGGTATGGGGCGGTATTGGATATCACTCTCGCACTCCTCTAGTACGCATTGCCGGTACTTTAAACAGCCAGCACTACATCTCCGAGGTGTTGGAGCCAGTTGTCCTTCCCTACGTTCAGGGTTTGCCCACAGCCATTTTTCAAAAGGATAATGCGCAAAAACACGAGGCTCGCATTGTCCAAGGGTTCTTCGCCAATCGCCAGATTGAATTGCTTCCCTGGCCGGCTCGCTCTCCGGATTTTTCGCCGACACAAAGTGGAAGCTGCTTGGTCTGCTGTACCCCCAAAACACATCCAAAATCTCTTTGAATCCATTCCGAGGCGTGTGGCAGCGGTGATCTCCAACAATGGCGGCTACTCTGGCTACTGATTCTGGAAGGAACCACACTTCACAGAAGTCTATAAATTTAATTATTTGATACTAGGTCAACATGTTATCTACTAAATAAATTTTGTTGTGATGTCTCTTGCCTTTCTTGGTGTTACAATTTGGGTGGCCAGCAGTGTATTTTCAAAATGCGCTTCGAAAAATTTGCGTTTACATAGTCATTAACAGAAACAGTTTGTCATTGATGAAATTAATTGTTTTATCAGAATCTCAGATTAATATTCATAAATAAGTAGTAACTAGACCTTCTAGTGCCTATAATAATGCTTCTGAAATAACAAATGATTTGGTCTTCGAAAAGCGAAAATCTATCCCTTTCTTGTCAGCCGTTAAACCCTGTTGAAAGAGCAATGTGAAAATAGACTATTTCTATCAGATTCTTATTTCACATTTTCTTAAAAACTCTTGTGAATATCTTTGCAGGTGGTGAAAGTCGGATGTTCACTACTTTAGACATACGTGATAAAATTTTTAATTTAATTTTTCCTCTAAGCTACACAATTTTTGTCACGTTACAGTACTTAAATGACTAGCTTTCAAAAAAACTAGTATAAGACCCAGCTGCGTATCTCAGAAATGTCCAGAATTTCTAAAGCAGTTAGATAAATAATTTACGGTACGCATAGTATTTAATACAACATTTCTACGAAAATTTAATAATTATTAGTAACAAAAGACTGTGTAAGCTTGTTTTTAATGATAATTTCACTAATAATTCTCCTTCAATAAGTACAGTTGATCGTTTAAATACACCAGTAATTTCTGTTTCAAAATGAGATGGGGGAAAATGTTGAAATCATTGTTTAATTATAGAATTTTAACTGTCATAATTTGCAAACATTAACAGCACTGAAATTTTAAATAAGGTTTACAAATTGTCTTTTTAGTTCCTCAATTTCAATTAAAACTTTCCAAATTCTTCTTACAATTATAATTCATATATTATTTACTTTAATATATTTGCGGCGTCTTTTAAACTTAATGTAACACTATACTCACTCATTTCTATATTTGTACATCAACAATATACTCTTACAATGAAGGACTTTTAAGCAACTTACTCAAAGTAGAAAGTTAAAAAAAGTGGGATTAATCAAAAGTCTGCGAAATACTGAGCCATAAAGTTAACAGAAGCTGTTATGTATTAGTAAACAAATGTTAACGTAATGTTTTTATTTAAAGCATTTTAATCGCATATTTTCACGCTGTATTAAATATACGCGTGAAATTTTTAATTATTAATCATTCATTGTCTAAAATATTTGAATCAAATTATGGAAGTGACTGTTCGTATGAAAATTACTATTCAAAATGCTGCGTACAATCAGAAACAAAATATGCTTATAGCCCAATAAATGAAAAACAAAATCAAAGAAACACTTAAAATATAGAAGTGCTTATTAATAAAATACTCTAAGCATTTAATAAAAATGTGAGATAGATAACAATATTCGGAGTTTAACTAAAAAAGGAATTTTTCAGTAAATGCTGTGCCGCAGAATGAATCAGAAGTTAATATTACATTTTCATTTGTTTATTTTCCAGACTTCGTCTATTACAGAGTGAGAAAATAAAAAGTTTTTGCAACAAACATTGAAACGCATAAAAATGGCACGGAATATTCAGACTGCTGATTAAGAAAAAGCATTGTTTTAGTAAGAGGTTCAACGAAATTTTCGAAAAGAAGTCATGTTATAAAAAACCTTTTACTATGTAAGTTCACTGTAAGAAGCAGTATTTATTCTTTGTTCATACATTTTAATAACGCTAAATGAGTCAAATGGGAGTTTTATTACACCATGCATTTATAAGAATCGCAAAGCAAATGCAGTTAACTATATAACTGTCAATAATAAGTCAAACATCTCTAAGTATTAGTACAGTTCAAGGGACATTAGATAACCTTAGCCGTCTCATTCAAATAAATCACAGAAAGCCACTTGATCTGATCAAGCGAATGAAATGCAAGATGAGAAAGAAACAAAGCGATTGATTAGTATGTAATCTCAAATCTCAAATACTTGGATTGAAATAAAGTAAAATACTTAATAAAACATTCGGAATTTTCCATAAAATTACTATGAAACATGGACGAATTCCACGTATTATAGAGCGGAAGCTTCTAGAGACCAACGATTAGCTTTTACCAATACGAGAAATACGGATGAAAAATATGCAAAAATACGAATGTCTTGGTATTGTAAAGGATGATTTCGTCGTTTAGAAAGGTATATGAACTTCACGAGTCTTGGAATTTCAGGAAGAATTGGAAAATGCGTGTTAGTTTGGAGCAAAGCTGGCTTCCGTATAAAGTCCCTGAGCTGCTGCGAAACCATCTTGCAGTCTCGATTTATAACCTGTAGAACACGTTTCTGGTTACTGCAAGTGCCGAATAATATGATACAACCGTTATAGGAAGTAAAGAATTAAATAAGTCCCGGTCGAGGAACAGGTCAACATCATTTCAGTTAAAACTTATTTTATGATTAGTGCAAATGCTAAGGAAACTGAAAACATTTATAGAAACAAAAGGAGCACAAACATTTGAAAGAACAAGTTAAGCCGTATTTTAAAAAAACGCATATTTTCTTCCCCACGTTCACGTTTGATTCTATGTTTATTTACATTTAAAAATTACGAACTTTATTTTAAATTTGAGAATAAAGGATGCTATGCACATTTATCTTGACTTTATAATTGCAACTTTGTATTAATCAGGGAGTTTTCTATAACAAATGTGTTTAATTTTTATAGATTTTTAGTGTTAAAATACTAAAATTTCGTGCATTTGCAGAGTAAAAACTGATAAAAAATTTTTCGCGTGGTAATTTAAGAGACATTGCCTCTTAGTGTTTAAATCGATATACTATTTTTCTTTTCACTAGCAAAAAATCATAAGTGCAGTTAGACGCATTCATAAACCAGTATTTAAACCAAGACTGAAACCGGACTCCCTCACTGATCAAAAGAACAGAGCATGATGTTTGCCTTATTAACAAGCCAAATACGGGTTTAAATGTCATGGAAAGTAAATTTTGTTTATTCATTTCGCGCAGTTGAAGAATACATTTAACATGCATGTAAAAACGATACAACTTTCAAAGGTGGTAGACTAATTCTAATATTAGAGTAAAATTATTAAACAAGTAAAACAATTCGGCATAGAAATTAGAACGGAAGGCATAAAATTTAAAGCCAGTAGCAAATGCATTGGACCACAGTAAAACATTGACATGTCTCTCTTGTTGTTGCAGCTAGCACTTTGGTTGTAGTACCTCTGAAGTATTTCGCATTTATAGGAATAGTTTAGATTACTACGATTCGCAGATTCAGATTACCTCTGAGGTATTTCGCATTTATAGGAATAGTTTAGATTCTCTAGGCTTACGATATCTATCTGTCTAAGGAGAGGGATTCCTTCGTAGAAGCCTGTTTAAGGAAAAACTGACTCGTATTCCCATTACACATGGCAAATACCATGCAGGCAAATACCCGTGCAACCTCATCACCGGATTTGAACAGCAAATACCATGAAAACTTCCATACAACTCCATCAACGGATTTGAACAATGTCAAGCTACCAGCATTTTACCGCTTAACCGCTAGCAGACTTATTTACGCGGAAATTAGCCGTTTAAATTATATATATATATAGATGTCAGTTTTCTCTTTAAATTGAATTTTTGCAAATTCCAAAAGTATACCTAAATTATGCATGGATTTAGAGGCAATACAGTTGTGTTTTCATACTCACTTTCTGACTTTTATTTGATCTGTACCTTAAGATTAATAATAAAAATATAATAATAAAAAAAACTCAAGCATTTCACCTTAAAGTAATTTTACTATACACGTGACAGTATAAGTTATTTCCCTGTAACCTCTTCGTTTCCCTGAATGAGGAGAATTTCAATAAAGAGCCTATTTTTATGCCCTTCTATGACTACCTTTCGGTCGTAGGGGAAAATGGCTGACTTGTTTTATAGGGACGAGTCGCGTTTTATTATGATATTTCGCTTTTATTCTCGAAGCTATTTCGCGTCAAAAAACTTGACAGCGGCAATGCATTATGGCGTAAGAACATTCCTCCAAAAGCAGAAATTGAATTCGGTACCACGCATCTAGGAATTGTTTTATTTTCAGATTTTATTTTATTTTATTCTAGCGTTTGAATCGAGTCTTCCTTCTTATTTTTCCCAATAAACAAATTGTTTGCATACTGTAGATACTTCTACCATCAGAGGGATGCGTTGCTGAACTCATAAAGTGATTTTTGAATTTTTTTTCAAAGCAGATTTGCGGTAAAATCACTTTAAAGAAAAGAACTTTATTTCAAACTCTTTTAAATGAAATCGAACACACGCACACAATTGGCGGAATCTCCTTTGAAATATACATGGGAAAATTATTTAACGTTCCCGGAAGAAAGCATAAAATATACATTATAAAACTTCGATTTTTTAATGATTCAATGTTTGTATCTAGAAAAAGAAATGTAAAATTTAATTCTTTATAATTTGATTTTTTAGAGAAAGTACATTTGCCAATTTAGCAATATGACTCGAAACATGTTTCGCATATTCTTTCAAGCAACATATTAGGAACAATATCTTAGCTTACTGACTAGAGATCAAGCATCTAATGCTATGCGTGCCAAGGATTTACGACTAAGTTGACGACTACGTTGATAAGAATCTTCTATATATAATACGGATCTTTCATGAAATGCAGACTTTTCTGTGGAGGCTATTATAGCTATGCGCTATTTTAAAAGTTTATTTTCACTAGGAATCAAACCATGATCTCTTTACCTAAAGCTGAGGTTTTTTGCAGTGCGATGACAAAGCCGTTACCCGTAATTTCCTAATGCCTTCTTGAAGAGCAAGTCAAAAAATGAAGGGATAGAAAAGGAGATAGAAACTGAGCAAAGATTGTGGAAGCTGTTAGGTATTTGAAGCCTAAAGTACGGAAAACCTGCAGTGCCCTCGCCAAAGTTCCAACCACAAATCTTCTAATTATGGCTGGTTGCACAGCTCAAAAACTATCAATAGCTTTAGGAACTGATAGAAATTAATCATTTTCGAAGAAAATTCTCAAGAAGTTCCCTTCCGTAAACCAATATAAAGTATCAGTAGTAAGCTAATATTTAAAATAAATGGAAAAACAATCAAAGTTCATAATGAAACTAAATACTTTAAAAATGAAAAAAATGAGTGAAATTTAGAAACTACTTTTGAACTTTAATAAGTGAAAATGAACTAGTTTTATAGCCATAAGGATCCAAGGAAAGCAGGGGGAATTAAAATAGGGGAATAAAACCTGCAAATAAAAAGGTGATATATGACACCATAGTCGTCCATTTAAAAATACGTTGATTTAAGATCTTGTTTTCATTTTTTGATCAAAATTATATTTTCTTTACTATGGCAATTACCATTAAATTTAACATTTTTAAAACGTTCATGCTCACTTTTGATATAACTTTTAATCTCCCTCCTTTTTTTAATTCACTATAAAAGGTGTTAATTTTTAGCATTAGACATGGAACCTTATTGTGCTCAGCCATTGACCAATGTAAGAATTATGTTTAAAATGCTACACTGAAACTCAAACTATACATTGTAATAAAAATACGTTTTCAAATACTATTATATTCATTCATTCAAAACATTCTGCATAAACTACATGATAATTCAAGTTTAAAGTATGAAGGCAAATGCAATTTACTTCAAAAAGCAAGTATTTTATTTATTTCTTAATTTTTCTTCAAAATTATGATTATCATTATGTCACAAGGAAAATTTAAGCAATAATAAATTTCCGTATACTTTGCGGTTAATATATGATAATAGGTTAAAAAAGTCAGTCGTATTTTATCATTATCTGAAAGTTTATTCAATAAATTCATGAAAGCGGAAATACTTAATAAAATTAAATATATTTCTTTAAAACCTGTGTATTTAAAATTCTGCTCTGAAATATATACACCCGAAACTTTGTTTTTATTCAACTTTGAGAAATGTTTAGAAGTATTGAGAAAAATAAGAAAAATGGCTCAGAATTTATTAAATATTATCTCCTCGGATTTGGGCAAAGTATTCTATTTCCGTTTCCGAAATAATTGTTTTCTTTGATTTTAAAAGTAAAAGCAATCCCAAGAAAGTTAAACAGCAAAGTTTTGCGTGTTACTTATTTAACATAAACCAATACCTGATTCTTTTATATGCATCCAACATGAGGTAAAATTTTGTTTCTTAGCTTTTAAAAGATTTCAAAAAAGCACCTTAAACAGAATTACTCTACGGAAGAAAAGCAAATATTCTATGACAGAAATTCCAGATATACTTCTAACTTCTTTTCCCAAGCTCTTGTAAAAAAGTACGTAAGACAGAATTTCATTTTTCTGTCTGTGATTTATCACTCTGCCACATCTATACATACATACACAAACACATACACACTCAAATAAAAGCAGTAAAAATTCAGATCAAAAGTATGACTTTTTCTTAACCTTCTTATCTCTCAAGCATAGCTGAATTTTTTTAAACATTCTAAGATAACATCAGATCTTAGAAATATATACACATATGTGGGCTCTTGATTCCTTTTTCGCCATTATCTTAACATTTTGTTTTTGATTTCATAGCCATGAACCTGGAAAATATTTAACATTTGTTTAAAGTAATCTAATAAACATACCTGAAATTTTGGATGAATTGATTTCTTTTTTTAGACAGGTTTTCTATTGCCAGATTTTACAATAGGGCAAGCTAGCCTACTTAAGAAATTATAAATCTCTTACACGCAGTTGTAAATCAATTACATTAGCCATTGCTTTATTCTGAAACGTGTGTGTTTTGTTCAAGAAAACGATTAAAGATTGTTATCTTTTTTCAATGAAGTAACTTGATACCGAATTAAGATAATGTATTGGAGTTAAAAATGAAATTGCATTACAGTTGCAAACTGTCAAAAGTCTCTTTTGCTTTTGTTTTGGAAATGACTACGGTTGTTCTGGTATAGCGAAACCTGCAGTCACTTTACAAGTATATGACCTCGCTCAAGCAGTCAACATATGAACTGGAGCATCACCTTATGTCTAGAATGACAATAGATTCTTTTAACTCTAATTATAAAAATATAGCATTTGGTCTTTCACGCCACTCAGTTAACTAAGTTTTTGTTTTCTAATTTTGGCATTTTATTTATTTAATTGTCTGTAACTGGAAAGATTTTATGTTCATCTACTAAAACAGGAGGCTATATTGAGGGTGAAGTGCTGTGGACATGACTGTATGATATGACTTATTCGTTAGAAAGCATGTCGTATTACTGAAGAAAATGACATTGTTATTTCAGATAAAGCTAGACTCTCGTCTCTTCTTTCATACAATATAAACGATGAAACCGTTTTTTCTACTCCTTATAGAAACAATTCTCACTCGCGTTATATATGTATAGTGTAAATGCAAGCTACATGTCATACCTTTAGGTAAAATTTTGCTAGAAATTTCGAATTTGTTTTCAAATAAAATAGCAACTGAACTTCCAAATTCGTCAGAGATAAATCTTTGAAGAACTATCCTAATAAAATTACCTTTAAATCACTCATTTTCTCCAGAACTGTATTCGATAAAAATGTATCCTTTTGGCAAGAAGTTAAGGTTAGGTTAGGTTATTCAATTATGGCAAAGCACACGAGGGCTATCTGCCTAAAGGGAGGGATGCCTTCGTGGAGGACTTTCTAAGGGAAACTGGCTCGTATACACGTTACACATGGGGAAAACCACGAAACGCCCATGCAGCCAGCCAGTTCGCAGGATTCGAACCTCGGACCGAACTACCAGTGTTCAGCGTCTTTACCGCTCGGCCGCTGGTGGGCCTGGCAAGAAGTTAAATTGGAGTATCTTATAAGCTCTGTATGGAGAAAATACGTTCCAACTGGCTACTTTATGGCCATTAAATCACCATTTTATTTTAATTTTTCACATAACGCAACCTTTAATGAAACTTGTGAGAAGTAAATGTGAGTTCGTAATTCGGCACGTTCTTCTGCAGGAAGTTCAAAAAATTAAGATTTGTTCCAGATTATGATCGCTGATCTAAATTAAATCCATAAGCTGTTAATTGATTGGAGGTCGTCTTACAGAACAGATATATGCTAAAATTGTAAATTTTTGTCGCAAATTTATACTTCGTCTTATTTGCGGAAATATACGGATTATAATATTTAAAAATTTCTGTATTCTTAAAATAAATTGAAACTGGATTGGACTTAGATTCTAAAAAAAAATTTCATTTCCAAGGGTAGACTCTCGTATATTTCGCCATAATCATTCAATACTTCCTAAAGATTCTCGACGAACGAGCTTGGGAAAGCATTATGAAGCTCCTTCAAGACACGAATGCTATGTATAAACACAAGGAAGTTTCAGCTATTCAGCGAATAATAACATCGACCTTCAGCCCTCTATTTCCATCCCCTGGTGTACGAGAAATTTGATCGGCCTCATCCATAACAGTATTATGGAGCATTATAGCGAAATAGAATAATCTCAGCAGATTTTATTTATCTAAAAATTTTGTGCATTTAACGAAAGAATATATCCACTTGAACAATACTCTTTTTCATATTCCCACTCAGGATTCGCCTAATAATTTTCAAAGAAAATGTTCAATGAATCGTGCATAACTATCACCGTTTACAATATCCCTATTCGGTGCCATGAAGGTTTCGAAAATTTCTCTGTTAACTCTGTTAGTAACATGATATTTCAAATGAAAACTAAGCAACTGTATAAAATTATCCTAGTCTAAAAAATCGCAACAGCAATATACACCGGTGGACATTTGCTAAGGATGGATCACAAACGGCCATATAGCGCGTTAAAAGATAAGTGTCTTTGGTTGTCGAGTGAAATAAAATAATTCCGGAATACTAGGACATAACAATAAAGATAATTTATTGTGCTTCCACACAACGTGTCATGATTTACACAACATTACTCAGCAACTGTTGCGGTAATTTATCACATTCTTCTGTCAGTGTACAAATGAGGTGTCATCCGAATGAGGGTGTCAGGGCATCGTCAATCAGCAAGACTCCTTCCCAAGCATCCCTAACATTTTCAGTAGGATTCATATGTGTAGTACGTGCTCGCCATACGAGGAGCTGAATATCCTTGCTCTCCAGAAATTCCTGGAAAGGGACTGTTCAATAACGTGTTGCGTTGTCATCCTTGAAAACAAATCTATCACCGACAGCCCCATGGAACAAGCGAGCATGAGGCAGCAGAACATCATTAATGTATCGCTGCCCAATCATAGCCCCAGTTCTAACCACATATAAGGGTGTGCGGCCCATACCATGATACTGCATCTCGGATACCGGTCCTTTTCGAAATATTTTCTGGACAATAAGCAGTACCACTCTCACCCCAGATCAGTTGGCGCCTATAATCCGGTAACAGACTGAACCTCTTCTCATCTAAGAATAGTAAAGAAGGCCAATTTTTGAGTCCAATTACGATGCTCGCGATACCATTTCAAATGGGCGATACGTTGCTGTCTGGACAATGGAATGCACACGAAAAGACCGCGGACTTATAGGCCTCCTTGATGCAAACATCTGGCTACAGTTTTTCGGGAGATTCGCTTGCCAGTAGCAGCACGTAACTGATTTGCTACTTCAACAGCTGCGCTACGCCGGTTATTTTTGTCGATAGCACTATGTATACCTATCTTCTGCAGGCGTAGCCCCACTGCGAACAAGACTCGCCCCTCGACGTTTGTTACACATTCCATTTGTTTGAAATGATTTCTAAAGCCTTGAAACAACACCGTGGCTTACGTCGAACTCCCTAGCAACATCTGTTCTTTTTCGACTTCTTCAGTGTTGCCAATAATATGGCCACGCATAAAATTACCTGAGTGATGCAGGAAGATTGCAAGTTCGTCAATTGATTCTTTCCCGTTAAAATTGGCTTTTGAACAACAACTGTTAATACTCGTCAAATTTTTTATTGCTTCTATCAGCACATAACGTGATGAACAACATCGGCAATACAAAATTTTGATACGCACAACACATCTTACTGTATCCTGCACTTATTCTAATTTTCATATTTTCCTGCCTGCTATTTTTTGGTTGCTATTGGTACTACTCTCGTCCATCTTTAGCAGTTGCCCAGCGGTGTATGTATGCATGTTTGTATATTCATTTCTTTCTTTCTTTCTTTCTCTGTCCCTATATATCTACATATATATATATATATATATATCTACATATATATATCTACATATATATA
>KK112063.1:512029-567862 GCA_000611955.2 Stegodyphus mimosarum | reverse complement strand
TCGGAAGAGATCATCACATGGAAACACCGATGCCCTGTCTAAGACCTTTCCCAGAAAGCTGCCGATATTGTTCCGGGATCAAAGCGAAATGCGAGCTGCCTAGTCCGGTTGTACGTCAAGTCAAACTGAGCATCTTCTGACTCATACCCACTGAGTGACAAAGAAATCAGGAAAGACCAGCTGGAAGACGGTAAAAGACGGTAAACCCTTAATGAAACTGTCAAAAGGGAATCATACCTGACAGGACCTTTTGGTCTGTAGCCCTACGATAAATCAATATTGGGCTCTGGGACTCACTCCATATTCGAAACAGCGTTTTGTTCTGGAAGTACGAATTAGAGGATAGAAAGGTTATTCGATGGCAGCTGATATCTCCTAGATCCCGGCCCCAGACGTCCTTAAAGAATTATACAGCAGCCCTAAAATAGACCACTTCCGAATATTTAAGACTTTGCATATATATTTCGAGAACCTTTCTACTGGAATAATGCAAGGACTGACGTGCAAAATTGGTGCCAATTATACGATGCTTGAGCGCGTCGGAAGAGACCGAAGAAATACAGACGAGAGAAGCTACAACGTTACAATGTAAAAGCGCTTTTTGACATCCTGGTACTTCTGCGATGAACTGTTGATGGCAAAAAATATATGCTTGTCTTCATAAAGTAGCCTGAAACGTATCCCATTTCTGATCAAGAGGCTGTCACAGTAGCAGAGTTAATGCGAGTCCAGCATTGGATTTCCAGGTTTGGAGTGCCTCTTCAGTAACATTCCGATCAAGGAAGAAATTTACCTCGGCTATAATCAAGGACCTGGGCTATATAAGAACTCAGCAAGCTACTCGGCATCAAGAAATTCCAAACGACATCTTTACATACACAGTCAGACGACATAGTAGATAATTGAACCATACTTAATAGCCTCTCGCTGGTTATTCAGATTATCTCAGAAACCAACATGTGTGGGTCAAGAAGTTATCCTTATTTTCAGTGGCCTATCGTAGTGCTGTCCTGGAGACTACCGGCCATTCCCCATCCTAGATACTCTTCGGTCGTGACCTACATCTGCCTTGTGATCTCTTGGTTGATCGCTCCGTTATGAGCCTTCATTACCTGAACAATACATTCAAGGTCTCCAGACACTGTTTGAGGTGATGTACAATTTTCCACGAGATCGCGTCAGTTTTGCGACGGAGATGCTGAAGGCCAAGTACGACACGAGAGGTACATCGATTGAATGAAGGTCACAAGTCTGGTTGTTCAATCCGATTCGACAAAAAGAATTCTCTCCTAAACTAAGTGATTTTTAGATGGTCCTTACACAGTCCTGAACAGGATGAACGAAGTTGTAGTTCGAATCCGTACGTCATCGAATTCTAAGTCGTTTATTAGACCATTATTAGTCGTTTATTAGATCGACTTAGTCGACTTAGATAGACTTAGTCGTTTATTAGATCCTTATTATGATCATAGTACATTGTCCCCCACAGTGTATTTAATGTAAATAGTATAGTAAGTATGTGTATATAAATTTGTAAATTTGTGCATTTATTTGTTGGCTTGGCATTTGATTTATTTTATGTCATTTATTGCGATTATTGTTTAAGTATTGTATTAGTTTGCCTAAGTTGTAAGTACGGCTTCGAGACCCGGGTTTGCACTGTCCCTGACATGCAGCCTTTGGGAAAGAGGCAATGTTATGAATTTTGTACATATATCAATAATTTTAATGAAATTATGTGTGAAATTCTTTTATTTTTCTGTATAATGTAATATGAAAATCTAGGGAGAGAATGCTCTGTCGGAAAAATAAGAATACAAGGGCAAGTCAATTTAACACTGAGAAAATGGCTATCTCGCAAATTTGATGAGATATCGCCAAGTTGGTAACAGGGCGGTAAATCGCAAAAGTGGCCGAACGTCGCAAGCATTTTGAGATATTTTGGTCCGGTCGCTGTATCACCATAATAGGTATTGCAACTGACAAGGGGGCTTTCCTTACTCATCATCACTGATTTCGCTCAAATTTATAGGACATGCAGGGCTTTGTTAGAAATGAAAGTACCCGAAGTGAGAACTCCAGATGGCCAAGTTGAGAACTTTCCCGACGTGTTCAAACAGGAATTCTTCTTTCTCCTTTATTGACTATTTTCCCCTATTTGGGGAATGTGCCATAAACGTGAATAATCGTTACACAATAAGATTCGTTTTCACCTGCAGGTCGTTGCTTGCTGCTGTACACGAATAATAGATTCTTGGTGCAGGTAGAAAAATGGTGTCTTTGACCGTTAGGGACGACACTAGCTAGGGAGCTCATTCGTTTGCTAGCTCTTGACCAAGTAACTTGAATTGAGAATACTGTGTGAATATTTTGAAAGTTATCCAAATTTTTGTGAAATAAAATTGTGAGGAAAATATTGCGGAAAAATTCCAAAATGTAGGACAAAAACGGAACTACTGATATGCCTGGAACGTCAACGGAAAACGAACAGAAGCCAGACAATAGCATCCCCACAGCGAAGCATCGAAGTAACGATCGAAGACTGCGATGAAGTATAGTTTACATCTTTTGGGGAAGAAAATCGAATCTCATCAGAAAGTTCTGAAGTGATAACCGAAAGGAAAAAGAATAATATAAAAATTGAGAAAAAGAAAAAAAAATCTCCACACTGGGAGTCGAACCCACGATCGTCGAATTACTAGTCCGAGCTCTTACCACTACGCCAACCGCTGCTTGGCAAACACGCTAATATAAATGACTTATATGGTGCGAAAGCCGCGTCAACAATTTTATTTTCAAACATTTGGACATCTGGAGTTCCCACTTCGGGTACTTTCACTTTTAGCCAAGCCCTGCATGTCCTATAAATCTGAGCGAAATCGGTAATGAAGAGTAGGGAATGCCCCCTTGTGAGTAACTGTAATTCATTTTAGATGCTCTGTAACCATATTCGGCCTGCATTTTAGTAATTTTGAGCGGCAGAAAGTACTAGAAATAAATCCGCGGCCGGTTGAAAACTTATACAGACCAGAGACGGCATCTGCTGTCACTTGTTTTGAGTTGTTAGTTAAGACTTCGGAATATTGAAAGCCTTGCTTTTAGATGCACTTTGTTTGCGTTGTGTTTATCTTTCTTAGTATTTTGAAGTGTAACTACTGTTTGTACTATGTGATACTGTGAACACCTGTACTAGTGTTTCTCTGGAAAGTTACAGAATTTTGAAATGTTTCTTTTAATAAAATATATTTTATCAAGCTGTCATCCGACCTGAATGCATTCAATCTATCATGAAACCGTGCGCACGCAGCAATTTTTACATATATTGTCGTGACTTTTGTTACAAGGGGCAAAGTCGTTTACCCTGGTAATTTCTGTTATACCACGGTAGGCAGACTAGAACAAATTTGTTGTTACTGCATGCACAATTTCTGGATCAGTGACCTTCAATAACCAAGAAAATATTCAATCTAGACTAAACTTTATACGTTACAAAATTAAAGAGTTTATGCACATTCCGCTTGTAATGTGTCTTCAAGTATGCCGCTTTCATCAAGTGTCTCATTTCTGATTAAGCATATGGATTCACCTATATAAGAGGGACTAAATCTATGAAAAGCTTGTAATTAGTTCTAGGTTCTATTCTCAATGACTGATTTATGTTGGTTGTAAAAAGTGTTTTTGGTTTTTGTCAGTATTTAACATGAACATGTATCATTTTTAATGGAAACTCATTCAAGACGCAGTCTATGTTAATGGAGATTAACCAGGGTTTGCACTGCCCGGGACATGCAGTCTTTGGGAAAGAGGCAATGTTATGAATTTTGTATATATATATCAATAATTTTAATGAAATTATGTGTGAAATTCTTTTATTTTTCTGTATAATGTAATATGAAAATCTAGAGAGAGAATGCTCTGTCGGAAAAATAAGAATACAAGGGCAAGTCAATTTAACACTGAGGAAATGGCTATCTCGCAAATTTGATGAGATAATCTTTTAGAGAGATTTGCAGTAATTAGCAGCTTAACTCAACTGAGCACACATTAAGGTAGAGGGAAGGTATGAAAACTCTAGTACTTTTAAAACGACATGACATTTAAAAATGAAGTCTACAGGCAAATTATTCAATTTAAATCTATATACAAAACGATTTAATTGACATACGCCGTATGTGTCAGACCTGTCATAACTTTCAGATATGCAATTTTATTCACGAAATATATAACTGATATTGTTTATTAATAAATTTTGTGTAAGGTGTTTATTCATTGGTCATGGCAGCCACGCATCTTGCTAGATATTGCTAAATAACATCTTATTGTTAATTCACCCATCAAAGTGATTTATCTTCTATTGTTGAGACGCGTGTGCGTGTGGAAGCACATGGTAGACATGCTTTTTAATAGATGAAAAACTCTTCCTTCACTAGTTTTCAAATTTTCTTAAGTATATTTCAAGTTTTGTAGCATATTTGATATCTTACATTAATTCATTCTTCTCGCAGGATTTAAAATGGCACAAAATGGATTTAAAATTTTGTACAAAATGGCAGTTTCTTTATTTTAACTTTTATATTTCCAGTAAAATGCTTTGTTTTAGAAAGTTGTGTAAGACACGATGTTATATTTATCCCGTAAAACTTTCTTTGTGAATTTAAGGAACTTTTGTTTGCAAATTTTAGAAATTTCAGATAGAAACTGTAAGATTTCAAAGAAAAAGGTTAAATATATGAAACTGAACAAACTTGGATTCTTTAAAAAGGAAATATTGGCCTACGCATTAATTGTATAAACCTAATGTCTCGGCAAAAGTGCAATTTCAGTTTGTCATGGTATGTTTTCAACCAAACTTTTGTCTTCTATTGATTATTTTGAATTTGTATAAAAATGTTACATCCAGTCTACAACAAGTAAACCAGTATTTAAAAAATTAAAACCGACAAAAATGTCAACTTCATAAAATAAATGTTATTTCAGAGGATAAATATTTTAATCGAAAATTAAATCCCAAAATCTAACTATTAAATTATTATTATTCGTAATAATTAGCCGACTGTAGAAAAATAAATTGGGTTGTCAGGGATTTTAAATATTGTTCTAGGCATTTAGCGCAATGAAAATGACATAAAATACTATTAGCTTTCTTTAAATCATGAATACGATATTTGAACTGGTTTAGTTTTTCTACTTTTTACTGTTTTCGACCTACCGTGTGTTTAGCAAACCTTTTTTATTGTAAGAGATAATTCGTTGATAAAATATCTAAGAATTTCCATTAAAATATTATTAGTCATAATGCATTAATCACTGTGAAATCCACGTTCTGTTAATGTCTGTCAGTTTCAGAGAGGTTCTCTAAAATAAAAAATACATCAACAATGAATCTCGTTGGCAGTCAATTAATCACTCATACCTTTTTAAAAACTAACTTATACAATTCTTCAATTCCTGGCATTCATGCTAGCAGAACAAAATCAATTGCGTTCGTTGAGTAACAAATTCTGAGTTTGTGTTAGTTAACAGTTTTATTTACGAGACATGAAGTATAAAAATAACAATATAAAGATTCATAATCGAAGACAAATATTTCAATTTTTGCCCAAAATCCTAAATGCTGTCATTAGTTTCTTCAGATGCTTCCTAAATATTTTTGTCTTTTCCTAGAAATATTTCTGTCTGTTTATTTAGAACTTATTACATAGCTACGGAGTAATTTTCTGCTTTTAATTTTTTCTACATTTTTATCTTCAGATTTTTGTTAACAATCCATTTATCTTTCTTTTTTCTTATCCCTAATTTAAACGCAATTAGTGTCCACGTGAGCGAAATAACCCTATACATAGCAGAAGAAAACCATGGCAACGCACACATTAGTCTGACCTAACAATTCACAGTATCTGTCATTTATTTTTCGTACGACTAAAATTTCCAGCCTGAAGGACAACAGCCCAACGAGTTCCATTTCATTAGTTATAATATCGACAGAGCAACGTATTTAGAAATTTTGCCTTTACTTTTGAAGTTTTTACTTTTTTTAATCCCTTGTGTTTTATTTCCTTTAACCTTTCTTACAGGTTAGCACTGTAGTCTTATTGCAAAGTGAAATTCCAAGTTTGCTTTCGTGAGAATCTTAAATAAGAGCCATGTAACAGTAAAAAATGAATACTTTGAAAAAAACTGCAGTACTAAAATTAAACGATCTTGCTGCGGTTATGAAATTTATATTCATGAGGGTCCTAGTCAAATACCCGTCGTATATGAATAAGCCTTGTTATGTATATTTTACTTTCCCTTAACTTACATGAGTAATAAAAGACGTGAGTGGTACATGAAAGTTCTTGCAATAAATCCGTTTATTAATTAACTTTTATTTTCCCTTTTTGTTAGAAGGTAACTTCGTAAGTTTGCATATGCCAGACTTTAATATTAAGGCAAAAATGCAGCATATTATGACAGCATAAATTGTGTTATTATTCCTATGAACTCAGAATGCGTACTTCTATTATATGTTTTAATCTACGGTCCATAGATTTGTTCTTAAATTTCAGGAAACATATCTGGCATTTAATGTTTCATCAACATTCTTCTGAGGTCAAGATTGAAATGGTTATCTTTCAGAAATAATTCTTTTGTTTTTCTTCTCCTTTTATCTTGCTGTGACAGTTTTTTCGCTTTCTGATGCACATTTAAAATGGTTGAATAATTATTATTTTAGTTAATTAGCACTTATGTATCCTTAATTCCCCTGTACCGATGGGACTGAAATATTTTATATGTCTTTAAGTGACTGTACACCCACTCTTCAAAGCACTAAGTTCAGTAGCAGATGTAACATGTAGAGAAAATTTGTTTCAATATGAAGTATTTTATATTCTGCAATCAGAGCTCAAAACTGGTAAAAATATAAACATGAAAGTCCTGAATTTTGACACTATTTTATGAAAGGAATGTGATGCACAGTAGATGATGTATAACAGTCATTGTGTCAACAGTTTCCGCATCATGTCAAAGATATAATTATTCACCATTCTTTGGAAATGCACTGCTGTTCACTGCAAAACGAATGTCAGTCAGTACTTTTTAAAATGTGCCATAAATGCTGTTTTAGATAATTTCAGTTTCATTCTATAAACTTCTTAGTTTAATCAGGTAAATATGTATATAAAATTGGCCTAAACCATTTATCCATGAAGAATTGCATGTTATTTGATATGTTAGTGCATGTTATTTGATATTTGCATGTTATTTGATATGTAATGTATTAAACGTTTTCCCACGAACTTTAGCTACCCTTATGTTAGAAAACATTACCCTTCACAGATTTAGTTCTAAGTTTCAGATTTGATAGAAAAAGAATCATGTATTTACTTACAACTAGTAAATTACATAGCACTATTCTGCTGGTACATAAGAAAAATACAAATATGCTTAACAAAATGTACTATATTTGTTGGCGATATTGCTTTACTAATTCTTCTAAGTTTTCATATACTAACAATACTGAAACGTTTTACATATCTTCTGTTGAAATGATCTTTTGTGGTATCCTGAAACTCAAAAACTACTACAGCTTTCGTTTTTTCAAGAAGAATGCAAGGTGCTTTATGCAAATGAACTTATGTAACACGAGCGACTTCGATATGCTATTAAAGCTTAAGAATCATATTAAAAAATAAATGAAAAATTCAACCTAAGTATTAGCTCGTTTTCGTGTTCCACCATTCTTTAGGCAATGCACTCCAACGTTTTAATATAACATTACAAATTCTTCAGCAAATGTTCGCCGTAACAACAGCTTTTTGATGAAATTAGATTTTACAGCTCTAGCAAAATTGCAGTCAGCAATAACTGCTCGTTTATTTGCGTTAAACTTATTTTGAATTTTCTCAATTCCTTAGTATTGCATTGCATATAGATATTTTCCATGTAGTGTCTTGGCCCTACGAGTAGTCGGACGGTTAACCTTGAATGCTGGGAGCTTGGATTCGAGAACTGGCTGGCTGCACGGTTTGTTTTCGCCATACGTGATATGAATATGAGCAAATTTCACTTAGGAAGTCCTGCACGGAAACATCTTCTCCCTTAGGCTGATATCCTGATGTGATCTGCCGTATTCAACTAACCATACCTAACCTCATAGCTTCTGAAACAGTGTATGTTTGTAAGCGTCAGTCACACATTAATTACCGAGTTCTTTGAAACATACTGCTCCTGATGTTCAACTTCATTACCCTAAACAGATTTCGCTTAAATTTTCAAACTTATTTGAAACTGTTTGCTTAAACAGCTTGTGTAGTTTCTGCCAGTGACGCAGTGTGAAGCTTACAAGCTTTTACATGAAAACGTGTTTGCGAATCAATAGGTTTGTGTTCCTATTATGGTAATAAATAATAATAAAGATGCTAATATCTGCAGGCATTAAAGGTGCTCATGACACATATAAACGTTTTAAGATTTTGATATGTATAGATTATACAATTTATCGGTTAGCTTTTTTTTCTCTCTTTCTTTCTTTCAAATTTTTCTGATTTCCAAAATGTTATCTTGTGTATTTACTGTAAAATGCAAAACTTCGCATTTATCCGAATGACTCAATGATAAACTGTATTTAAAATCTAATTTGCATAAATATAAATGGTTTGGAGTACTTCTGCTGATAAGCAACATATAAAGCAGTAATAATTAAGCCCGTGTTAAGAGAATTTGAATATTTCGGCAATTTTCTCAAAATATATAGCACTAACAAATGGTTTCTTGCGTACATTGGCTGCAATAGTGACACTTCTTAAGTTGCGCTAGGTGCTTTGCGGGAGTATTGCGCGTTCTGTTCAACAACAGTGAGTCTTCTTGGGTTGTGCCGATGTTGCTGATTGATTTAACTAACTTGTTGGGGTCCATCTCAAACTGTTTTGCTATTGTAGTGTTTTGGAAGCGCAAATAATTCTAATGTCGGTTAATGAGAAGAGAGAAGATGTATAATTAACACGAGGAAAACATAGGTGTGGAGAATTAGCAAAACTGGGTTAATCTTCGATTTCATATATCATACTTTGATTTTCAAACAGATCTACCTACTCCACGTGGAGAAATTTCACCATTTTATTATAAGTCAAAATTGTCCACCTTAAACTTTACAATTTGTGACTTGTGAAAAAATGGTCGTACTGATGTCTAGTGCTGCGTATGATATGAAAGTGATGGAAAAAAAGATGCGAATAAAATTGGGGCATGCTTCGTAAAGGTTTTGGAAGAAAAAGCAGCTGCGTTCATAACAACTAATTTTGAAGCGCCTGTGTTCAGACAAGTCTGCGGAGGGCAATAAATAAATTAATTAAATTATTAAATATATCGTTGTTTTTTATTTGAATTCAGTGACAAACTTCTAAATTAAAAGCTTTGACAAGTTTAATCATTTTTATATTAGCCTTCTGTGGCCTACAATAACAAATCAATTTCTTATTGTAGGCCACATGTAAAATGAAGGGGATTGTGCTCATCCTGTAGCTTTAAAAAATGTTAAACAATCATTGAAATCAGACCCTCATTTATGTTACATCTCAATATGCCTCTTTATTTGAAAACGGTAAGGCAAGTACTTAAAACTCTTGGAAATGGGATATGGCTCTTTTACTGACATGATTTTATTGTGAAGTTAATACGAAACTTTACTCTTCAAAGGACTTTTGTATACTGAAAACAAGAAAAATCAGTTAATTACTTCTTCTATAAGACTTTATAAGACATTCTCTCCCTCCTTCCACCATGCCTTCGTGGTGTAACGGTAGCACAGGTTCGAGTCTGGCCAGAGCATTGCACATTTTTCATATCTCCGGTTTTAAAATAATCCAATGTCTCTACTTTTAAAGAAATACACTGGTTGGACAAAAATATGGAAACACCTTTAAAAAAACATGTTTCTTTGCTTAATATGGTGTAGGAAACCCGTTGGCATCCAAAACAGCTTGCAGTCTTCTCGGAATGGATAAATACAGTTCCTGTATGTTTGCCAAGGGAATATTATACCATTCTTCCTGCAAAACGGTGGCAAGTTCAGATAACGATGTTGGCGGTGGATAACGAGAACGCACTTTCCGTTCCAATGTAGACCACAAATGTTGGATAATATTCAGGTCTGGTGACTGTGGTGGCCAGGGGAGATGGGACAACTCATCCACGTGCTCAGAAAACCAGTCCTGGACAATGTGAGCTGCGTGAACAGGGGCTTTGTCGTCTTGGAAGACACCATCACCATCGGGGAAAAAAGTTTGTACCATGGGATGAACTTGATCGGCCAAAATGTTCACATAAGTCTTGGCAGTCATGTGCCCTGACACAGTTATCATGGGGCTAGCAGAGAACCACGATATGGCTGCCCAAACCTTAACAGAACCCCCGCCATGTTTCACTCTTGGCAACGAGCAGTCTGTATTATAGGCTTGAGATGGAGTTCTCCGGACGTAAACTCGGCCAGAAGTGGGAAACAATGTGAAAGAAGACTCGTCAGACCATATTACTCCCTTCTACTGCTCTATAGTCCAGGCTTTAGGACTTAAACATCACCTTTTCCTGCTACGGGCATTAGCATCACTGATGAGTGGCTTCTCAATTGCAGCACGGCCAGCAATTCCCTGTTTATGAAGCTCCCTTCTAATTGTTTTGGTACTCACAGGGTTTGGTAACACAACATTCATTTCAGGAGTAACTTTTGCAGCTGTGGTCTTCTTATTTTTCGTCACAATTGCCCTTAATGATCGTCTGTCACGATCACTGAGGACACACTTTCGTCCGCGCTGTGATTAAGCAGATGATGTTTTTCCGCTTTTCAAATATGCGGAATAAATCTTCGATACAGTACTTCTTGAAACACTAAACACCTCGGCTACCTTGGTTATGGAAGCACCTACCATACGTGCTCCAACAATTTGCCCACTTTCGAAGTCTGTTAACTCTGACATAATGCAATGACAACCTCACATAATAGTACTCCGACAACAACTGAACTGTTTAGCACATTTACGAAGTTGTATAGGTGGCGTCAGTAGTCAAAAACGCCAGCGCCACCTACATATTTCATTAAAATCAATCTTTCTTTTCAAACATGCATTTCACAAGGTGTTTCCATATTTTTGTCCAACCTCTGTATATTTTAAAACAGTGAAAGTGAAATACTCCTTAGGCAAGAACATTTGCAGTTCTCCCAGCAAGCAACTTTGAAAAAAGCTTACAACAAACCTCTAACAATATCGAAGGATTACAAAGTTTAATCACTAGCAATGCAGTGGCAAGCTGTTATTCTACATTTTACAGCAATCTAAAAGCTTAATCATAATATACGTTCCATTTTGAAGCTTATATAAATATAAGCTGATTTGGGGGGAACTGTTCATTATTTTTTTTACCGTTTAATGATATAGCATTGAAACATTAGGAAGTCATCTTATAATTTTGTAATCCATGCCACAATGTGTTAACATAATTGTTCATAAAATTTAATTCCTTGTCTGTAAATTTTTTCATTATTCTGATCCTCGAATTTCTATGACAACAATAATACAATTTGATGAAATTTTATTATTAAATAATGTTCATTTTGTAACATTTTAAAATTATTAATATAACTCCCATGACGCCTTTTGAAAATATTTGCTTTTTAACCCACCAACTAAATGTGTGAATCCTGCATTTTAAAAATACGTTTATCTAAAAACTCCATTTTTCGCGTTGTGCCAATATTACAGGCAAAGAGAGGTTTGCCCATTTCAGAGAAGCGTAACACACATGCGGTATATTTTTAGCTTTCTTGAGATCTCTTTGCGATCATAAGAAGCCGAATTTCAAAGTCTTTCTTCAGAAAGCAAAATAACAGCGATCTGTTTGCGTCACGCTCACTTTTGCATAAAAGAGAGCAAGTTTAACGTGGTACACACGGAACATCTACTAAACCAGGCACCAATGAGAAATCCTTCTGTTCACAAATAAATCTCGATTCAGTGTAACAACTAATTCCTAATGCACCTGATCTGGAGAGAACTAGGGACCCGCCGCCTGTTCTCCAGAATCGAAGAAGACCATGTAATGTTCATGGTTGGACATGCATCATAAACCTGAAGGTCTATGACAAAGACTGCGAATGCTGCGAGCTATAATGAACAGATTTTAGATCCTTGTTTTCGTCTTTACAGAGGTACAGCTAGCTTTCAGTTCATTCTTAACGGCAACGTTCTACCACATAGGATACTAAACGGATTAGTATTAACAAGTCGGATCTCCGGACCTCTATCCTGTATAGCAAGTCTAGGACGCTCTTGAAAAGCAACTGCAACTCTCCTTTCCCAACTCAGGTCTTGCCAGGGCCCGGAAACATGTTTGTTATTAAGTGTGAGATAGACTGTAGCAGGGAATCTTAAACTACCTCATTTCCAGTATGAAATCAAGCTATGAGAGTTTGAGAGTTATGTGATTGTTAGAGGGGCTTATTATTAGCTGTGTAATTATTATTAGTTGTGTGTTATTATTAACTGATTATTATACTATTTGTTGTTATTATTATAATATGCTATTATTAATAAGTATCATTTTAATTAGGTGCGCATATTAGTGGTGGTGTAATTGTTAGAGGAGCTCCATATTAATGTCATAAGCCATCAGCCTTTTTTTTTATTTTACAACCCCTATTTTAGACCTTCCTGAGCCCATGAGCATCATGCATGATCATACGTGTATACAATGATTATTGTTTGATACTGTATTATCATTATCATCAATATTATTATTATTACATTATCATGCAATACCCATACCAAATACCATTAACCCTTAGAAAAACCACAGCCTTTGCTAACCTGTATGCTCAAAATGCCGAAACGCCCGTCCCGTGAGTTTACTCCCCTCCCCGTCTATTAACGCACAAAGAGATGTGAAGATTTCAAATGACATCCTTTCTAAAAAAGAAGCTTCCATTTGACTTTTAGGACAAGCTGTCTGCAATAAACTTATACAGTGCATTTAGGGAAACTGCACCTGATATTGCATATCTTAGGGAAAGGTAGATTACGACAATGCAATTTCGAGCGGTTGTGTTTGTTTTGAACGAAAGGCTATCTCGGCCTTTCATTATCTCAGTTTTGTCCTTCAAAGTGTTTAATTGTGTCTACAGCAATGGAGATAATCTACCGGATGTGAAATATATCTAAATTTTGAATCGCAGTACATATAAGTAGGTAAATTTTACTAACAAACAAAAATTACATGTAAGGAAATTATAATCTATTTATCAATCAAGATTTCTTACTAATCTGTATTATTTTAACACATTAATAAAAAGAAGCAAATTTTATTACTTCATTAAGACTTCTGTTTCTTCGCTTATTTTATATGAAAATTACATAAAATAAAAATTCAGAAAATGCATTTTTAAAAATATTTAAGAAATTTTGTATCAAAATGGTATTAATAGTATATCGGGAGTATCTCAGGCTAAAACTGCTTCAAATTTCGTCTAGAAATAATAAAGCAAATATCGTACTAAAAACCGTGTTCCTCTTTCCAAAAGTAAACATTTCTTTTTCAAACATCTTAATTATTTTTGAATGTCTTTCAATGTCTTTGAAAAGCAACACTATTTCAGCTTTTACTTTCTTTTTCACAGTAAGAGCACTTTAATAATAAACGTGTAAAATGTTTTTGTTGTTAAAGACTAAAATTCATACAAGACTCACTAAAATTGAAAAACTTTAATATGTTTATTCGGTTCAGTGCTTAGAAGAGTAAGACATGATTAACGAGGAGGTTGATTTTATTACCGTTGTATCAAAATTACACCAGTAATATATCTTTCACTAAACGTAATTCATGTATGTATATATTATATATAGATATATATATATATTTGATATTTATTCATTTGTTTATTTGAGTATTGAAACTTTTTACAAACACGTATGTTGTACGTCGTACAAAACAGTCTAGTGAAGCTATGACTTGTACAATAACAGACAGCAGGAGGCCAGAAGAGCCACTGTCCACCTAACGGCAGGGTTCTGAGACGCTGAGTCCCGCACTGAAAAAGAAAACGAAACTCCATTAATTCCTGCATTTTAAAATATACAACGATAAACATATATTTACAAAAGACAACATTAAAATATCACTTTGCTACATAATTTTTTGGTATATATATATATACACATTATGTATTTATGTGTTATTAACCCCCGTTTAAACTAGCGGAACTCTGAGCCCAAGAAACGCCGCGAACTTCACTTTTACGTTTGGCGAATTTTAAAGTAATTAATTCCCCGTATTGAGGAAATATGTCATTCTTAAAAGTTTGTATGTCGTTTCCCTTTAGACTGTTTATTTGTTTTATGCACTAAATGCATAGATATTCAATTGTATTATTAAAAAGAGTGAGTGCCGTTATTTTCCCCTTTAGCAGAGCAGTCTTAGTTTTGGCGAATTTATTGGGCTCAAAGCTCTGCTGGTCTAAAACGTGTCACTATAATTTAGATAGGTTAGGTTATTTGAATATAGCAAAACACACGAGGGCTATCTATTTAATAGGAGGGATGTCTTCGTGTATGGCTTTCTAAATAGACTTTTATGAATATAAGTTAAAAGGACAGAATTAATTAGGTTATTTGAATATGACAAAGCACATGAGAGCCTAAGCAAAAGAATGCCTTCGCGGAGGACTTTCTAATGGAAACTGGCTAGTATTCACCTTTCTCATGGTTAAAACCAGGATAACGAACAATGCAGCCCTACATATTGTTATTTGCTGCTAATGCAAATTAGCTATTGATAAGCTGTTAATAATGTTTTACTTCTTCTGTTTTACTGCCTCTTTCTGAATTAATAATATACAATTTTGCTAAACTTTAAAACTTCAATTAGCTACAAAGCAAGCTGTGTCTTCTTCAGGTCAATATCTACAGACTGGATTTTGAAAACACCTCGCCCAAATTCATACGAAGCTTAATGTTTTAAGATGTTCAATTATACATAAAGTAAACAGATCCATCAATTTTATTTAAAAAATGCGGTGGCAGATCAAGTCAAACAAAACTGTTCATTAGACAAAAGTACTAAAAATTTTAAAAATAGTAAAATCTGTAAGGTGTAGCTCTACATGATTCGTAATAAAACAAGTATTTATAGATCAGAAACCAAAATAAATAATAAATTAAAAATTATGATTCGGATAAATGGTAATCAAATATCTCCAGAAAATTCATAGCCAGCGCTACTAATAATCAAACGCAAAGAATTAAAAATATCTGCACTGACACTTAAAGGGTTTTAAAAGAACTCAGATTATTAATTAAAATAACAACAAAGAAAAATTCCACATAAATTTATTAAAAGCCGTTTGTTAAATTGTGACTATCAATCTAATTTGCTCATCTAAACTGTCGTGTGTTATGATATTATCCCCTAAAGCAGCGTTTTTTAAAATGTAAGTCGCGATCCCTCCAAAGGATGAGTTTGAGAAAACTTAATTCCGATAAATGAAACTAAGGAAATTTCATTAATGAGACCTTTAATGTAATTAAATTAATTGAAATTAATGAAACGAGTCATCTGCAAGGTAAAGCTCAAAAGTTGTTGAGTTATTGAGTGACTCAAACCCAAAACTTTAATTTCCACAAAATGTTGACTGAATTCAGGATCGGAGCTTGAACTGAATTTCCCACAATTTCTGAAATTAATTGTGTCGTTCAGCACCACATACTTATGAGAAACGACTTATTCAGCTTTAACGCTCATTAAACCCAAATATTGTACAACGCTTAAAAATATTAAAAATGCTTTATGTCTAGAAGCTTCAAATATTGCCCCAGGACTTAATTTGTTATGCAGTAAAAAACAAGCCCATCCGTCTCATTAAAAAGTGATTTTCTTTAAATAATTTTTGCATACTTAAAAGAAATCCTAAAACTAATACTTTTCATGAATGTATTGTTTACCAAAAAAAATAAATTATTTATGGTAAAATATTAATTTTCATATCTTTAGTCTACCTTTAATATTTGGGGTCGCGAAAAAAACTCGACGATAAAAAGGTTTCATGAATGAAAAAAAAGCTTAAGAAGCGCTGACCTAAACCATTAAAAGATTCGATGTATTAAGACAGTTGGATTTAAAATTCTTTTCAACTGTCTTTCAATTTTGGATAGTTTATTCCCACATAGCACAAAAACATCCTCGGGTATCCTGAGGATGTTGCTCGCGGGATTATGCCCCGAACCTCCTAAACACATCCTCCTGAGCGCTTAATGTCACATCCCAGTATATCCTCAGGACACCCTACCTAAGTCCCATCGACAGCGTACGAGATATTGTTAGAATCTGAAATCCTACTTACTACATCCTCTGGACATCCCACTAACTTCCTAAACACATCCCATTATATCCTCAGAACATCCTATCTAGGTCCCATAAACAGCGTATGGGGTGTTATTAGGATTTAAAGTCATCCACTCGGCTGCTTAATGTCACATCCCAATATATCATTAGGACATCCTATCTAGGTCCCATCGACAGCAAATGGGATGCTATCAGGATTTCAAATGCTAGGTATTTATATCCCGGAATATCTCTTTAACCTCTTAAATACATACTCCCAACTGCTTAATGTCACATCCCAGTATATACCCAGGAATCTTCCTTGCATTCCAGTGAAAGTGTGCGAAGGTGTTGTGGTGACTTAAAACCTACTTATTTTCCACAGATAGTCTCAGGTCCTCCTTCTATGGTTACGATAGAAAAATAAGAAATGTTGAGAATATTTATACAACTTATTTTTTTAATTTGAATTTCAATTTATTTAATAATTTGTAAATATATCTAAAATTGAGCAAGTGACTTAAAATGAATTATTAATGCAAAATATTACAAGAGAAAATTTTACTTTAAAAATCTTCGATCATTTTTAACCATTCAATAGCCCAAAACTGAATTTTTCAATATACACTGCTGGCCACCGTAAATGCAACACCCTGAAGCAAGCATGCAAATAACATGAAATTTACAACATGCATAAGCGGGGGTGAGCTAATGCAAATGATTAGAATTTCAGTGCTGACGCACATAACGCGCGCCTATAGCGCCACATCAAAGCGCTGTTTAAGGCTTGGAGTTTTCGACGATTTCAAGTTCGGCAATTGTGTTTTTCTTGTGCGTTTTAAAAAAAAAAGATCAATTATGCCTCGTAGTAAACACGGATCATCGTTTGATCAAGTATCCGAGTTCGACAGAGGAAGGATAGTGGCCTACCGAGAGTGTGGATTATCTTTCAGGGAAATCGGTAGTCGTGTTGGACGAAACCAAACAACTGTAATGCGGATATGTGACCGTTGGATGCAGGAGGGTACGACGGCCGACGTGTTCAATCGCATCCACCTCAGTGCACCACTTCACGTGATGACAGGAAGATTGTGCGCATGGCAGTGACGGATCGCTCAGTCACATCACGAACCATAGCACAGCGCATTCAGTCTGTAACGCGTCATCCAGTACCATTCGACGCCGTTTACAGCAGAGTGGGCTGTCCGCAAGGCGTCCATTGCTTCGTCTACACTTGACGTAGAACCACAGACGTCTTCGCCGCCAATGGGGCGATGAAAGAAGGATGTGGACGGCAGAATGGAATGCAATGTCTTTACTGACGAGTCACGCTTCTGTCTGCAACACCGCGATGGTCGGATTTGAGTCTGGGGACACCGTGGAGATAGGATGCTGAACAGCTGCGTTATGCACCGCCACACTGGTCCTGCACCGGGTATTATGGTATGGGGCGGTACAGGATATCAATCTCGCACTCCTCTAGTACGCATTGCCGGTACTTTAAACAATCAGCGCTACATTTCCGTGATGTTGGAGCCAGTTGTCCTTCCTTACCTTCAGGGCTTGCCCACAGTCACATTTCAACAGGATCATGCGCAAACACACGTGGCTCGCATTGTCCAAGGGTTGTTCGTCAATCGCCAGATTGAATTGCTTCTCTGGCCGGCTCGCTCTCCAGATCTTTCGCCGATAGAAAACATGTGGTCCATGGTTGCTGAAGGATTGACCCAGATTACATCCCAAGCTGCCACACCCCATCAACTTTGGCAACGTGTGGAAGCTGCTTGGTCTGCTGTACCCCAAGAACACATTCAGATCAATGCCGAGGCGTGTGGCCGCGGCGATCTCCAACAATGGTGGCTACTCTGGCTACTGATTCTAGAAGGAACCACACTTCATAGAAGTCTATAAATTTAATCATTTGATACTTGGTCAACATGTTAATCTACTAAATAAATTTTGTTGTGATATCTCTTGTCTTTCTTGGTGTTGCAATTTGGATGGCCAGCAGTGTATTCACAATTAAATTATTGTACGAAATCAGTTCTGACGTCAGTTAATTTGTACTCAAAATTCAAAATAAAATTGAACATTTAATAATCTTAAAGTAGTAGAACAGATGAGTGTAAATTTTGAATTCTGAACTTAAGTCGGTTACGTTGATTGAATCAGTATTGATGGCTACAATAATGATTGAACAGCTCATGAGTTCGTGTTGCTATTTGCTGTAATGGAGCAGAATATTTTCTGATTAATTTTTTATAGGAGACATGTAGCTTTCAAATTTAAATGCACTGTAATTATCTAAGGGCCGAAAAATTTTTACATCTTCACAAATATGCAGTAGGCCTTGAAGATTATGAGAAATATACTGTTTTCCATAATAAAGCCCAAAATTTACTACGAAGAGGTTTAATAGTGACTGTGCTTATTCATGAATTAATGTCTGATTCTGTATTTCGCATGAGAGTCTAATCGAAATATGAAGTTGTAAATAATGATCATAAAGTTTTTGTTTAAAATTTCTTTTAAAACAACTTCCCAGCGTACAATAAAAATTGACGGTATTCTGTAGCTTTCCCATGTTTCAATTCTTAGTTTTCTGGCAAATTCAATTGGTACATAAGGCCTTAAACTGATCAATTTTTTAAAAATTAATTCAGCATTTTTATGTGGTAATAGTACTTGTAAGTTGCTTCCGCCTATCTAAATAGTAATCATTTTTCGTACTAACTCCGAAGCACAGAAGGCGCATATTCTGACGAAATATTTATTAGTCCTATATTTGGAATATTCCTTAAAATGGGATAATGGTTGTGGTAATAGTTATCAAGTCAGTTCTTGACACATTAAAAAAATCGGTATTTTGATGTAGTTCACCAACAGTTCCTGGGAAACATATCCTGTTGTTAACATACTTGCCAACAATATTGCAATTCGAACAACTTGAATATCCAGTATGACTTTCAGTACCCAAAATATATGATTTTGTTGGCGCGTCACATACGTGACACAGAAATATAATATTTCACAGAAAATTTTGTTTTATTTTTATTTCCGATGTTATTACCTTCATTAGATAATTTCACAGTTTTGTCCGTAAATTCTTTAAAAAATTCATTAGCTTTTGAACTACATTATATGCACCCACGATAAACTTTTGAACAACCATAATATTCTTTGAACTACCATATGCACCCGCGATAGGTTTCTACTAGAAATAATATTCACCAAAATCGGCAAAGTGGGTTATTATTGATTTTAATATGAATAAATTATCAATATTTATTGCTATTTTTATACAAGATAATTGAGGCAAAATTTAAAGGCTACACATTTTTTTAATTTGATTTTCTAAGCCGAAGTATACATAGTTTCCATTCCCCACTCTTTTTAGGAGTGTCAATTCGTGTACGCGCACCACTTGGTAAATTGTTAGAGCATTTATGATTCTTCAGAATTTTTAATAAAGCAGTCAAAGCATTCTGGTTGATTTGGAATTTTAAGATCCATTCCATTAATTCCAGAAAAGAGTTCTCACAAATAGTGTGATTTGAAACATTGTATGAAATATATTTCATTTCCACTTCTGTTTGAATGAAGTAGATTCAGTACGTCTTACCAACATCAAAACAAGCGTTGTAGGTCGAAGTGCAAGGTATATGAGTTTCATATTCCGAATCACAGTTTGAACTGGAACTTAAAGGATATCTGCTAGCGCGAAAATTCGCCATAGGCTTTTTTACATAATTTAATGCTACTTCATCTTCTGATGAATCCGATAATATAAGTTGATTTATTCTCCTGCAAATCTGTCTGTCAGGTACATGAGATAATTTTTTTTAGTTCTGATCATTTTTGCAGAATAAGCGAAACATTTTGAAACTTACTTTCTCACTTTTTCAATGAAAATCGTTCTGTAACGCTTGTTTGTGAAGTCGGCTCCTAACTGGAGCAGAATTTGGAACGACGGCAATTAACGTATAAGCTTCAGTAGAATAGCTGAATTCTTGAAATCAAAAAGTAAATACGCCTACTTTTCCACTTTGTGCGGTTCTTCAAGGATATCATTGTTACTGAGCAATTAACACCGTTGGGGGGGCATTCTCGGTCGAAAGTGACTTCAGATTTCAGATGACTTTCCGTTTCTGCGTTCTTTGTTGTGAAGGGATGCTCATTTGTAAGAGGTACAAGAGGAGAAACCTATTACAAAGATGTTAACAAAAGAGAAATCTTGGGGCTACAGAAAAATTGCTTAGAGGCATTCTGAACAAAGCACAGTTTCTCAAAGTACAGAAAAGGGGCTGTTTTACGAACATTGATAATAATGGAAACAAAAATTTAAGATTTTCAACTTCAATTGTTATTTATATCATAAAATAAAGTAACAAAACTAAAGAATGGCGTTTAATTTAAAAATTGAATTTGTTTTAATTTACAGTTTGAACATTTATTTAATCCGTTATCTAATTTTGAGTTTTTATAACAATATTTAATGGAACGAATTTGGGATCTAAATCCTTTCGGTAATAAGTTTTGCTCTAAAATCTTCGATGAATTTAATTGAATATTATTTTATAACTCGATGTAAGTAAGTGCATGGTACAGCCATGCCTTATTGTCCCGCATGCATATTCCCAAGCAGCAAAGTGCTACACTATTTATGATTATTACTGCAGAGACGGGAAAGTGGTTACTGACTGATTGGCGTAAAGAAGGGCCCAGGTTCAAGTACCGGAGAAGGCATGGATGTAAATTGTCTGTACCCTCATATGAGGCAACGGTGGCCCATCTATTACCCTCATAATTAAGTGACCATCGTTTCCGGCCTTAATAGAGGCCATTACATCTAACGGCTAGTGCCGGCCATTGGAAATTAAAAAAAAATGATTAGCCTGATTTAAGTATGTGTGGCAAAGTACTCGAGGGCAGTCTTACAAAAGAAAGGAAGGTCTTTACTAACCACTTTCACTTTTTAAGAGAGAGTGGCTCTTTTATACGCTACACATAAGGGAAAAAATATGAGAAATCCCATGCAGCCAGTTCGTTCCTCCCAGAATCTGAATCTTGTCGAACTACCAGAGTTTAGCGATTTAATTCTCTGCAGCCTAAAGGATTATTTACTTAAAGCATAGTACGTCATGGTCATTTGTTCATAGGATAAATAACTTCGTGAAAGATTTTCTGAGCGAACCTGTAATGTCAATAATGTTTGAGTTCAAAGATATTAACAAAATATCGAAAATAATGTTTACAAAATATATTATGTAGCAATTAAGAACTTATTCTTAAACACACTCTCAATACGAAACTCAAAATGGCTGAAAACACGTACATATAAATTTGTAAGAAAGTGCTCTGATCACTAGACACTGTGAAACAACAAAGAAAATTTGAAAATATTTCGAGTTTTACTTACAGCCAACATATACAAGACAAAAATAAGTGTAAGCATACCAATTAACTTTTTATATGCAGAATATCCATACAGTAAGATTTTGATTTGCGTGTGGTCCAAGGTTACTTAACTTTAATATTTTCAGATATCAGCTTCCATAAAATGTACAGTATTTTCAATGAATTTAATGAATAGCACCTTCGGCTCTCTTTCAACTCGTTCTAGTCGCTAGGGAGGATACCATAGGAGTGCTTGACTAGCCCCTTGACAAGCACTTGAAGAAGTATCTGACTTTAAAATACATTTGAAATGTAAAAATTGAGCACTTTTAATGCTTTTAAGGAAAAAAAAGTACGAAAATTAAATATACGAATTAGTTGTAAAGTAATCGGTTTTCCTTCTAGATATACTTAAGAAAGTTTTCTGTGTGCTTTCTTGGTCATATTTTAGCTCATATGTGGATACATAGATAATCAATTAAAGTTTGATTAGTTATTAACTGTATAATTTTAATATTTTTAATAATTCATAGTAGATGAAAGCAATTATATACACTCATTTCCATAAATTAAGGATAATGCAAAATCAGGCAAAGGAAGAGTTAGAAGCAAAACAAATTTAACTTATTTCTAAAGCTTATTTATTAAACAAAAGGTAAAGAGCAAAAAAAGATGCTATATGTTTGATATTATTAAAAAAATTAGCGATTTTTTCTCCCTGGAGCAAATTACAAAAACACCTATTTACAAAAAACCAATATTACATGGTTGGTATGATTGTTAATACATTGTATGTCTCCCAGACGATGCAATACAGTCCGTACAACGCCTAGGCATGCTGAGTATCAAATTATCGATCTGATCTTAGGGGATATTACACCACTCTAAAAGCAATGCTCTCCGAAGTTCCGGTAGACATGTAGGAGGAGGTTGACGGACTGCAACTCGTCCGCCAAGCATGTCCCACACGTGCTCTACTGGATTTAAGTCTGGTGAGAATGCTGGCCAGTCCATACGGGTGATATCCTCCGATTGAAGGCATTCGCTTACAATGCTTGCACGGTGAGGACGGGCGTTGTCATCCATAAACACAAAACACAAACACAAAACACGCTCCGAAACAAACGTACATGTTGTTCCAGAATGACGTCTCGATAGATTTGGCTTGTCATGGTTCCAATTTGAACATGCAGGTCAGTTCTGGAACCCAGAATAATTCCACTCCAAACGAGCACTCATGCACCACCGTAACATGTCGTTCAATTATGTTTTCTTGGTGGTAACGGGTACCTGGAGCTCTCCATATGAAAGTCCGGCGAGAATCAGGCTGCAAGCTAAACCTGGACTCGTCGGAAAACATCACACAAGCCCACTTTTGCGGGGTTCACAATGTATGCTCTCTACTCCAGGCTAATCGCAGGCGACATTGAGTTGCAGTAAGTGGAACGCATCTGACAGGTCTACGAGCATATAGACCAATCTGCCCTAAGCGTCTGTACACGGTCTGCCTTGAAATTGTCGTACCAGTGGCTGAAGAGAGCTGACTAGACAGGTCTGAGGCTATGCTCCGCCTGTTTCTTTTGGCAGTAACTTCCAAATACCGGTCCTCTTTCGGCGTTGTAACTCTGGGGCGACCTGTGCTGTAACGTCTACTCACATTACCATCACCTTGGAATTGTTGCCAAAGCCTGGAGATGACACTCTGGGCAATTCCAAGTTCGATACTTCCAGTTGGGTACGCCCACATTCCAGACGGCTGATAATTCTACCACGTAAAAAATCATCCAAATGCGTCCTTTGTGTCATAATTATTCGATTATTCCACTGAAATGCTTATAAAGCGCCTGCGAACAATTTTACTTCTTTGTCTGTATTCCTTATATATCACTCTCTTACACTCTCGTCATTGTGACGTACCATCAGTGTCATCTGTTTACTTCCTGAAATTTGCATATGATTCTTCAAAATGTGTGTAGTGATTTTACAGGTGATATATTTATTTTAGAGTTTGATTTCCGCGTGACTCCGAATTATCCTTAATTTATGGAAATGAGTGTAAATAGTTGATCTTATATGAATAAAATGTTTATTTTATTTATAAATGTAGGAAATATTTTAGGGATAGCTAATTCATTGAAAGTCCCTTTCAGATTACCTACAGCCATAAATTAACAAAAGTGTCAGGAAAAGCCTGATTAAAATTAATAATAAAATAGCAAGTCTAACCCAGATACTATATAAATATATTTTCTAAATGTAGTTCAATAAGCAATTCTTGAAAAGAAAAATAAAGAGCTTGCGTATGCTTTCGTATTAGCAAATTCGAGCTTCGAATTGTCAGCTCATCTTAAGATGGGCTAAGAATAAATATCCTGAGTATGCTTGAAGACAGAAGTCTTCAGGAGTATTCAGTATAATGCATCCTCAGGATGATAAACGATAAAGTCCTGAAGATACCTGAGAAACAACATCTTTAGGAGATCTTCATATATCCCGGGACATTGCGACTTGAACAGGACATCCTTAAGATGTTGATTTACGAAGTCCTCAGGATAACTGAGAATCAACATCCTCAGGATATCTTAGCTGTTTCCCGGGACATCCTGAAGATGTCTTGTGTTATGGAGGTTTAATAACCTTTTAAGGCTTACTTCAGGTTATTACTCTCAAGACAGATCTCTCGAGTGAAGTTCTGTAATCTGTAACCAACGTATTTTGATTTCTTAGTGTTTATCTTTTAAAAAATAAAATACTATCACTACATTTAGCATTTAAATATACTGCAACTGCCAGATTTAATTGAATTAATTGGCGGGCTGTCTAAACATTGTCGATCTTAAAACTACGACAAAATACTGTACATTGTAGGTAAAACTCATTTTCTTAAGACAGTAAGTTATTCATATTGCACTACATTAAAGATTATTCTCGCTGAAAAAAATTATTTTTTAACAGCTACACTTAAAATTCTCTTGCACCAGTACACATATTACAGTCAGTTTTTTCCAGCTCTTCGAATGCTAATAAATTTTATTTTGTTTATAGGTTCTTGTAGTGTTTATGTAATGTATGCGAATTAGCATTAATTATTGACGCAGTTTAATTTTAATACTTATTCTGGTTTCATTCTATAACACCGGTTTTTAGGATGAAGAGCTTGACTGCTGCAGATTATTTAGTATTTTTCTCTAATGCATTATTTTGCATGACTTGAATCACATTTTTTAAATCAAATGGATGGTTTGGGTAATGAATTTACCTTTTGCGATTGTAACGAATTATGCTTTGTGTGAATTAGGGTAAAATATAATTCACATTCTAGCTTCTAGGCATTAAACTGATTAAGTCACAAATTATTTTGTAGTTGATTGAAGTTTTAAAATTTGGCAAGTTTGGGTTATTATCTGTTAAAATTAGGCTGATCTACTTATTTCACTCTATACAGCAACTCCTGAAGGCGTTGTACCGACACTCCGATATCATGGCACTCCGGTCATTGCTGTGAACGGATGTTTTGCTCTTGGTAACGCATTACCCGTTCACACAAAATTACTAACAGCTCATTTTGATACTCATAATATTTCATCTCTTTTCTACCTCGAATTGTTGTCAATTGAAAGCCTGGATTACTCTTAGAACACGAAACTGATCTCACTAGTACCAGTGACTATTCTTGCGTCATTACTGCCATCTGGCTTGATGATGGCCAATAATAGCGCAAAGCATCTGTTTGGCCTTTATGCATATAACACAATAGGATTGAGTTTAAGAACAATAGTAAATGTAGACAATTTTATGCCTGCAGCACGCGTATATTTTAAAGCCAAATATGCAGGTGTAATGTGTCCGTTAATTTACTGTAAAATAGAAGTATACTAATCCCCTTCAGCTGACTTCTCGGCAACTGCCAAGCACATGCATATAGGTTTGTGAAAAGGAAACTTTTCAGTCGAACAAGTGATATTTATTGCAGTCTAGTATCAGCGATATTGTATCTACGAATCGAGCCATCTGGCTGCTCATCCATGGTACACAACCTTCAAACAATGTTGTAGTATCATTCTGCAGCAAATATTTGCTATGAACAGCAATATTTCACTACAGTTTTAGGATACTGTCTTTGCTTTGTAAATCATGGCGGCTGATCTCAAATGAACAAAGTTCGTAAGGCATTTGTTTTATAGAGATGATAGGCGGCACTTAAAATATTGTTTGCTGCCTTTTTTTTATTTTATGGAAACAGTTACATTGTTGGATGATATACACTGGTAAAATCAGCTATTTGTTTTAGAAACTATGAAGGGTATACGTATATCATCATTAACTACTATTTAATGATTGCTAATTAATTAGTGACCCACTGCGTCAAACCGTGCCTCACTGAGAGAATGCCTCAAAAAATGAGCAGATATGTATAGAACAAAATAATGCATATTTGAGAGCAATATGCTGTGTAGAATAAAAGACGCCTTTACACCTGTTTCCTTGCTGCGTCATTTGTTATGCAGCTAATATACAAAATAATTTTTAAATCCATATTGTTTAAAAAAGGGCATTAATTTATTTTGGTGTGAAATGTTTATTTATATTGAATTTAAGAATAAAAAGCTAAAACTTATCAATCACAAATATTGCTTATTTTCTCAATACTTTGCACTCGTTCCAGCATCACATCCTTAGTGAATATAGTGTCTTTCGCTCTTCAATATTCAAAATCTCTAATTGCATGGAATTTAACCTCATCCGTTCCAAAAACGTTCTCTTGATTTTTGATGCACTCACTGCTGCGTTTATAGCAAAAAGCTACTGAATTACAAGCAAAATAATTTCATATATTTGCTACAAATAATTCAGAATCACAGTTATTAGAGACCTGAATAGTCGATTTTATAACATGTTTCCAATCTCTATATGTTAATAAGTACAAAAGATGTATACTTCTGTCGATAAATTTAAAAGGGAATTCCTTAAATTTTCCATTGCTTACCATTGTTCGTGTTTCAATCATTATAACTATTCTTAGGTTAAAATAACACTAAATGATTATTTAAATGATAAATTACACATTTTTCAAACGTTGAACATTCAGTTAAAATCCTTCAGTTTTAATTTAAAGAGCCTTATTATGCAGCAAACCAGTAGTACTTGATTGTTTGTAGAGGACAGGAAATGTTACATAGATGCTTTCCCGTTTTTCTCTCAGACAATATAAATACGAATTCTGTTCACCTTGAGGCACTGTTCTATTTGGCGATTAGAAAGTCAATTGCGATGTCTTGAAACTCAGGTTTGAATCTCGGAGAAATTATGAATGCTTGCAGTTACTTATCTGTCTGTCTGTTTGGGTACCATTACTTATACCATTACATTTGCTTCTTTTTTTTTCTGAATTACTTTCCTTTTAAATTTTGCTTATTAATATATCGTGGTAATCGAATCACTGATTTACCGAAGTAATTTTTGCTTTCGACGAAATGAAATTATGTTTCTTTTTGAAACGTGCTTAGAAATTTTACAATAAGAAATAGCAACAACATTGCACTGAAGTTCGTTGTTTTTTTATCCAACTTGTATGTCAAACTATTTTAAACTGATCTAGGAATAACTTCTTTGGGAGTATTTATTGCACGTTTGATAGCATTTAAACAGCATGTAAAATGCATAATGATTATGAAGTGCATTTATTCTTTTTATATTCAAATAAACATCAAAGAAGTCTTTCATTTTATAAATTTAAATATTTTTTACATATTTTTAATTCTTTTTTAGCCCAAAGGAGAGTTAGCTCAAAAAGGCTATCAATTTCGTTTTTGGCATTTTGCACCGATTCACTAAATGTCCGTATCACATTTGAAACTGTTGCCACCAAATATTATCGCCTGTTTTATGTTTAAAGAAATTAAATAATGAAAAATCTGCATAAATGTATGTATGTTTCTCGCATTGTGATAAAACAACAGTACCCAGAGCCATCTAATTTTGAATAACGTAATCCTCCTCTAAATGTGGGTATCGGGAAGCCCAAATTTGCAATTTGAAATTTGTTTTATTACCTATTTCATATTTTGTAACACTTTAATGAATTTTTGATCAAGAAACAGAGCGATTTCAAAGCTAGCAATGGCAACACTTTACGGAAACAAAAATATTTTTATCTCAAGCGCGCGAGACTGTGTATCGGAAATTCTAAATATATGCCCATTTAAAATATATTTTGCAATGTTGCCGTTGAATTGAATTTTATGCTTTAAGTGCGAAGAACATGACACTTAATAAGTAAAGGTAATACAGAAAACGTTAAAAAAAGTTCCTTTGGGCGTAATGTGAAATCTGAAAGCTTTCAGATCTTTTTTTTCTTTCTGTCGTATTGGACATTCTAGTTTAGTAGTCCTTTTAATAACATTTAGGGTAAAACACTCAACCTTTTTTTTAAATTACATAATGTAATAATATAGCTATACATTTAAAATACATAGTTATTTTATAGGTAAATGAAGTGCGTACATGCATGAGCTCCAATCGAACATCCCGGTTTAACATTCAGTCCGATTACGTTTAAGTTAAAACTCTTAATTTTAGTGTGTTACATTATGCAGTAATATAAAGGTACAATGTGTTATATTTAAGGAAATAAGTTGTCGTATTTAAACTAGATGAAATACTTGCAATTTCTTATAAAATATCGTATAGAACAGAGAAATAAAATATCGTATAGTTAAAAAAAGATTACATATTACAAATTTTGAGGGTTTCGTCCTTGAAGACATATTTTATTTTCTGAGACTGAGTAAACTATTAAAACGTAACTCAATTTAAAAAATTAATAGTTCAAATTCGGCATCAAACTGTGAGATTTTACTTTTTTAATTCTAAAGTTCTAACTTAGAACCCCAAGAACACTAACAAGCGAATAATCACTTAACTGTGTGAACAAAACACGTAAGACTGAAGAAGGGTTCACAACCCTTTATTGTTCAGAATACATACAATGAGTTCCTACTTGGAACTTTACACAAAACCTCCACTCGGGATTGAACTTAAATAATAATGAATTTAAATTAAACTAAACCAGCTTAACTAAGCTATCAGAAATCTAACTAGTTGGCCCCTAATTATTAATTAAATCGGCGAAGCCAAGCAAGGGCCTAAGGTATGGCCGAGCGTAGTAACAAAGAGAGAACTTAGCCAAAGGCAAACGCGCGCTATGTCGGGGAATCAGACTCTCACTCTAGAAGTCGGTGAAGTATCGACTTAAATAGTACTCGTTCTTATTTGCATTTACTGCGTTTCTGAAATTACATTCTGGCAGGAAAAATGTAAGCTGAAATTAGAATAAGATAGGAAAGATACAAAACTTAAAATAACTGTTAATAAACTTAGGTTAAACCTTACAAAACAATTAAAGGAATATGAGCTGAAACATTTTTTCCATTCCTCGAAAATTAATCTTCATGTAAAGCAATGATTATTTGCTATAAATAACTATTATGATTAATATAAGGTTGCTTTTTAAATAAATGTTCTAAAGCACTAAAAACTGATTATTTTACTTATTCATTTTATGTGCTAAAAACTTAGGAAATATCTTATGCAATAATGTAGGTGATATATATTTTAATACATGAAATCTGTCTGTAATTACGCATAACAATAAAATTTCTGCTATTTAATTCATCTGATGTAAAACCACATGTGCAAACGTGTCATAAACTAATCAGTATTTTAAGGAATTAAAAAGATTCCTTCAAGATGTTCTTGCCATGTAATGCTCAACACAGTTAGCTAAAGTGAAGTTCTGGTTTCGGTACTAGTTCCCGGATAATGCACAGTTTAATTTTCGAGATAACTATGTGAAGCACTTGCCTTAGGTGAACAACTGAAATGGGTGTCAAATTAGCTACATAAAGTAGAAATAAATTCTAAAACAAGAAGTGTGATTACTATCTATAGACTTTCAAAAATTTATCAAGAAACCGCTTCAAAATACTATATATAAAGTAATAAAACTATGTAAACTCTGCTTAAGAATAATTTAAAGGCATTATATTCTTGACATTGTTTTCATTCTCTATGCTATATATCAGTTACGCAATTTGTATTAATGTTTTTTTCTTTGCAACTGTGCCGGACCTACTTGGCAATTGCCCATAGTTGATCATATTGGCTAACAAAGGAAATGCTTGACAATTTTAACAGGACACAACGAAAGCAGGAGAAAATTAACACATATATCTTATGAAACTTTCATTTTAATATGCCTTTTACACAAAATATACAATAAAAACATAAATTTGCATCTCAAAAACGTATTGGCAAAGTTCTAACTGCTATGCAAATTTTGTTATTTTGAGGTCACGTGCTTAAACTGATAAGAAACCCTGTTGGTATAAAGTCTGCAATGCTCTTTTAAAACGTGATTTTGCTAATACTGTGATAAAATGGCTTCGAAGTCGAAGGAGCTGGATGTTAATCTTAAAAATGTGATTATTCGGCTCAGAATTGAGGTTTAAACTTATCGTGCCATAGGAATACAACTGAACATAAATTTATTTACTGTTAGAAGTGTTGTAGAAACGTTCAACGAGACAGAATTGACGGAAAATAAGATGAGAAGTGGACGGCCTCTAACGTTTTCTGCAAGGGAAAAACGTGGCATTATCAACGAGGTTAAGAAAAACTCTAAACGTAAGTGCATCCCAGTTAGCTAAAGATGTTGCTAATACTTCGCGTAAAACTTTTAGTGTACAGACTATATGGAATGTTTTACATGAAGGAAGTTATTGTGGAAAGGCAGCTAGAAAAAAACCTTTCATTTCAGAAATAAAGAGGAGAAAGATATTAGATTTTGCAAAATCTCATGTTAATTTATCAGACGAGTTTTGGAATACAGTTATTTTCTCCGACGAATCGAAGTTTAGCATTATCGAATGTGATGCATGACAATATGTGTGGAGAAAGCCAAACACCGAACTGGAGAAAACAGCATTTTAGCACCTACTGTGAAACATGATGGAGGAAAGGTCGTGGTTTGGGGCTGTATGGCATCAAACGTTGTTGGTAACTTGTGCTTCATTGATGGTATTATGACAGCACGTACATACATTGACATATAGCTCCATAACTTGAAATTCAGTGCTAAAAATACTTAGCTTAGGAACATCATTCTTGTTTCAAAAGGACAATGACCCTAAGCATGCAGCGAACCTCATCCGGGAGTGGTTACTCAATAACGCTCCTCGCCAGTTTAAGGCACTGCCTAAATCATCTGCCATATATTCAATTCAAAATTTGATACAAAATTGAACCTAGACGTCAGAAAACATAGAGTTTTGTGTAAAGATGAACTTAAGCTTACACGGCAAGAGCGGCACAAAATTCCCAATAGTAAAACTAAGACTTTGTTTCTTTTCTATGAGAAAAGCAAGATTGCAGGCTGTTGTAAAACAAAAGGTATGACTATGAAGTATTAAATTTTGTTACCACATTTTTCTGTATGATCTTACCAATACTTTTTTGACATGCAAATTTACGTTTTTGTTGTATATTTTGAATAAAAGGCACATTAAAGTGAAAGTTTCATAAGATTTGTGTGTTTCCCCCAGTCGCCCTTTAAAAGGGGGTGTATATAAAGTATTACTCCCGCCTTCTTCTCATGCCTTCGTGGTGTAGTGGTCAGCACTCTCGATGCGTAACCGAGAGGTTTGTGGTTCGATTCCCGGCGAAGGCGTTGCTCTTTTTCGTCTCCTACTTCGAAAATACCTAATGTCTCTATAGATGACCTGAACTTGATTATATTTAACACGGAAGAAAATACCTATGTCTCCAGATCTAATACTACAGCGTCTTGACGTCAATGCTATAAGCCACAAATCTGCAAATAGGACCTACTGGAAAGTGCTAAAATCTGCTATTAGTGACCACTATCCAATCCTTACAGTTTCCTCAATGGATCAGGAATTCATCCCACAGTATAAGCATTCGTGGAACTTCCATAAAGCCATTCTTAAAATGTGTAAATAATTTCACGTCAAACTAAAATCTAAAGATTCGTCATTTGACAAGGCACAGTCGAATTGCGTTGTGTCTAGTTTCGAAAATAAAATCTAATACCTCTACAAATTTCACCATGCTGCTGGGATTCAGATTCTATATTGTCACTAAAATTGCCATTGTATGAAATCCCAACTGAAGGTCACACTGATTGGGCTTTGCAGCAATAGGTTTTCCGAAGTGTGCTTAGAAACTGAAGCTATTGTCAAAAGTTTGTTTCAGCAGACCTTTACAGTTTGCAAAAGCACCGATTTTTGTCGATATAGGTAATTTCAAAAGAAAAATAATTCGGTGTTCATAAATATTGGTAGTAAATAAATATTGTTTTGGAAAAGTAACTGCAGCAGAAATGAAATGAAAGCTTTCTTATATTGATATTTTTAGTTAACATAGGAACTAAGTCGGAAAGAAAAGTTATAAATGGTCCGTAATAATTTTAATAAGTGCATCTAAAACAATTATTATCAAAGAACTTATTTGCCTCCAAGAGGCGAAATGGGTAAAATCCCTGAAGAGTGGTAAGTAGTTCGAGCCGTGCTCAAATTCTGGCTCATGGGCTGTAGAAATTGTTTTGATAACTGATAGATGTCTCCTGCTACGTGCCTTAGGCGTGACATGCCTTTACACTTTTCTGGACCCCCAGCGCATTCCTTTTGATGGTTCAATTCGATGTTAGATTTCAACTGAATAACAACAATCCCAGTTGCTTTGAATTTATTTATTGTAATGCTTCGATTTAGTTCGATTATTTCTTAGGCTAAACGAATGTACGAACGAATGTAATTAAGGATTGCGCAAATATGTAAAGAATAAATTTCTTCTTCTGTTTAACCATTCAATGTCGATATTCGTAATTAATTGAACATGCACATTTTTAAGCTTTTTCATATGTAACGTAAGTGTTAATTACGATGACATCCTTTTGCTTGGGCATTTAAGACTGGCATGTTTTTCTTTAATCAAGAAAGCAACTAAATCGAAAATCTTAGGCGTTGTTTAAGATTTAAACTGAGAGAAAAGTGTCATCATTGCGAAAATTTAGTAACTTTTTGATTATGTTTATATAAATTCATCGATGATAAACCGTTAAAATGGGCTGAAACTAATAGCCTCTTGAAATATATTTTAAATTTTACGTATTTCATCTGCTTGGCAAAGTTGAAAAAGCAGAAAAAATAGTCTTTCTGTCAAAAACTACTATACATAAACATGCATAACTGAAAATATAACCTTGTTTAGGGAATGTGTTAGCTGCATGCATGGATATTTTAGTGCTTTTCCCCATGTATAACAAAAGTACGAATCTGTTCCTTCAGACTGTGTTTCACGAAGGCATTTCTTCTCTTACAGCTATCCTGTGCTATGCCATGTTGAATTCAGCACAGAAGTATAATAGAAGAGTTATCACCTTTTTTACAGAAAAAGAATAGAAAAAGTTCTTGAGAAATGGGCAAAATTTAACTTTGGTGATAAATATATCACAATTTGTAAACAGAAGAAAAAGAAAGGATGAATTCAGACTACTAAATAAATTACAAGAAGTGTTTTATCGGATAGACAGGGTACATAAATTAGAATCAAATTAAACTAAATAAATGCTTCTAGTTAAATTACGTAAATATAGCAACAGAATTAAAAATGAAAGACGGATCGAACGACATTTGGAAAAGTTAAAGCATTCTTTTTAATATTTTCGTAGTTTGTTATTTAAATGATTTAGTTCGCCTTACTGATATATAGATTGCTACTGTAACTGTTCACATAATATTTACATCAATACATGTAAGTACCACCAACTCCTTAGTTCTATTAAGTTGACAAAATTTCTTCATTCTGCGATACATGAGATACCGAGTTTTCATTGAAGCTTACCCTATTTCTTATCTTGAATTTCACGAATTCTTGAATACTAATCCCGCCTTTTGAAGAACATTTACATTTTGGATATTCTTGCAATAGGAAGAAAGCAGAGTAGCAGTGTCTTAGCGAGAACAAATCTAGAAGCAAATTGCGCAGTTATCCAATGTGGCAGCTTAATAAGACAGAGGTTTCGGTTCTGGAAAATTTGAGTTCAGTTACGTCATGATGTTATATAAAAGCCATATGATAGGATTAATCTACAAATGGCGCAGTCCAGAAAAATTATTGCTTGCTTAAAATCTTTTGGTGGTGTAAAATTTCATTACAAGTATAATCATTTAAATTTTATTTTGGTTGCAGACTGTATCAGGACTGAGTGTTCTGTGTATGCTCTTTGGAAACATGGTGAACTACTTACAAGGGTTCTTCTTCTCAAGTCCTGAACTGGAACAGGGAGCGGAAAATGCGCTATGTTCTGGTGTAACTATTGTGCTGGAGAATAACTGCACGTGAAAGGGATTTGAAATCCTCTTTTATTAAATCACTATTATTTACACACTTTCCCACTCGGGAGAGATACAGAAAGTAAAAGACCACACTTGGGCCTAACTTAACAATCAAATAAATTTAATACTAAACCTAAAATAGAAATTAAATTAAACGTTGCTCGCAGAGCAGATTCGCGGAGTTTGGCCTCTAACTGAAAGGGTGCGTAGCAAGATATACTAATACTAGCGCACTTCAATTTGTTTCAATATGCAATCACGTAGTAAGCACTATGGCTTATAAATTTAGCTGGTAGCTGGTCAGGCGAACGTTGAGCAGAGTGACCGTGATCTGAGACTAAAGCTCTCTCACACTAAGAGGTTTCTACCTCTGGTTTAAATAGTACTTGGCTGTACTTCAAAATTAGCTTAAGCTGAAAACGCGCGCTTCTTTTGACGGGAAGTTGAAACAGAAGAGATAGAAAGATTTAAATTAAAATAAAACTTGGTTAGTTTAACTAAAACCTTACAACTGTTGTGTACACAAATTATGTAAGAAATTGTGGAGTCGACCTATTACTAGATGTTAGAAAATTATTTTATTTAAGATACTGGTGGTATAAAATAGCATTTGCTGCAAAATTCTATTAAAAAGCTTAAATAAACTGAATTCTGAACATTAATTATGCTACGATGATGAGAAATGTCCATCTATAACATCAAATATAAATAAAAAATCTTCTGCATCTTGGATTGGTAACAAAGCCTATATAAAACGGAGAGATTTTTTATCCATAAATGAAAATAATAACTCCACATTGAAATGCTAATAAAGCACCTACTATCTTAGGTATGTAATATAAATAAATAAATAAAACCTGCAGGAACTTTTCTAAAACAAAATTGAGTAAAAGCAGAAAAGCGCAGAAAAGAAAAATTATATTTAAGGAAAAGAAGAGTGTATTAATTAAACAAAAAAGCATTTAAATTGCAAATCAGTATAATTCGCTTTTAACGTAAAAAGATTTTGCAAATCTAAATAATTGGTGATATGTCCGCCTTTTTTTAGGATGAATTATACATTATTTAAAAAAAAAGATTAAGTGTTGTTAAAAAGTTTTTTAGATGTGATGTGTTTTATTTTTTGCAATGAATCGAATTTTTCTTTTATTTAAAGGCTAGTTAAGATTATTTGAATACAGCAAGGCTCATGAAGGCTGTCTGTCTAAAGGAAGGCCTGCCTTCGAACAACATTTCTGAGGGAAACTGACTCGTATTTACATTGCATAAGGGAATGCCCCCAAAACACCCCTGTAGGCCTTCCGTTTGCCTGAGGCGAACTATCAGAGTTCATCAGTCTTAACAACGCAACCTTCAAAACTATTAAAATGTAGCCTAGATTGTTGTACTTCAATACAAAAAGAATACGTTTTTACTTCCTTTGATATCATCAACTTCCTTCGATCTTATCCTAAAGGATCAGAAAGCCTTTAAGGCATATTGGGGTAGCTTCTGTAGTTTCTCAACTCAGACTTATTTTTTTAACAAAATCAACGTGTCATTAAAATTAGTGATCGAGTACTTTTATAACATATATAAGAAGAAAACCACCTATCCTCATTCTCAGAATTATCAAGAAACAGAGCTAAAAGCTTAAAAGTTAAAGCATGGCCTTTTTAACGTTTTATTAATCATTCGAAACTTTAAATTGTCAGAACTCATGAAATACAAGAAATGAAAACAAATGGACTTAAAATAATACGTGTAATTTCCCAAAGTTAGACAAAATCTTTTACTGATATTATTGTGAAAGTTAGACAAAATCATTTACTGATATTATTTCGAAGTTAAGAATAAAATCTTTTACTAATATTATCATGAAAATTTAAACAACTTCCTGGGGCTATTGAGAACAAGGAATTCTCAGTGGCGACAGTACGAAGAAAACGAGCAATTGGGGTAAAAAACAGAGAATTCATAAACTGGATAGTAATATTCATAAAACAAGCTAGCTTAGCTACAAGCAAAGGAATTTGTATAGCAGCAGAAGATGATGACAACTTAGAACTTTCATTGTAACATTTTGTTTTATTCTTTACTTCATTCTAACTATCAAATAGGAAGGCAAGAATCATTTCCATCCACATCTACTCCTCTTTTTACTCTGTAGTTAAGTCATATTGCTCTTTGCACTATGTGGAAATGTGTTCATTTTCGGGTGGCTATTATGGAATGACAACTAAAGAAGTGACTTAAGCAATGACCAAAAGCCCTAAAAATTGTCCCTACTGGCCTCATAAAACTGCTGAAAATAGAATAAGAACGAAGCGTTGTTGCCCTCTCGTTACAGACCCCCTTACTGCTCCGAGATAGCTACCCGCTCAACTCCAGGAAAGGAATGTTATGCGTTGGGAGCGGTGTAAAACTGCGAACTTTTCTTTCTTAGCGGGAATAAAGTCGTTAATGACGGTTTACAAAACATTTGCTTGCAGCACTTTCAGGAGATTAAGGAAAAAGGTCGCATCACACTCGCTACAGTAGATTTCATTAGTTGGCCCATGATACGGTTGTTACTAAAAGCCAGATTATAAGCGCCACGAAGGGTGTTTCTTGGGTACAACTCAACATAAATTTTGTTTTCCTTCTCTCACTTTATAAGAAGCAGCTGTCTGAAATTCCTATGTTAAATAAGTCTGAAACCAATAATTTTAATAACTTCTATACTTCATAAAACTTTGACATAAAATTTAGGAAGAACATGCTAAAGGGTTGCATATACGAGATATTCTGTTGTTGCTTGTTGCTTTGCAAGTTAATCCGGATCAATTATTTACTTTATTTCAGTAAAATACGTTTAACTAAAGTCGTTTAGTTTTGAGCTCGTTTCAGGTGCCAACTTCCTCTTTCATGAATGAGAATCATTCTTTTTAATTTACAGTGCTCAGCTTTCAATAAACTAAACGTAAGTTATTTTACTACCCGGTAATGAAAACGAAATGTCTCCAAACTTACTCTAAAATGCGGAACATAAAAAGGCCTTGCAACTATATAACATAATATGAGGATAAAGAAAGCGTAAAATTCTACAGGTGTCCGAAGATGACAACAAATATTATATTCATTTTAATCCTTCTGTGAAACATAAATATTCAAACTGATTGGAATATAAATTAGTGAAAATATAGAAGATATCCCAAGGTTAGTCGCATGAAATATCTAAATGCAGAGAAGACAAATTTATAATCAGTGTAAACAACTTTTGTTAATAGTTCCCTGTAATTAAAATACGATTGTGTAAAGCGTTAAAGTCTCGTGCCGCAGAATTACTTGATACTTACCCTTGTGCAACTGAAAAAAGGTATTCAAGAGTCATTTAACACATAGTAGTAATTGATTCATGGCTAAAAATGTTTGCAAAATTGTCGTGATATGAGCTCTTTGACACTTCAGCGAAGACTGCAATTGCACCTTCAGAACCACTCATTTTTCCGAATCCAGCTGGGAAGCTCATAAAAGGATGTGTTTGTAACTAACAATGTTTCATTGATGAGAGTAAATCGTAGGCAGTTAGATATTTGGACGGAAGATTTCTCACACTGAATTAGGGAATTAGCATAAGACTGAATGGTGTCAAGTCATTTATTCTACTCTGTATGTAGTCATGATCACTAATAGATTACAGTTATTACGTGGTGAGTCATAAATGATTACACTCACGATTGTTTGCTGTGAGCGGTAAAAATTGTTAATTCGTTTCAAATGTTTCTGTATTTTTTACAGTTGCGAAGGCGGGGGACATTCTTTACAGTCTGGTGGTTGATAACAATCAATGTTAAATAGTTAGGCAGACTTTACCTAATTTCTTAGACTTGGATTGCTGAAATACTACTCGAATTGGAGTGCTAAAATACTCTTCGAAGAAGATATAATGAAAGCAAGTACAAAATAAAATATTTTCGATGACTTTCATCTAATTTTCTTTCGATGCATTATCATGCTTAAAAAATTATTAAACTTGCATAATTCAAAGTAACGCACTGAAAGTGGGGTAATACACAAATGTTACAACATAGAAAATTAAAAAGTGATTTCAGCTCCTTTTAAGAACGAAAACGCAGGTTCTTTTAACATTAAGAGTTTAAAAAACGAATGATCAGCAGCGCATTAATAATTAAATAAAATACATTGAATAAATCACGATTTAGGTGAGAATTTTCCTCTGAGCAAAGAATAAGAGCAACTTACTTTAAGTCAGTGATAGTTTTAAAAGCTAAATTAGAAAGACAAAATTCTGCTGAATGCCTGAGCATCTAAATAAATGAAATGCTTCCTTTCTAAAAAACAATGTACCTTGAAAAAATTAATACGTACTTAAAAATACGTTTGGAAAGATTTTTTTCTGCGAAGAAAGTACTTTTCCCCATGGCAACAAAGTAATTTTAAGAGGAAAGAGAGATATTACTTAATGCAGGTACACCAGGTTAAATATTTATGCAGATATTTTTGCCTTTCAGTTTTTAAAACTAGGTTTTCAAAAATTAAATATCTGCGTTGTTCTTTAACTCTCTGTAATAAACATAGTTCTATCCTCATCGAAGTACAGCAGAATGAACAACTTACAACGAACAGACATAGATAAACCTATACAAATTTTCACTCAAATAACGATATGCACATTTCATTTTAATTGGCTGGTCTACAAAATATAAATGTTTTTAAGTATCTCAAATACATAATTTAGGGTACTCAAATTCCTATTTGTATAAAAAAATCGAACTTTTCTGAAAGGCTATTTCAGTTATCTTCATATCGCCCTCTGTGCCTCAAAATTTTCCTTAAGTTTTGTAAAACTCATTAGACCAAATTTAGATATACTGTAGATTAAAATTTACCTCTAACTTTCACGTTTGAGCAAAAAACAATGTCACTGAGTGAACTTTATTTAAGTTCTGACTGAATTCGAAGAGAAACACGCCACTGCAAAATTTAAAATTTGGCATAATAGCTATCTTACAATGTGGAGCAGATTTTGAAAAAAAATTACTATATATTTCGAAGGTAATCAGACATAAATCTGTCTTCTTTAGGTTTTTGCAGATTTGAAAGGAGAAATTTTATGTGGAAAGTAATATTAACAATTATGGGTACACTGCTTTACATACATATAAAATGGTTTTCGCTCCTCTAACCTTCGTAAAAGAATTTTGATGCTGAAGAGTTATATCTCGGAGATCGCCCTCACAACCAGTAGAGATTTTATTCAAAATTTACTTCAAACTAAGATTATATTCTTTCCTAATTTACGGTTTTAGTTTTCACTAAAATAGGGGGTGTTAAACAACCTCTACATTTAATCAGTCCTTCAATTTTGCAGTTTAATTATAATAATATAAATCAAGTTTATTAAATAATTTACTCTACATAATTTAAAAATGCCTAAAATGTCAGAGAAATATTTAGAATTATTTTAGAAAACACACTGCGGTAATTACGTATTTTTACGTTGACCGTGAAAATTGGTGGAGATCTTGTCAAAATAGCGCCAGACTTTCGGGCGAAAGTTTCAAGAAAGAAATCTCTTTTTAGTTAATCAGGTAAGCAAAGGATAGGAATTACGAATATAGTATATGTAAATAACAAATACAAGAAAACTTAAATCGATATAAGCTCAAACTTACAATCTCACAAAAAAAAGTCATTCAACTAGAACCAAAAAAGTTTGAAAGATTTTAAAATAGCAAAAACATGTCTTTTTTACAAATTCGGACCACAGAAATTAATAAAATACGAGTCTAAGTGGTTTCCCAGTCTTCTGCGGAGTTATTTATTGGGCCTTTTAGCCGATATCCAGACTCTTTCAGTGTTTTGAGTTTTTGCAGCAGTGTAACTAGTCCGATAACTGTGCAGAGACTCCACTGTTACCATTCTGAAGGGGACACCTGTATTTTCTAAGTTTATGCTAGTAAAATACAGAGAAATAGTAGTTAACTTACACATTTTTCTTTAAAAATGGTTACCGGGCTTATTGGAGATAAGTTACTTAAGAACAAAGAGATCTAATGTGAGATTTCGTACGTTACGCATATTCATTATTGTTTTAAAGTGCACTGTTTAATGACGATTTATACTTTTTGAAAATGGGTGAAGATGAAATACTAAATTAAAGACATTACTTTTTAATGTCATCAATCTGCGAGTAAAATTTCATGCTTATTATTATCTGCAATATAAAAGATTAAAAACCTGAATTTTATGTATCTATTCAACCTGTATACATAAAATAGTTCATACAGTTATCCTGATTATTCCTTAGTTCATACCTACAGTAATCCTGATTATTCCTCAGTTCTGTTATATCTTTTTACCAAAATATTTCCATTTGATGCAAAAATTATTGTATACTTAACCTTTACCTGGCATGTTATTTGTCTCAATAATACTCCGCGATTCCGTATAATGACCGTCTCCTTTGCCTGAAGGGAATTCAAAAGGAATTGATATTCAGAAGAAATTACTAATCTTTTTACTAACATGTTACTTTAAAAAGAAATTACTAATAATTTATACGAATAGAAATTTGTGTATTTTGGAAAGTAAATTTCAAAAATGTTATTTTGCAAATTAATCTTTAGAAATTTCACTAAGTCCGAATTTATAGTATGTTAGTTAGAGATATACGATATATCGTTAGATGATATACGATTTCTCTTGTTATATTTCCACGAACAGATTTTGTGGCAGAAGAGTTGAGAATACTATGATCTGTGAGCATTTGCTCGAACGATTCAGATAATGAGAATAGAAAAGGAAATTTTGGCACTGCTGCGAGGAAAGTGTTTTCGTGTTCTGCAAGTAGAGAGAGATATTCGGGAAAACACTTAAGTACTTTTTTCTCGAATCGTATTTGTACATTTAACGTTAATAGATAAGTTACTTGTATAATATCAAGCAATTAAACATTGCGATATTTTTTTTCTAATTTTACATGAATATTATAAAAATTTCGTCTTCATCTTTCTTTTATTCTTTCCAAGCTAAGTAAAATTAAACTTTAAATTTATTTACAAGTTCATAATTTTTAATCGTGCCGCCCAGACGGTATAATGGTTAAGGGAGCGTACTGCGGAACCGAAGGACCCGAGTTTGAATCCTGGAGAAGGTATGGTTGTAATTTTCCGTTCCTTCATAGGAGGTAACTGTGGCTCACCTATTATTCCTTATCAAAGTGGTCACCATTTCGGCCTTAGTAGAGGCCAAGCCTTAGTCGGCTAAGTATCCACCAATGGAAAAAATCAATCAATAAATTTTTCATCGATTTTAGAATTATATAAAAGATAATACAATATAGAACTCATTTTTAAGAATCTTTTAAATTGATTTAGACGTGTATGAGCAATGTATAGATTGCTTTGCGATACTGAGCCAATATGTTAACCTATAAACATTGAAGAAAATCAGCAATATATACAGGGGTTAGACAAAGATATGGAAACACCGAAATAAAAATATATTTCTGTGACTAGTACGGTATACGAAAACCGTTGGCATTCAAAAGAGCTTACAGTCTTCTCGGACTGGATAAATAGAGGTCTTTCATCCTTGTATCATTTCTTCCTGTAAAAGCAAGGGAATCTTGTATCATTTCTTCCTGTAAAACTTTGGCAAGTTCAGGTAACGGCTATAGCGGTGGATAGCGCTAACACAAATTTCTCTTCAAAATAACCCACAAAGGCTAAAAAATATTGATATATGGTGACTGTGATGGCTATGGTAGATGTGAAAGTTCACTCTCATGCTCAGAAAACCAGTCATGGACAATGGGAGCTAAGTCAACAGGAGCTCTGTTATCTTGAAATACTGCATGACTTTTAAACCTTAGCGGGTTTTTCTTTCTACTCTTTAGCTAATGCTTACTCTTGATTTATTTCATATTTCTTAACGTTGATGTGGAGGTAATTGCTTAATTAAGCAAAGGTACTCCGTAAGCCAACGCCAACGCCATGGTCCTTGGTCCAAACCGATTTGCATCAAAATGGTCACATAATCCTGTAGAGTCATTAGGATTTTGTTTTGCAAGCACAAGAATGAAAAATGAGCAACCTTCGCCGGGAATCGAACCACGGACCTCTCGGTTTCGCGTCGAGCATGCAGACCGCTACATCACGAAGGCATGCGTATACATAGCGTATACATCACGAAGGCATGCGTATAAGGTATTTCTCACAATACCTTATAATCCTTTCTGTAATGTGATCTTGCAAAGTAATGATGAATGAAATGGAATACTACGATATGGCTGCTCAAACCCCACCATCTTTCACTCCCGGCAGCAAACGGTCCCTATCACATGCTTGGGACGGCGTTCATCATACGCAGACTCGCCGAGAAGTCGGAAATGGTGTGAATCAAGACTTATCTGACCAAACGGCTGTCTTACAATCTTCCATTGCTCTACAATCCAGGTTTTATTACATTGGCACCACTTTCTCTCCTTACACACATTTTGATTACTGATGATGATGGGTGGCTTTTGAATTGCAGCTCACCTAAACGTACCCTGTTTATGTATGTCATTTCATATTGTTTTGGTGCTAACAGGGTTTGCGAGTACGACATTCAGTTCAGCAATCAATTTTGCGGCTTTTTAGTCCTCTGGGTTTTCATAACAATCCTCTTCAATGATCACCTGTCATGATCACTGAAAACACATTTTTGTCCGAACTAGGATTTAGCAGATGCAGTTTACCTCTTTCCTTTACCAGTTAAAAGACTTAAATACTGTGCCTCTTGAACTCCAAACACTTCAGCTAGCTTGGTTACGGAAGCAGCCACCATACGAGTCCCAACGTAGTTTGCCCACGTTCGAATTCATTTAGCTCCAACGTGATGAACTGACAACTGCACATAACACTATCTCGATAACGAATGACATCTGCAACATATTGAGGATGTTCTACAGATGGCGTTAGTCAGCAAACACATCAGCGCCACAAACTGCGTTTGCAAGAATAAACATTTCAACTAAAATATTCATTTTTTGTGGTGTTTCAATAGTTTTGTAAAACCCCTGTATAATCTTTCTTTGTACATGAATCATCATTGCTTACCTAAAACCGTGCCATGTTTCTAAAAAATGAACTAAAAAGACATGGTCGTTATGTCCATTCCCTCCTTACTCAAGGTACTTTTATCTTACACTACGCATTTTCAGCTACATCAGTTACTTTTTATGCTTCCTATTCCCCAGAAGCTTAGTTTTTTAAACCTGATTTTTTCCTCCTGAGAAAAAGTTTTTAATTTATAACCTTTCTTAAAAATACGATCAAAAAATAAGTAAATAATTCGCTTCCGTACATTAACGTAAATTTGCACCTGACTGAAAACAGATAATAAAGAATTTTGTATTACATATAGTTGTACAAGAGCAACACATAAGTCACTTACATGAGAAGAGGTGCTTATATGAACAGCATTTAGTTAAATTACCAGAAAATAAACCACAGGCGATAATATTGTTGGAAAGAAAGAAGTAATATATATGTTTCCCAATTTAATCAATTAATCATGCCACTGAAAACATTGTTAGCAAACTTCTCATTTTGCAAAACTTACTTTCATTTTATTTTAAGTACAATACATACAAAATTAGCTTGTAGCTTGCAAGAGTTAATATATTAAAATTTCGTGAAAACTGAAGTTGAACGCAAAAGAAATCTATTAAAAGTGAATACCGATATTAATTTCTTTTTTAATCCTGCTCTAAATTTTAGTTCATACACAGTTCTTCTAAACGTTTGAATTCGAAGAATTTTGAATTAAACAAAAACCTTTCATTGAAAATATATCAGGAAAATTATCAACTTCAGAAAGATATGCAAATATTTGCTAGCTAATGTTTGGGAAATCTTTCCTAAAATTATAAAACTGCAAAATTGTTTAATATTAAAAGTTTGAATCAAAACAAATTAATAGAAACGCCTTACGTTTTGTTGTATTAATTGTTATTTGCAGTTTATAAAAAAGAAAATTGAAGATTATTTATTTTATTTACAAGAAAAGAAATTTGAAGAATATTTATAATTTATGAAAATATATTACCAGATAGAAACATTATTCAGTTAATATTGGGGAAATAAAATTTTGAGAGCTATTTTTAAAATACTGCGTTAACAATGTTTTTAAGACTTCGTATACAGAAAAATCTTTTAGTATACAACTGAGTTATGGGAAAGAACCAATGTATTATTTCATTAAAAGCCGATTTTTATTTGGAAAAGAGATATTTTAGCAAAGTGCTATGTATACATTTAAGACACATCCTCACTTAATCAGTTTAGCAATGTAATAGTATTTTTACGTTTTTCTAAAGACTACCAATTATAATTAAATATATAATTCATATTTACCTCAATTTTTTGTACATGTATGAAAACTGTATGTTCCAATATATGAAGCGGTCCGTTTTGTTAAACTGATCAACTGAGTTTTACTTGCAGCAAATATTTGATAAAAGATTTCTAACAACGTATTATGCTTCTCAAGATATGAATGGAGTTTCAGGAACACGTTAGAAGAATACTAGGTATAGGGAATGCTAGACAATAAATGTAGATTTAATCTCAGAGAATTTATTTAAAATAAACTACTATTCGTTTCCCAGTACTCGTCAATTTGATTTCTGTGGCTGGTTTGTCAGGTGATGTGATTCATAATATTTAATCCAAGGAGTTGCTTATTGATCAAGTTATACTTTAGGCTTTGTGATCTTAATAAAATTTTCGAATTTCATATTTATTTTGAGAAGTTCTTCGAATTTGATACTTATTTTGAGAGTTTCATTTTCATCTTAGGTTGAAATATATTTCGAAATAAAACTGATATCATTAAGATAAAGTGATACACTTTATTTTATCACTTTATTCACATTTTCTTTTTTAAATCACGATAAAAGAGTTTGATTCTATTAAAAGGACATCAAATATATTTCTATAATCACGGAAATGTTATGTTAGAATTACTTAAGATTAAAACTTATTTCTGCTTCACAGCCATTTCAAACTTTACTTAAGATGTGCAAATTTTAAATGTAAATAATTTTAGGAAGTGGGCATCAATATTTACTTTTCCTTCCTGTGCTTTGGAAATGCCGTCTAAAGAATGGAAGAGGAAAGGTTTTTAACTTAGAACGTTGAAAGTGTTTAGATTGGCACGTCTGAAATAAATTGATTGTATAAGAATAAGTTAGAGGGTAAAAGCTTATTCAGTTTCCACTTCATTTCAGTTTCTAAACTGAAGTTTTTCGGATTCACTGGCGTCATCAGTTGATCTCTTATTAAAGTAACGAAAACTGTTCCCTTTCACCTCTTCTTACAGAAAAGCTCCATAAAAATAAAAGTACCAATAAAATTCTATCAAAATGATTCTTGAATTTTTGTGATACCTTTACTTTAACATAATTTTTGGAAGCACTAATAAAAGACAAAGGAAAGCGTTTTCTTAGCAAAGTTTAGTATAACTAGTAAATTCTGGAACTTAATGGTGGATTTAATGGCTAAACGTCTAGTAATACCCTCGTTTTCGTAGCTGTTAGCTATAAGAACTCCCTTTCAACGCCTGATGTCATGATCCAATTATTGAGCTCGACAAATACTGTTTGTTATGGGAGAAAGAGATGGCATTTTCCTCCAAAGAAGGGTCAGCAGGGGTCATGCTTGTAATACAATAATTTAGTTACCGTCCGCATTCCATGCTCTTAATCTACTCTAAAGTTTTTAAATAGATCTCTAGTTTACGCTTTCCGAATGTGAATTTCTGAAAAGCTTTGCATCAAAAATATGTAAATAAATGTTGTTATTTACTTAAACATCTTTAGGGCTGTGGCTTCTCACGTTTATATGCTTTTTGCTTTTCGTTTGGTTTCATTGATTACGGCGAAAAATAGGTAAGGGCTATCTGCCTAAGGGAAGGGATTCCTTCATTGAGGGCTTTTTTAATGGAAAGTGACTTGCATACATGTTACACATGGGTAAAATCACGAAAGCAGCTAGAAAGCTAGCCCCGTTCACCTGGAATTGAATCCAGGTCAAACTGTCAGTGTTTAGTGACTCTACCGTTCGGCAATAAGCATTTGAATTAAGAAAAGGAAAACGCTTTTAAATGCTTTAAGGTTTTAAAACAGTTTGCTTGGGTTTAAAAGTTTAACTTCTCACATAATACTGCTTACTTTGAGGTTAAGTGGTATAGTTGCTCCGTAAAACGCTTGAGAGCTGTTTCTGACCCTGAAGAGAATAATTTAAACGTTTTCCGAGACACATATAAAACGATGTTGCATTCGTCACATCATTACTGATATTTTAAAATTCCCCATTGTCGGAGATATTATTCATATTGTAACCGCGACTTTACGAGAAAAGAAGTATTTTAAATAATTCCCATTTTATATCTTCGGCAACTTAACCTGTGTTAGTGAACTTAACTGTAAGGTTATGCACTATCAACCACTCAGAAATGCACAAATGATTAATCCCTTAGAACTTTGTTGTGTATAAGAAATGCCATGACTTGATAAGGAGGCAGAAACGAAAAATTCAGATATTTTTAAAGAAACTTAGTTTCTCTTTCCTATTCTGGTCATGATTAGTTAAATGTGATACTACATTTAAATTTATCTATTGAGTTAGTGCCTTTCCATAAAACATATGCATAGGCACAAGGATACATAATAAAATGCAATATACAATTTTTATTCATTGAAGAGAGTCTAAAATGTAATTTCAGCTACTTTTTTAATCTTAATTTTTTAAGTAACTACTTAAATTGCATAATAATTTTTCAAAATTAGATGACTATTAAGCTACAGTTACAACGTTCACCTTTTTATATCGATTTTATTAAAGGAAATCAAAATGTTACAAAATATTCATTTTACTGCAGGTTATTATTTTAAGTTATTTCAGTGCTAAAATGCACATTTAAGCAAGTTTCGAATCTAAATTTATGCTCCCCGTTCTATTCAAAGAGAAATATTCTTAAGATATAATTAAAAATATCTTGAAACATATAACTAATGTTTCCAAATGAAAAGTAAATGTAGTGTGATCCATAACAAAGAGGAAAACCGAAAAGCATTACTTTTACGTGGACAAAAATCATGGCTTCTTAACTTAGAAGCTGGTATATTGAGAACTATAATCAGATACAACGTTTAAAAATACGTGTTTTTAATTAAAGAGTTGTTTATAAGCTTGAGAAATTTTATAGCATTTAACCATGTCTAAAAGTAATATTCAAGAAAATGAAGCCTGTAACGACGTTTTCCTAGGCCTAGACGGGATACGAATATATACAGTATGCCAAATCAAAGTAAATTTTTAATGCAATGCTTTTCCTCTAACAATCTGAATAATATATCTTGAACATTTCCGGAATTTGAAATTTAAAATATACATTTTCATGAAAAACCTGAATTCTTAACTTACTTTCATATAAAAATTGAAGTTTTGTTGAGTGACTGTAAGAATGTGTTGCAAAGCATAATAAAAATACTATATTTACATATGTAGTCAGCCTTAAATTCATCTACATTTACAAAGTATACATTTTAAATGAAAAGGTTGCCTAATTTGCATTTAGATCTAAGAGAAAAACTAGTAAATCATGTAGGGAATTTGTTTATTTTTTCTTTTGGAGGTAGTAAGATGGAGCATTAGGAAAAGAAGTTGCATTTTGCACATACATTTAAACTGAAAAATTATTCTGCCAAAATATATCTATTCTTACAGTTACAGAGATAAACTTTCAAACTTGAAATGTTTCCCATATGATTGTATTTTTCAAGTGTGATCTTCTACACGTGTATGCATATTAAAAGAAATTCCATTAACATCTAAATACGCATGGAACTAGTTTTATGTAAAAGTGTAGGTACCCAAACCAGGAAACATATTAGAAAATGTCTTTGAAGCATTAAACAATTTCACAAGAGAACAAAAAAGAAAATACGAAGATCTTTAATTTAAATAAATGCTGATGCAAAGTTACACTGTTGTCTTCGTCGAGGAAATTAACCTTGAAAGTGGAGAGATATCAATTTATCACGATGATTTAAATAAAACATTTATTATTTTTGAAGCTTTTTTGTTCTTCTTTTAAAATGCAACTCAATTACGCATGCATATTAGGGCGTAATGAAATTTTGTTTTAATTAATGCTTTAAGAAAAAGCGTGTCTTATGAATTATTTCACTTTTAGATTTAATTAAAACAATATTTTTTTTTGTTTTATAGTTCTTACGCCTGGCAGCATAAAAAATTTTGATAATAACAACAATAAAAAAAGCAATACATAGAATGTTTTCTTAAATTTCAGAAGAATAAAAAACGTAAGAAACTTATACTCTGAACGTGAAATAGAGTTAATGGAATTGACGAAAAGGCTTCAAATTTCTTTTTGTTTGACAGTTTTGTTTTGAATATTAATATGTAGGGGAAAATTGGTTTTGTTACCAGAAGGGCAGGATGTTCTTGCATATTTTGCATGCGAAAATGAACTCGAGCGAATTAAAAAAAATAATGCAATCCTTTGATTTTTTTAAGGTACATAATACTATATCGCTGAATGTACACGTATTAAAATTTTAAATGTGTTAATTTCTCAAACTCTAACTGATACTTATCCGCTTGTCTCTCTCTATATACATTAATTTAATCATTATCTTATTTTTCTCATATCAAGAATTCATAATGATTCATAATGATTTTGTCCTGCATTAGTAATTATCGCATGATGTTAGTTTAATAAAATGAATAATTATTTCAAATAATTAAAGAAATACATTTTCTTTTGCATTAGCTAAAGCGAAAATTTTAAGGAGGTTTCGTATCATGCCAGGTTGAAGTTTGCTCGGGAAGCATTAAAAGCAGGACGCGAGAAAAGTAGTTAATTTAAATGTGTAGCAGAGTGCATAAAGAAATCAATTATATATGCTTTTCAAAAGGATGATCCTTTAGAATTTGCATATTGCGAAAATTCTTGGTTTTTTTATTTCATTATTTAAATGTAATTTATGTATGTATTTAAAGTAAACTAGTGATAGTCATTTAATGCTAGTATACTTCCTTTTATTTAATCAAGAAAATAATTTTGAACAAAAATGTTTAATCCCTACATAATCTCTTACCTAATTTTGTGCATATATATTCTATGAAATGTTCCTCAGCAATAAATACTTTGATATCTTATTTAGCACTTTAACATACGTGTTTAGTGTAATATCTGTAGCGCTGTTTTCTCAAAACTTCGCGTAAACAACATAGAAACTTGACATGTTATTTGCCAGTGAACGTATTAGAAATGTCAATATAAGATTATTTATATTTTAAATTTACTCCAGGAATGATTCGACTACGAAAGTACAGATGAGTAAGCAGTTTCAAAGAACGACTGATGATGAATAAAATAATGCATCACTTCAGTAAGTTAACGACATTTCTTTAAGAAGTAACTCCCCTTGAAATCTATACACTGCTTTGCCCGATCATAAAGGGCATAGATTTATTGCTGATAAACAGTTAAATTAATACACTTTAGAATTCATTCTAGAATTTTCTGCATGATGTGTACAACCACATAAACTACGTTTGATAAAGTTTATAGTCTTTTATAGTCTATGTAAAAGTTTTAGTGCTAAACTCATTAACGAGTCTTGTGTAACAACAAGCAGTGTCGTGATGATGAGATTACATATGCTCTTCTTGATATTCCGCCTCAAACAATGTATTCTTTGCTGCAGATGTTTCAGAACATCAATTTGCAATACTAATATAACATCGTACTCTTTGGGCATGAATGTTTTTTGAACTCTCACTCTGTCATCATATATATATATATGTATATATTACGTGCGTGTGTGTGTACATTGGTATTTCGCTGGTGCTTCATTCCATAGTTATACCGTAATGTCAATATTTTGTCAACAGAACAATATTATTTAGGACTGAAGGACTTTTTTCTGAAGATCTGTCCCCGTAAATCAGCAAGTTAACAAGACATTTGCTCAGCTTGATTTGCTGAATCTATTAAAGTTGACACTACAGAGACAGATCTAAAAGATAGGTATCATTCTAGAAACTCTTTTATTTCCAGCTATCAACTGATAGAGAGCAATTAGTATAAGAAATCATATCCAGAATTTCTTAATTTCTTCAAAACAGTATTGGAAATTTGACGTAATATGCATGCTTTGTGAAATAATTCCGATTTTTCTATGTGCATGATATCTTGCAAGTTTCGGCAGAACTGCAGCCAACTCATTGGGGCGTTACGCCTTATTAAACTACACCAGCATCATCTTCATTAATATCATATAATTTACAAATAGTACGCCTCTGCTCGTTAAAATTGCTGCCCCACGATAGGAAATAGAAAAATCATATTTATTTTACAAATGCGTTATAATGTAAGGATGAAATATTGAAGTTTACAAACTCTCATTTATCAACCTCTGGTAACAACAGGTAAATGTTACACGGCTGGACGTCAGTAAATATCCATTGGCAGTTCTAGGTAATGTAGTCGATATTTTATTTATATGCGAGACTTCATCTGCCGTACTAGTTCCTGCATGTTATTGCGCTGGTCTCATTGCAATCATCGACAAGACATTTCCATTCGATGAAAAATCTAGAGAACGCGCCAGACAAGGCAGTTGTCCAAACATTCTGTTCTGAGGAACCGCAGAAGATTGTCGGTAACATTCCGTCTTGTCTTCTAAACGGTGAAGTAGCAGAGACTCCGACGATATGACGAGTCATGTTTTGGCTTATTTGATTAGGGCAAAGCACTCGAGGGGGCCTAAGACGGGTGCCTTTGTAAAGTACTTTCTAAGAGAAACTGGCTCGCATGCAAGTTATGTATAGGGAAAACCATAAAAACGCCCATGCAGCCAGCCCGATCGCCAGGATTCGAACCCTGAACCGAACTATCAGAGTTTAGAGACTTTATCGCTTTGCCATTTAAGGACTCGCACAGAGACGAGTATTAAACCAACAGTAATGTAACGGTGGCTGGTCAAAGTACCGGATATATAGGCAACATGTGAACGAGATATGTACTGAATAGGACTCTAAATCATCACTATAGTTGCTAAGGCTATTTGATGATGAAGAACGCAGACTTCCAAATTTCATTCCCTAGAATGGCTCCAAACACAGATATGGCCATAAGGTAAGATTGGGAATGTGATTAGAATAGTAAGACCGGGATGTAAGAAATTGTAAATAAGAATGAGAATCGTTAGAAAAGTCATCATCATGCCACTGATGGATTCATGTCAGTCATTGGAAACATCATCGCAAGCGGTTGATTACTGTGCTGCAGAGTCAACGGAAATAAAACTCGCGATATTGACAATACGTAGTATTACAGGTTTCATTGCATCGTACGTGCGTATAGTTGCTCTGTGCAGTACACCCAATGTTTTGAATAGCATACGTGATGTGGCTGTGGACGAATACGTGTAACACCTCTCTGAGGGTCCGCCTTGGCGTGGTGAAGGGGTGGCAAAATTACCCGGACGGGAAGCGTCTAAAGGACTCGCTATGAAGCTGTGGCTGTCTTCTCAGCATGGGAGGTTTGAGCAGACTTTGGTGGTATAGCTAAGTATTACACTCACAAAGCAGTAGTCTCTTGGTTCAGCGATGCTTGTAATAGGTTATATTCCCGGGACAGTTCGGATTGTGTTTTACAGACCGGTGATAGGACGACGTAACATCTTGGGACTGGATAATTCCATTCCTATATGTTTCACTATCAGCAGTGTGAAAAAGATATTTGTCATCTCGAACACTGCTAAGTGTGAGACTTTGTGCCTTGCACATCGCTTTGCATGGCCCTTCTGGGTCTATCGACTACTCATTCTGATAACATTCACAGGATTTCAACAAACGCCCATTAAGCTGATTCTGCTTCGTGCTTAACATTTACTTTCTTCATATAACTGTTTGCATATCCCGGCATGCTGATCCTTTATCATCTGAACATATTCTCTCGCTCATGCAAATTTCAGATATTTTGTTGCGAGCTTTTCCTCGTGATGTAGATAGGGTTAATGGCCATATATTTTAATATTTTGTTAATATCTGATATTAGTAGGTTTTTATTAGTAGAATATTTACTGCGTGAAAAATCTTGAGTGTTAATCTTTATAAAAATGTATGCATTTAGCACTTATTTTAAATACCGAAGTTTTAATATGGCATATGATTTAGTTCAACAACATATTATCTCTCCAGTTGTTCTATGTACCATTGTTGTACCATGGTTTTCCGTGAAATACCTACTAAAACTGATGCAAAACTTATACCAGTGTCATGAATATCTTCGCTACCAGTACAGTAAAGCAACTGATTGCTTACTCAATGAAAGAAAAAAGTAGTAGGTTTGTGCCCATACACGTAATATAAGAAGAGATCAGTTTATTGAGATGGAAACTAATCTTTCGTAAATGTTTAATTTCAGATTGAATTGCTACTTTTACAGAAAGCAAAGAAAAAATCCGATGAAATTATGAATAATTTAACTTTGCCTTGAACTGAATTAAATGCACCTTGAGCAAAATACTTTCATTTTTAGTAAGTCATAAACTTATACATTAATTTAATTTTTAGTACCTGTTTGGCTTGCATTTCACACTAGCGAACTTAAGAAGAGTTCGCCACTCCATTTTGATATGGTTATAAGTAGAAAAAATCATTTCAGATTTATTCAGAAGGAATACATAAAGAAAAGTTTTTGCTATATTCCATTTCTCCCATTTGAAGAATTTTGTTGAAATGTATGATGACAAATTTTATGCCAAATTATTTGCGAACTGCTATGCAGATCTTGGAGAATTTAATCGGGAATCTTCAAAACAGTTGGTCAGATTTTAATCAAATTTCGGACAGACTTTAGGTTGCTATAACAGAAGAAATATACTATAAAACAGAAATGTATAACACTGAACTATGGAAGTTCCTTCCATGTCTAACGTGAATAAAAGCTGGTTTTCCCCTGAACGTTCTCCATGAACTCATCTCTCCTCTTAGACGACTTTGCCGAATCAAATAACCTATGGTACAACTTATGATCGTTACCATCTCTTCAGCGGTAATGCTATTTTGAGTCCCTTGAGAGTGCTCGAAGAAAGCTTAAGAGTTATAGTTGTAATTGCAATAGAATACCAGTGTGTTCTGTTATGTTTAGATCTGGGATCTGGCTGCAAAATCCATTCCATTAATAGCATAATTTTCCAGAAAATCATCCGTCAAATTAACTTTAATGTAGACGAACCTTGTGTTCCACAAAAGTGAACTGAGGAGTGACTGCACCCCAGCAAAAAGCCCTGAAACATAGAGCTTTAAAAGATCTCTTTCCTGTATCTCGTAGCAATCACAGTACCTCCATTATAGACAAGAAGCTCTGTGAATCCGTGCAGTATGATGCCTGTCTTTACGGAAACCATCAAATCTAAACCAACATATTGGTTTCTTTATCAAGGGTTGGAGGATAGGTAGCGGATCTCTGGTTTTCTCGTGACGTGCCTTCATCTGGGGTGTCTTGAAAGGGAGGATATCAACCGGATGACTTGGCTAGGTAGATCTACAGACCTTAAACATATACAACATATCTGAGACGCTTTAAGAAAAGAAATGTAAATCGCCTTCCCTCACCAAGCACACTCCAGATATGACCGTTAGAAGGCACCACATTCCTTACTAGCCTCCTTTTGTTTTCGATCTTGCATCCCTTGCATTACACCTACATGAATCGATCAGCCTTACGAACAATCACACGAATCTACCGTGACTGTCGTTTCTAACTTATCAAATTATATTCATACCACGTTTCAATGAAATCTGCACATCAGTTCAGGAGATAATCGACCAAATGTCGAATCATTTGATAATAGCGTCAATAAACCTTATTATTACAACGTCTTGTTTGTACAAACGATAGTTCTTGGAGATCTGGAAAAAAATCAGTTTCATTTCGTTAAAATATGAAGCCACCAGGTTATCAAGAGTAGAGGGCAGAATACATAATATATATACAATATATATATATCCTGAGTGATTACGATTACACCATGTGCCTCCAAACTACAACCCAAATAAGCATTTTATTACCGAATAACATTGAAAAACAGCAGGCAAAATTTCAGTTCTTTCATTGCTATCAAGTTTTTGCTTATACATGATTTTACATGCAGAGGGAAATAAAAATGATCTTGATCCATTCTATTTAATTTAAGGGTTTTTAGGGCAGATCAAGAGCAGTCCTTAATTCAAAAAAATTCTGGATTGCTACGGTTTCATTTTTAAAGTTCGTTAACTATATCAGTAGTTAAAGCATATTTACACATCATCATTAAATTTGCAAATAATTAAATAAAGTCTTTAATAAATTCAGCAAACGATACTATAAGCAAATCGTAATTTGCAAGTATATGAGACTCTTTCGAGAATGATATCCTTTGCAACAACGTTTTAATGGTGTAGTCAAAAAAGGACACGTATTTTGCTATCGTGCACTTAAAGTCCCATTTAGGGATCTTCTGAGTATTGATAGAAGTGCTAAGACACGGAATTTCTGTAAGATCTACTTCGAGGCTTGACAAATGCTTAAGTATTACTTGATGCTTTCAAATTATAGTCTTGATTAGCATAATAGCAGTTTAAAGGCTCCCCAGCAGTCTGAATTGACTCTAAATCTGTCTGTTCAGAATTAACAAAAGAAAAATACGTTTTATTCATCTAAATTCTCAATGCTATCTTGCATTTTTCCGGTCGCTTTGACTTCCCGATAGCTGCAAAGAAAACATGAAACAAACCTAAAAACGCTGTTAAGTGAAGCAGAAACCTCAATCAGTGTCAATGAAAGGTAATAAATTACTTTTTATGCTGCAGTGGACAACATAATATAAATTACTTAATTGATTTACTAGGATATGAATGCATTATCTTCTCTTAAAAGTATGCTTGTGAAGGCAGTAGATAATGGAATCATATGAATATTCAAATAAAGTGAAGAAGGAAAGAATGATTACGTTGGCTCTGGGCTATGAAGAATTAATGACAAATAAAACGTCGAGAAAACTCGTTTAATAGAAAGAGATATAATTCTCTAGTAATAGCCCGGAGAGTATATCCTTTTCCAAATCTCCTGGACAGAGAAAGAGGTATTATTGCTTTGATTGTTTTTCAAGGGTAGATAAAGTACCAGTTTGCAGGAAAACTGAGATGTTGTCATTATTAGCACACAGATTAGAAAATAATAATTTCAGAGATCCGATATAAAAGTCATAAGCATATTATGTTTATATTACTTGAACTTAATTTTGTTTACCAAACACAAGAATAATTTTTATGCATACAACTACAAGAAGACACGCAATTACATAACGAAGGAAATTGTTAGAAATTTAACGCACGCTAATTTTACAGCAAGCGTGAGCTGCAATAGAGACACTGAACGGCTTCCTTCGATATCTGAAGTTTCGAAGTGTTTTAAAAGGATACTACTTATTGCTTACTGGACGTAAATGGTAACGTGACATTTTTGCACTAAACATTTCCGAATATCTCAGTTGGGAGTGCATGGAATTTTGTAACAGTCACAATTTTGTAACTCGCCGGTTCATTTATTTTGGGAAAGA
>KK112063.1:487012-512009 GCA_000611955.2 Stegodyphus mimosarum | reverse complement strand
GTTCGTTGGCTATGGAAGAGATGTTTTCTTTCGAAGAACGCAGTGAATATATATAAACGGAAAACGGCTTCTATTTACTTCGCAGAGCAAGAAGCAACGAATAGCCCCTGGAGTCAGCATGTCTGTTTCATCGTTCGGGGAAGAGAGAACTAACAGCGAACGAATAGAACTTCCTTACATAAACCATTTTTCAGGTTCTTGGTGAAGCTCACTGATGTTATATTATATATAGAAAATGAAAACAGGTCATATCTTTATTTTTTTCCGAAAAATAAAGAGTAAACTCTCAAATTTTCCATTTCAGTTTGAGAATACGGAATGCTTTATTGTAACGTTGTTATTAAGGTAAAACGGAAGCTATTTCATTTCCTGTCATAACGATGTTTATTATCAATTGTAGGAAGTTATTGTTTAGAGCTCTAACACTAACCAATACCAATCAGTGTCACTAAGAGCGTTGTTTGCAAAGGGATACTTCCTTTTTTCAGACAGCCTTCGCTAGGTTTGACCAACTGAACCAAAAAAAGCAAACAATACATTCTCATTACTAATGTTTCACTGTAGATTTCAGTGATACAGTTGAGTGAAAAAAATATTCTGGGAGGATGGAGAGACATAGATCATCTATATCGATCGCCCGGTAGGATTGGTCAAGTCATTTACCAGCACCCTCGTTCTTATTACACTTCAACAGCTCCTCTGTGTGATATACTTCTTGCGCCTGACCGTAGATTAATTTCCCCATTGAAGTTAAATTTTGTTTGCAAGTTCATACTTTTTCAACCAAATTTGAAGCAGTTAAAGATGAGAAATGCCATCCAGTAGCCGGATACCATCTCATTAAATCGAACTTAGCATACTACAAGACTTGTTCTACTCGACCGGAAATACTTTGAGCTTATGCCGTCACTAGCTCATAAACATTTTTAAAGCAACTACTGATTTAGGAAACTAAGTGTAATTGCGTCTTCGTTTCTTCCAGTTCTAAAAGCGAAATGACGTCACTGAACTCCAGCTTTGAGAAAAGCCTAACCTTATCTGTCTACTAAGCTTGTACTAGACATTCGTCGGGAATGACTGAGCCCGTTGGTCATAGATCCGTCTTATCACCGAGAAGGTTGCCTTACTCGTGACCTTGTGAAAATGTTCAAAGCAAGTCAAAATAATTATAGTCAAACCTTAAGCAAGAATCGAGCTAGTGTTATTTGTCAGATTGGCAATCAGCCTCCGCTAACCATCATATCGTACAGGGAGGTTAAAACTAGATCTAAGACTAGTAAGAAAAAAAATCATTTTAATGATTATGCTTTCAAATGATTTTATTTAGCGAATTAGTCACTGCTGTTTTACGGGTAATCCCTGAAACTTTCAGCCAAATCAAAACTCTTGAATAAGCTACAGCAGATAACTTTTATTTTCCTTCTTTTCAATATTTATAAACGAGACAGTGTTTCATAAATAAAGGTTCTATCTCAATTTGACGTTTTATATCGAATATGCATATATGAAGAAAGGAGCGTTATATCGAATGAACAAATTATTTACATGCGTTTGAATAAAAAGTTTAGTGTATTTCTATCTTTAATAAAACATTTGTCTGCATAAAATTTTCGAAAAGATGTAAGTTAACAAAAACAGTAATACAGCTCCCCGACTATAAAAATGTATATTTTTCTCCTAAATGCATAAAATATTAGACGATGTTATTAAAATCACGACATCAGGATATTATAAGTAATATATAAGAATTTGAGGAATATGATACCGTCATATAAGTCAAATATTTGTTTTGAGCAAACAGGAAAATTTCGCAAATAGCCATAAATTTTTGTATTCGTATTTTCCAGCAGAAAAAAATAATATTAATGCAATAAATAGAAAGATTTAAGTATTTGTTTCCATAAATCTAATTTTATATTGCCTTAACTTCTATATTTTAAAATTTTGCGAGCGGGGGATAACAGAAATGGTCCATTAAACAGGTACTTTCAACTCAATTCATTCAAAATAATAAATAAATAAATTACTGAGCAAATAAATGAATAAACAAAAATGAGATTATTCCCTTCAAAATTCAAGAATTTTTAAAGTTAATCGGATAAACTGACTGCAATCACGTTTACAAAACTTAACTTTTATGGTACTGATAAAATATTTTTTTTTCATGATTTTTCTTCAAATATTAAATTTTAATCTTGACAGCAGTTCAGTTTATTGAATGTGGTTAGAAACTTTGATTGCCGTGTCGAAGGACCAGACTTCGAATCCCAGAGAAGACATGGATGTCTGTAAATGTATAGATCTGTGGGGCATGGGGGCACTCAAAAGATGTTGCTAGTCGAAAGTTCTCTAGAGAAGATGGTGTATGAAAAGAGGACTGAGAGACCCTCGGAGGCGCTTTCCCCTGGGATGCTGTCCTTCAAAACTGGGACTGGAACTGAGCAAACTCGTCCTCTCACCTGTATAGATCCCAAGTCTTTTCCTACTACAGCCGCAATCAAATTAGCTTTGATTTGGAAGTAAAAATAATCAAATTACAATAGTTGTTCCATTCAGACGTTCGGTGGCAGATATTAATTGACATAAATCATTCACAGCATCATGACAGAAATTAATTTACTTAATCACCCAGTGTTTCTTACAAGAAGTCTTTTAAGCTTGAATTCTTAATTTTTCTCAAAAAAAATATATATATATGATCCTTCTCATCTAGAAATACATAACAGCCAAAAACACTTCTAATTATTCTACAGTTAATCTTCTCCCCCCCCAAAAAAGTAAATATTAACTATGTGGGGTTTTACTTATTTAAACCTAAGGTCCTAACTTTGAACCCCACAAACACTGACAAGCGAATAATCACTTAAGTGTGTGAACAGAACACGTAAGACTTAAGGAGGGTTTACAACCCTTTAGTTTTCAGTATATTTACAATCAGTTCCTACTTGGAACTTTACACAAAGCCTCCATTCGGGCTTGAACCTAAAATAATAATAATTTAAACTAAACTAGTTTAACTAAGCTATTTGAAAGGTATAGCCGAAGCCATCAGAAATCTAACTAGTTGGCCTCTAAGTATTAATTAAATCGGCGAAGCCAAGCAAGGGCCTAAGGTATGGCCGAGCGTATCAATAGCTAAGACAGACGTAGCCAAAAGGCAAACGCGCGCTAGTCAGGGAATCAGATTCTCTCTCTCGAAGTCGGTGAAGTAACGATTTATATACTACTCTTTCTCATTTGCATTGACTGCGTTTCCGAAATTACATTCTGGCAGGAAATTGTGAGATGAAATTAGAATAAGATGGGAAAGATACAAAACTTAAAATAACTGTTAATAAACTTAGGATAAACTTCACAACTATTTAAATTTTCATCGATATTGGCAAAATTTCCGAAAAAAAATTTTAATTTCGTGAAATCTCCAAAACGCCGGTAATGGTTTGGTTTAAATGTATATTCCGTTTCCTGTTCACATAGGTGTAGCATTTGATAATACTATATACTTATAAATCTGTAGAAACTCTTGCAGTTTTTTGCACATTGCTTTGTTTTCAACAAATTCAATTTTTAATTTAAAGCTCTTCTTATGCTATCTAATAAAATGGAAATCTGAGGTTACTTTCAGAGCATTTGGAGAGGGGCACATTTGGGAAGAAAGATATATTCTCAAACAGGAAGTTATTAACTTATTATTTGAATTCCTGTAGATGAAGTTAAATTAAATAATCAAAACGTTTTGTGTAAGCGTTCCCTCAAGATTTTCCGCGCTTTAAGATAATCTTAAATTAAGACAATATTCACACATCATTTCATTTTGGAAAACATTGGAATCTGTTCTTTGAAATGAGTTACAAACAATTTCTTTGCGCTTTATTCATATTATATTACATAAGTTTCAAACAGTTGTCATTATTTTGTAAATGTTTTTTTTCTGCAAACTCAAGATAACTTTAACTTCCGGTGCGCTCATTACCTATGTTTAAAATTTATAGAGACATTGGCAGTCATTTGATTTTTAATACTGAAATTTATCCTCATTGACGTATATGCACATAGAGTGTTATCTAGATGTTGTTTCAAGATATAGAAGCTGGTAATTGAAATTAGCAGATTTTACGCAAGGGGATATTAAACTGAAAAGTCTGATTACTGAGAATAAAAAAAAATATGAAAGTCTAAGAAAGATTACAATTGATGAAGTAGCAGAAGAAATCCTCGCTTCATCAACTGAAGAGATTTGCCCTGAAAATGAATCAGATAATAGATTTGAAAGTGAATTCACAGTAGTTTTGTCAAACAATGAATAGAAAAAAAATCTCAATCATAGAACCGTAGCATATTAAAAAAACGTTAACCCGTATGTAAGTTAACGCAGTGGATAAACCACGAAACGTTCAATGCAATCAGTCCGCCATCTTAATTTGAACACACTTTGATCTACCTGCGTTGAGTGATTTTACCGCTCTGCTGCCTAGTATTTATGAAACTTGTAATTCGATTCAGTTCCCTAATTGAAACTGTTATAAATCTGATTACTAATTTAACCAGGTTTTTTTCTGTACTTCAACTATATTATAAATCACTGTAAAATACAGTTGAAATACAGAAAAAAGCCTGTATCAACGTATTTTTATCGCTTTTTTAAGTGTGCATTGGTTGTATTTCATGAAAGTGACTACAATATGAAACATTAGCCACAATAAAATGATTTCTATAGTTTCTTGTCTTCGGATCTTATTTTTACGAGATTATTTTCCATCAATTCTGTTTTAACGTTTCAATATAAGTTACTGTGTATTTTTGACAGTTAAATTTATTTTCCTCTTGTCTGTTCATTTACAGTTTTATAATTTCGTTATATAAATCTACAGCTTGGCGACATTCCAAATTTTCAAAACTGTATTCTAAAAATTTGGAAAACCGTCAAATAGCGCTATATCTTGATTTCTAATTATATTTTACAATTTATTAGTTGCTGATTTTTATATTAGTAGCAGATAATCATTTTATCATGTGCATGTGCTTCTAGAAGAATACATTCAAGCATATTCCTTTCCAAATTTTCATTTCCTTCCTTGACAGCAGTTTATTAAGATAACTGCTCATAACATATACTGCTCTTTTTACCATTCCGAAATCGCAAATATTCTTATAATGAGGTTATTCTTTTTTCTAAAATTTACTTTGCCGCATTCATATAACCTAGCCAAATCCTACAGAAATTTTTACCAAAGTCCACCTGCCTATAAGTTTATCCATAACTGCTCGTCGAAAGACATTTCCAGGAATTTTGCTTTTCGGGATATCTGATTGTTTCACTTACTCAAAAAACAGTTCTTTGACAAAAATCTACGCTAAACAATGCTGCAAACGACACATTTTCTGAAGCAAACTATGAGGAAAACAAGAATCATGAAATGTCTCGTGTACATGATTGAGACACTGCTTCCAGTGGGACTGTTTCGGCTAAGAACTCCCGTTTAAACCGATGTGGGAAGAAATACATTTCTTAGAGCAGTTTCTTCTAGTGTTTCGCCTCGCTAGATGCAATAATCTCATTATAGACAATTCTGTATGAAGGTAGACGTCTCCTTAAGTTTGCTGTCCGTTACTCGCTTTGCCATATTAGATGAAATAAATCATTATCAGTTTTGAATTATCATAGTCTTGAAAGGAAAATGACATAATGTTTTGCATGAGTTAACTAATAATTGTATTTTTGATCTTTAACAGTTAAATTTTACCCAATCTAAAAATAGTTTCTCAGTAATAATGGGCTCAGGTCTAGCAAAAGTAAGCTGCGCTAAATATGAAGTTTATAATTGAAATAATGTAATATTTTAAAATTACATTTTTGCTTAAAATTCATTTTATATGTGTCTGTGTAAAAACTGATTATATGAAGCATTTTATATTTTTTCTAGTACAGTAATTTAAAGATATTTAACCCGTTATCATTGCAGTTTCAGTTGAACTACCTAAAACTCTCAATGGCTCCCCAGCTCTCCGTATTCACTATACTTTATTTCTAAAGAAACCGAAACTTATATTCCTATCACTGTTACCCATTAGCTGTTATTTAACTCACATTCATCGGACAAGAGAAAAAAAAGTTAGCTTCCGAATTGTTGCAATCTCTTAACGGAACAGCACTTTTATTCGGTGAGCTTCCATTTTATTTTTAAGCTTCAACTCATTCTGTTTATCTAATCGAGGGTTTCTTTCCCGAAGGAAAAGAGAGAGAATTAACAACACAATCTGTTCACAGTCTATGGAATTCCCCGGCGCCCCAAACACGAAGCTGTTATACGATGTTGTTCTTTAACTAAAGGAATACCGAAACACAGTGTGAGTTTTAATATTTTCCCAAGAGCTACCACTGAAAGAAAAGATCGTGAAATCCCATTTTAGAAGCTTAATTATACTATTTTTCGGAGTTTAAAAGGGAAAAAAACTCTGGCTTTGTTTACTTATTATTTTACTCTGAAATTCTTTTCCCTAAAAAAAAAAAAAAAAAAAAAGAAAGCTAATAAGAATGAAGCCGATTTTTACTTCGCTGAATTTCTTGCGTCGTCCTTACTTGAACAATGCAAGAATCGTCTTAGTTAGATAATAGAAGTTAGCAAAAAGAGTAAAAGAGATTGACTTGGTTTTTGAATCGCATTTAAGCAATTAATAATCCCAATTTCCAATAATGAATACGGTATACAAAACAAGCAGGAATTTTCAGTTTTTGCATTGAATGAAAAAAGTGGATTGAAAAAATATTTAACCTAGTATGAAACAGCTTAAATTATTTTTAACACAAAGACTTGTTTCAAATGAATTTAGATATCTTTTGATGTGACTGCAATTAAATAACGTTTTTCCTGCCTAATTCAAATTTTTAAAATGTTAATTCCATGAACCCCGCTCTAATATCTAATTTTGTTTTCAAATAATGCATAATTAGGTGTATTACCTACATCTAATTTTGTTTGCATATATCTATATCTATCTCTCTCTATATATAATGAATAATGAAATCGATATAAATGCATGTTCAGTGTTACAACTGAATTATATCATGATCAATCATTCCTTTTCACAAAAATATAATATTTGAAGCATTTCGCCTTTATCGCAAACAACAAAGTTTTAAGTCAAGTCATTTAGATATTAAATTGCAGTGACAGTATGTAACAGAATATTAAACGCTGTACTGTTACACTGGTTAAAAGAGCAACACAGTTAACCCTATATCTAAGTTGTTCTTGGTTGCATCAAGCGAAAACAAGCCAAACAGATTTCATTAAAACCATGATATTATGAAAACGTACACTATCACATGAAATTGCTGAACTTAATATTTTAATGAGTATACACAGAAACCTTTATGATAATATAAAGAGGTACCTTCATATCTCCATGCCAGTGCTATGGGCGTTTTTCAGTCAGAGTTACTTAAATATTTTGAATCTTTCATTGTTTTTGTTTTCATAAAACTTACAACACGTCATGTTACAGTTCTTCATACAAGTAGCAAGTTTTTCACTGATCCGATTCACATTTATTTGTATTAGTTTACACGTTATATGTAAAAGAAGTTATTCTCTTAAATTAGGATCAGGAAAGCATGACAATGATGAAGCGAAACTTTAATATGCCACATTCGCGTATGCTCTATTCTAGCAAACATACGGAAGCACTAAAGCTGCGAGACAAACATAACGTCTAAAACGCGACAACATTGGAAACCCATATTTTTAACTTTTCTTCCCTAGCTCTCTCAGCGGTTCATTCCAGGTATATTTGACCTAAATCAAAGGTTATGAATAACAAGCATTTTATATTATTAGGTGCTTATATATAAACCAATAATTCATAATAATTTATGATAATAAAACTTTCCGTATACCATCTCCAAGGAACAGAAATTCAATTAAAACCATGAAAAAAAGACATTGTTAGGCGTAATTTTAATTAGTATTTTAAAATTAGTATTTCCTAGACCTTATTTGATTTAAAAACATAAAAATCTGCTAAGAAAAATCTTTAATCGCAAAAGTACCAAAATTAAAAGTAAAACGTTTTAGTATTAAAAAAGTAGCTATTGTCATTGATCGCAGATTAATCGACTTATCAAGGGGATAAACCAATCTACTCTCAATTAACAACAACTAAATTAAGAGCGAGTGTTTCATCTTGCTTCCAAGTAAGCATCAAATTATTTGCTAGATAAAAATCATAAGTCACAATTAGTACTCAGTCAGGATGAAGACATCAGTCTATTTAAGCCAAACGGATCCTGTTAAATAAAATAGGAAATCATATCTATAATAAAAATTTCTAACTAAGAACACAATTAAACTGAACGGAATGCTTATTTTAGAAGACATATCCGCTACACTCTCATTTTTGAACTCATATACAAAATTAAAAACAAAAGTATACATTTTAGAATATTAAAAAGTAATTTTAAGGATTATATCATTTTTGATCTTCTTATGATTTTGAATTTACTTTTTAATGTTTCAAAATGTATACTTTTGTTTTTAATTTTGTATTTGAGTTCAAAAATGAGAGTATAGGGGATACATCTTCTAAAGTAAGCATCCCGTTTGTGTTCTTACTGAGAAAATTTTATTTTACAGAGCATTTGCTATTTATTTTTTTAACAGGATTCCTTTATCTTAAATAGACTGTCTTTATTTTGATTGAGTATTAATTGTGACTTATGATTTGGATCTAGCAAATAATTTAATGCTTACTTGGAAGTAAGATGAAACACTCTCTCTTAATTTAGTTGTTTTTAATTGATGGTAGATTGGTTTATTCCCTTGACAAGTCGATTAATCTGCGATCAATGACAATAGCTACCTTTTTCAATACTAAGAAGTTTTACTTTCGATTTTGATATATTTATAATTAAAGATTTTTCTTAGCAGATTTTTATGTTTTTAAAACAAAGGAGTTTTAGAAAATACTAATTTTAAAATACTAATTAAAATTCTGACTAAAATGTTTTTCTTTCATGGTTTTAAATTGAATTTCTGTTCCTTGGAGATGGTATATGGAAAGTTTTCTTATCATAAATTATTATGAATTATTGGTTTATTACTTTGCAGCTCTAACGTAAGTCATAGGCTTTTTAATTTCCAATTCTAATTTTCTCCATTTCCAATTTGATTTCTAATGCTGCCATTATTTCAAGTATAATTTATAAATTGTTTTAGACTTAAATACAAATGTTAAGCTTATTCAAATAAACAGTCATATCCATTATAAACAATTACATCAGTTTTCACTTTCTTTTTCGATATAACCTGATTTATACTTTCTTTAATTTTTTGGTTGTATAACATATAAACGGACTCTAATAGCCGTGGTTTGGATACATTGACATTTCGTACAAAATAACATTACTAATTAGTTAAAGATCCATCAGATTTCATAAACAACAAGACAGAAACATGATTAAAATGGTTTCGGTGTAATTCTGTCTTGTCGTTTTTCTCTTTATTGTTTTAGTTGGATAGTGGACTTCGAAAACATAAGCTCTGCAAGACGTTTTTGCCCAGTTTCTCCAAAGTCGATAGAAAAAAAAATAAAAAGTAATATTACAGTATGCTTATTTTATAATTGTGTAAAACAATGAATTTAAAAAATTTACTGACTTACGTATATTTGCGATGAAAAGTTTAGTAAGTCATTTTTAGTCTCAGAAATGGCAACATCCCCCAACATGGAAAATGAATTTCAGTCTAAAGCTTTAGAACAGAGATTTGTATATTATACCACGTGAAAACTCGAGCCGACACTTTACAAGCAAGTAAACGGGGGGAAGATAGGAAAAATAGCGAATGTACTTGATAATCTCATCGCGAGAAATCTAGAAAAATTATTAGAAAAATTCCCATCTGTATCAATCGATTCCATAGTTCTCAAAAACTTCTGTTATTTGAATTTTTTATATTCTGATTTTTTTCAAATAATCTTAGAGACTCTTTATATTATGTTCACCCGATAAATTATGACTTCCCAAACCTGAAAGCATCTTGCCACCTCCCAACTATCTGTTCAAATGAATTGCACTGTCTTCATATGAAACCATTTGATTGTTTTAATTAAATAAATCGGGGGAAAAGTTAACTATTTGGAAATGAAATCTCAGGTTACAGTACTTATTTTCAGTGCTTTGATGTGATGTGCTTTGATCAACATTCACAGAATGAAGTAGTGAAGTGACATTAAACGCGATCAGTAATTCGGCGATTTTGTTATAAAATGAAGTCAAATATGAGCTGATATACTTCCTATTAAATAGAGCTGAAGATATTTTGAAGATGGAGTGAAATTTTAGCGATCATTCGCTTTTCAATCTGTGCGTTCATCGACGTTAACAGTTTTGATGTTGCTACAGAGGTAACTCTTCATTTTTTAAACTTTTATTCTCAGAAACTTGGTCTTTTCGACTATCAAATCAATAATGTTTTACGAATCAGGACATTATTTAATAAAAACTGCCAGTAAATGTCAAGCCAATTCTATAATTTTTCCGACATAATTCAAAGATTAATCTAAAAAAGGAAGTTAGAAAGAAGCCCAATATTTTTTTGTTTTCAAGTGACGTGATGTTTTCTGATTCTTGCATCGCTTTATTAAAGAAGGTCTTATAAGGTCTCTGGCCTTCTTGGCATGCCTTCGTGGTGTAGTGGTCAGCACGCTCGACGTGTAACCGAGAGGTCCGTGGTTCGATTCCCGCCGAGGGCAGTGCTCCTTTTTAATCTCTTCTGCTTCTATATAACCAAATGACTCTACAAGTGGCGCCCGAACTAAAACGGTGGTGGATGATGATTCTCCATCACCATAATTTGGCGATTGCGGTCCCTAATCCATAGTCGCCCTTTAAAGGAGAAGAGTATATAAGGTATTTCTCCCGCCTTCTAAGCATGCCTTCGTGGTGTAGTGGTCAGCATACTCACCGCGTAACCGAGAGGGTCGTGGTTCCATTTCCGGCGAGAGCAGTGCTACTTTTTCATCTCTTCTGCTTCTAAATAACCTAATGACTCTATAGTCTTTTCCAGCTAAGCTTTTTTTAGGCTCCTGAAATTCTCAAAAACATTTGAGAGTAAATCTCTTATCCCCAAAGATAATTTTTAAATGCAAATTGGGAAACATCCGGATATCAAAAAAGCAAAACGTTCGAAAAAAAGGATCATTTGGAAGGAAATTTGTCATTCTAAATCACGTGGGAATGATATAAGAATTAATCCGCAAGTATAATGTGAAATTCTACAAAAGAGAGTTCTAATAAGCTTGAAGCCACCCAAAAAAGCATACTCGAAGAATAAAATTAACTGCGGAAATGATCACTGGCGAATTACGGCAAGAGAGAGGGAAAAGGAGCATATCATGTTATCTATCTATGTTTCGCTTCCTGGGGAGTTGATTTCACGTAACTGCATTCCTCAGAAACGTATCATAGTATGTGCGGATTATACTGGTTTGACTGTTATACAGTCGAAAACTGCAGAAGATCTTGCAAGTTTCATGAGGGATATATTGATAACTTATAACAGCAAGAGTATACAGCCTCACAGCAATGAACCAAAAAGACAAAGCTCCGTAACTGATTAAATGAAACATAGATACTAAATTTTTAAACTTATCGATTAATGATTAATAAGTTTTGCAGTCATTATTAATGTCTCATGCACAAGATTTATATGTAATTTTTTATGCATTTTCATACTGATAAACAGACCATGATAAAAGAAGTTTTTAATGAGTTTCATAATTAAAAGAAAATTTTAAAAACTGCTGGCTAAGGGCTATTTTAATAGTCTAGTGATTACAATATTTGTTTTCCTATTTTCGTTTAATATTTTAAAGTGTAGCATATAACAAAGTTTTGTAATTTATCAAATCATCTTTTGGTATTTTTAATTAATACACAGTTCAGAAGTTATTTTTTACTGTACAGTTCAGAAGAGGTACTTTTAAATAAATATTACATTTTCGAAACTAATACCGAAATAAGATTTGCACAAAAATGATATTCCACTTATAGTACAGTTTTCCCAGAACCCGAGGATACTTTAAATTGCTATGCGCTAAAAACCAGTAATTAATAAACACTAACAGCAATATTAACTAATTTTTAGAATCAGAGACTTTCAAGTGCTATTCTTAGCAACCTAAGCAATAATTTAAACATTTTTTGTCATTTACGTAACAAAAACATCCGGAGATGTTGCACTATATTTTTCGAAGTAGCCTGTTTAACCGCATCAAAACTGAGAGTTAAATTCCTTATTCTTTTAAATAGTTTACAAATAATAATGCGCAGATAAATTATATTGCATAAAAACCTTTACTTAAATAATCATAAATTTTCCTCCAAAAGTCTGAATACTTGCTGATTTGGTATTGATGAAGAAATAGTTGATTCCATTTTTCTGTTTTACAAATCTGCATTATCGAGAAAGTTCCCCCGAAGCACCATATAGCCACTATTGAACACAAAGGGAAAACAGATATTATAAAAGTCCCTTGTAGATTTGAAACCCAACCAACAGGCTTAGTAGACATTTTCCACTATGTAACAGTCGTTAATTAAATAAAACAGCTTAAAATATTATAAGCAATCACTTTTGTGTGCTTTGAGTTCTGAATTGAATACTGCTTACTTTGCCATGTTACTGCATTAACAGAGATTTAGGAAACCGTACTTACTACGACTCATATTTTCGCTAATGTGGAGTCCAGATGTCTGCTGTCTTCCACCAAATACCATCTCCTCATTGCTCATTGTGTAGATGCGAGAGATAGTCGCAGTACATTTCAGCTTCATGTTGCCATTTCGAAAATGCTGACTAGTCACCACGAATTTGAGACCCAAACTAGAAGTTTCCAATCCGCCAGCATGTAATGTGGTTGAATATTCTGTCTCATATTCAGGGCCTACCTGCAAAACATATGGCGAATAACTGCTTACAATTTCATTTTTTAATAAGAAAGTTCATAAAAAACAATCACATAACAACATTTTACATCATTGTTCAAATGCTATGTTCATACTTAATAACTTAATAAAACAGTAACTTTCAAATACTTTTATTTTGTTACTTTTCAAATTATAGCATTACTATTACAAAATAATGTCGACAAAATTCATTCTGCGGTCTGAATCGATGGTCTTAGACATATAATTCCAATTAAACAAGTGATTTACAAATGTTCCTGCTCTCACTTTATATTGTTAAAAATTTAATTTTGTAAAAATTACGAAACTCATATTTTTTAATTCGCTCTCCCGGTTCCTACTTTAAATTACGAAAATGTTGTGCTCATTCTAAAAAAGTAAAAAACGTTCGACTCCCATATGACATAAACTGGCCAAGATATTTAATTACATGATTCGAGGCAGCATTTACGGTTTAGCTTAAGGGGTCAGTTAAAAAATATAATAATTTACAGTTATTTTTCAATTAATGATTTTTTTCCATTCAATGTTATTCTTTTAGGATTTACTTATGTGTTTTTTAATGGACCGCCGCTTTATTTAATAGCCATTAAACTTGCGCCACTATAAGGGCCGGAGGGCGTGGCCATTTCATTATAGAAGCACAAGTGGCCACCGTTACCTCCCATGAAGGAACGGAAAGTTACAACTATGCCTTCTCCGGGATTCGAACCCGAGCCCATCACTACGCCAGTCAGGGTCATTAACTACTATACCGGTTGGGCGACATTTACTGATGTGTAACATTCTTTAATTTATAATTTTGTTTCAGACAGTATCTCGATACAATTTCGCACAAGTAATTTATAAACATTCAAACACTAAAGTTATTAATATTCTAATCAAGTTTCTTTATTTTAGAATCATATTCTCAAAAATCATACGAAACGTTTATTAAACTGGAAAATTGTTTTGTGTATATGTTATGCAACTATGATATTATACCTGGGCTATGTGTCAATACTGCTATGTTTTCTGTTCTGTGAATAAAATTTCCTTTTGGAGAATTAATCGCACTGATAAACATCTTTCGGGGCAACCTGAGTAGCAATGGTTTTCACTTAATCTACATTCTATAACAAAAAATCGATGGACCAAGAAGGAGTTGTCCGATGGAGACAAAACTAGTTGGTAGGAAGATTATATACAGCATAGAAAATGATTAAAATTTCAAAACAACTGAATAGTTTATTTCAGAGTTACAAAGTAACGAGCTCAATAAGGTGTTGACCCACCTCTAGCCTGGATGCAAGCTGCCATACGGCGTGGCATAGACTGATGTAACTCTCGCATGGTCTCCTGCGTTATTTCTTGCCAAATTGGATCTTATTGTCGGGCTAGATAATCACCATTCCCTGGTAGATGCATTTGCCTTCCCATCATATCCCAGACATTCTCGATGGGAGAGAGATGTGGCAATCTTGCTGGCCAAGGAAGTGTTTGACAAGCTGTAAGACAGTTCATAGCCACACGTGCCGTATGTGGTCTGGCATTATCTTGCTGAAAAATAAGGTCAGGGTAATGCAAAAGGAACGGTAGCAAAATAGGTCTCAGAATGTCATCGACGTACCGCTGTGCTGTAAGTGTGTTCCTCTAATGACTACCAAAGGGGTCCGGCTATCAAGGGAAATGGCACCCGAGACCATAACTCCTGGTTGAGGGCCTGTGTGGCGTGCAATAGTGAAAGTAGGATCTGCAAGCTGCTTTGGGCGTCTCCAGACACATCTTCGATGATCGTCACGAAACAGCTGGAAGCGGGATACGTCGCTAAAGACTACACGTCCCCAGTCAGCAACATTCCAACCTGACAGAACCAACACCACTGTAATCTCACTCGACATTCTGCAGGCGTGAGTGTCAGGCGGCGTAACGGTCGGTACGAGCGTAGATTTCGCTCGATCAGCCATCTGTGAATGGTCATGGCGGACACTCGTGTGCGGGTCACACGCGTGATGGTTCATAGCGATGAATCAGGCGCTGTGACAGCTGATTTGACATGACAATCGCGCTCTCCCCTCGATCTGTTGTGGCCCTAGGTCGACCGCTACCATCATGATGCTGAAATTTGCCATTTTTCACGCATACTTGCCAGCATCTTCTAAATGCTGCATCGCTTCGATTCATATGACGAGCGATTCTTCGATTTGTCCACCTGCCTCTATCAATCCAGTAATACGACCTCTTGCAAACTCTGACAGTTGCTCGTAATGATCTCCAATCCTTCGTCGAGGCACTTTTTCAGTCGTTGAAAGGTATCCTAAATCGCAATGCAACAGAAATTTTTAACAACAGTTCAAGAACAGCTCCTCATATACATCTGCTCTATGCACAATTCCGATGCGCTGTAGATCGTAGTATTCCTTCATTGTACACCAAATTTTAATCATTTGCATATTTGGTCAAAACATTTATGCATACGAAATTTCAAAGTAATTGGATGATTTCTTCTTAGTGCGTCGATTTTTTTGTTTTAGAGTGGATTAACATAAACTCTCTTCTAAATTGATTCTTTATTTTCAGCTGTACACATTTATCTCTTAAATTTTTACTTAGCCCCTGAATACTATCTTTAAAATTAGATATATCGGTAAATTATTGTCATACGGAAGTTAAGTATGTTGTATTTTATTTTCAAAATTGAGTATAAATTTTTTCCTAATATACCTATGGAAACAGGGGAATCGCAAAAAAGTTGATTTTCGCAGTTTTTTTAAGATTGGTTTTTCAAATTCAGAGGGCCAAAACATCAGTATATGTATAATTTAAAAGATTTTTGTAACTGGAACTACATTTCTATGGGCAACGGTTGCGAAAATTAAGCCGCGTATAGACGTTTGTGAACATGGTGTATATTAACGCATGACGACTGAAATTCAGACTGCGTACATTCATTTCAAAGTATTATTATAATATATTACTGCATGTTATAATGTGATAATTCATTAATCTATATAGGCAACTGCCCAGCAATCAAAGAGAGAAGTATAAAATTATACTGGATTCTCTAATTTGGTACAATATTACTTAGCCTAATAATTCAAAAAAGTTCTGTGTTCTGGAGTACCACGAATATAAACTACTTCCCCCTAAATCTCTCGAGTCTCAGAAAATGTGGGTATAACCTGAATTTGAATAAAATGTGAACGTACTTGATAATTAAATATCTTATTGAATGACTGACTAGGTAATTTAATTAGATTGAAAGTGTTGATAATAATTAGGAAATATTAGCTTCATAATCAAGTTATTTAATGCCTTAAAATTTAACTGCAAGACATTAAACCCAAACAAAACTGAATTAAGACGTAAGGGACTTTTATACTACTAGAAATTTACGTTTCTAACTTTCGTTCTGGTTCCGCCTTTATTTAATATAAAAATATGCAAATTAAGATCCCAATAAAAGGATTTAAATTTGGTACAAATTTAGCATACAATCTTCCTTCTTTGTAACTAGCTGACACTCTGATCTCTAAACAGACTACTAAAATTAGACAGCTGCAAGCAATTCACTAGTTCGATAAAAGTTTAGCGAAATTTACTGAGTTAAATGCTTGTTTTTCTGAATGTGCTAAAGCGCACAAGGCCTAGTTTCCAAAAGAAACAAGTGCCTTCGTATAAAACTTTTTAAGTAAGACACGTCCGTATTTACGTTTAAATTGCGCGCGGGGAAAACTCAGAAAATATCGCGCGCAGGCCCCCCCCCCAATTCTCGGATACTCGAACCGGGGGTTGAACAATCAGTGCTTAGCATTCTTGCCGCTAAGTGGATTTTGCTTTTGAATTTATGTATTTAGTTAACAGAGTAACACTCAAAGTGCGGTGTTCCTGCAAAGTACGTATTCCTCGCATCTGTTCTGATGCTGTAACTGGAATCTGTTTGATGTCGTAAATTATCGGAATTTTTACATTTATCGTACGAGTGATTGACTGTTCGGCTATAAGCTGCAGTAAATTTTATTTAAACTGAACTTAAAATAAATTTAAGTTGCTTAGTGATATATATATATCTGAGTTTGTTTAGATTTTACTTACACTTCGAAGTAAAGATTCGCTATGTGCACGTGTAAGAATTAAATGTAGAAAATCCATGAACTTTTGCAAATTTTGTACATGTCCATTATACACACAAATATACACGTATATATATATACCAGCTCACACATCTCCTTTTTTTAATTGGCAACAGGGTATTGATATAGCATAAAACAATCTTTTTAATACCTTATATAACAGCCGATAATACCGTACGAGCATGAAACTTCTGGAACGCATGGGGAAAAAGCCATATGAGCCAATATTCAAAACAATTCCTTTTTGTTTAGCAATTTCACAGCTGTTTCAATTTTTTTTTGCTTAGTAAGGATACAAAATATAAATAAAATGTTACCTATTAGTAGTTTTTCAAGGTTTTTTGGTTTTATTTCAAGGTTTTATGCTATCGTTTACAGCAGAAACTGTCGTCAATATTAAATAGAAACAATAAAGACAAGGTTTCGCATAATCTCTTTTCCTTTGCGGAAAAAAATATGCATACTAGAGCTCTTCTGTCTCTGATATGGAGAATTTCCTAACAAAACTTGTATATAAATATCTGAATTTAAATATGCAGCTATGCCTTAAAATTAGGAAATCTGTAAGGGCACACAAAAGTAAAATCATGCCTCAAGTACCCAACTGAAAGAAAAGTCTTTTGACAATTGAAACATTATTTAAGAATGTTAACTATCTAAAGATCTTTAGAAAATAGAATATGCCCTTATCTGTGATAGGTCTTGATTTAGTCTGCTCAACTAAATAGTTTAAAATTAGCTTCCATGATTTCCAGATAGCTACTTCCAAACAGCACAGCGCAATGCAGATTATTGCAAAAATGCTGTTAGCAATAGTTCAGAAGATGATAAAACAAAAGGGAAAAATAATCGAAATCTTTTATTACTAATATTTAAAATACAAGCTAACACTTGAAAACATTTACCATGAACTCATAGGACAACTACTTCTTAAATAATGTTTATAAAGAAACAATACCGGATCTAAGCATAGTGTTTGTCTGACTAATCTGTAAATGCATTTATGTTCCTATGTATATCTTTGATGTTTAACGAACGTTTATCTTTGTGTTAGACTGCAGAGAACTCTTAATTATACTAAATATCTGAATTAAGTCTAATCACGCACGTTTTTTCTCATGTGCAAAGCATTTTGATACTGTTCTATTCCTCATCGTAGCTCTTGCTGCCAATGTCGTAGGCAATCCACACTATGCCAGAATTTATATTTTCATTAGTTAATCAATATTCGTCTCCCAACATAGATATCACAAGCGAATGTAGAGCTTAAATGAAAATTCACTGTACTTTGATATATATGCTATGAAATTTACCTAGAGGAACTTTAAAAAAATTATTAATGAAACACTGTGTGTTGTTTATCGTTTCATCCGGCGAATGTAAATCACAAACTCTTAAATTTACAGCTCACTTTGCATCTCAGATCCTTACAAAATGCTTCCAGTCTTGCTATTTATAGTTTTCCTGCTTTTTCTGTTAGGTTTTGTATATAATTTACTTATATTACCGCAAAGAAAACAGAATGCTGATATGCTCGGATAGACGTGCCTTTCGAGAATGATATTTTCTGAAAGACCCTGACTTAACGTTATTTATGGAAGGCAAAGGAAAATTCACACAGTGAGCCTATTGTATAAATAAAAGAAGAGTAAACTACCGATATTCCATATCCTCTTCTCTACCAATAGTTGTTATGGATAATGAATTTAATTAGTCATTTGAATAAAACTGCTACTATTTTTTACTACATTGTTTGCTTATTTTACTGTTTCTCTTAGATTATTGTTTGTTTATTTTGGACTGAAAAACCCTAAAATAATGAAGTAAGAAAGAAAATTACAGTTCGGTTGTGGGGAGGCTGTTACTCAAAGTGCTTTTTCCCTCGCATACAAGAAAACTACTATGAAAGTAAATGCACAACTCAATATCTTCTTACCCCTCACGTAACTTAAAATTGGTGCACGAAAAATGGTGTTCTACACTGCTTTCTGGTCAAGGAGGGGAGAGAGTTTAAATATATATTTTTTATATTAATGTCATCATGAATTTTACAGTTATTTACACTTGTACTGTCATTTTCGGTTTTATTTCTTTCACTTTAGCTTCTTCTCGATGCTGACTTCTGCTTGATTCTAAAACTGTTTTCAATTAATACTTTTGATGTTCTTCCTGCTTACAACGCAGTGTTTATAATGAGGCTTATAAATTACGTTTTATCAAAATGCGAAGTTTATGAAACATATATATATATATATATGTTCAATATAAAAATATATAAATCAAAATTGTAATTTGGACTAGCAGTAACTCATTAATTCCCTATTCTAAAAATCGTATAATTTTTCTGAACTGCGTCATTTCTTGATCAGTCTATCTTCCACGGCTTGCTTAATGCTTATTATGTAGTTACTTCGGAATATGAACTCAAAATTTCTAGAACTGAAGCCATTCTTATCTAAACCAAAACCTTCTCTTAGTGAACCTCCATATTGGATAATTACGCACTTTAATTCAGAGGTCTTGCTGCCAAAGCGCTACTTCGCTCCCCTTTGCTTTGTCGTGCTACTACATAAGCTGTTATCTAAAATGTGGTACTCTATGATGATGTGTGACGAAAAATATTTTTGATAATTAGTTCGTAGCCACCAATAAAAATTATATTCGATTCGGCCACGTCTGTCTGCAAATCTCTCCTTCGAGTATTATCTTTCTAACGACGCAGTGGAGTCTCCCCAGGATATAACGCAGAGAATCATCCATGCAGCTTTCTCCAACTCATCTTATTACATATAATCGATATATATTCACAAATTATTTATATTTACGCATAAATATAAGTAATATGTAGGGTGGGGGTTTCATCAAATTGGTTACAAACATTCAGGAGAGATACAGTACACCTAGACGATGGAAAGTCTCATAGTAAAGCATAGTCGGAAACGCTTTCTTGGAGCGGTAGTGACCACACAAAACACAAAAAAAGAAAGGACACGAACAGTGTGACGAAAATGTTTTATTATGTTTAGTACAGCCGAAACCAACAATTAAGAGAAAAAAACAGAACGATCGTCATTAAAGAAGGTGTTCGAAATTAAAGCCCGGGATCCTGATGCAGGCCTCGCATCTCTGGCGCTTGGAAGATATGCATCACGCAGGGAAGATCGTTTGGAATATGCATGACCCACGGTTTCTATATCACGGTACGAGTCGTGATTTCAAGCACCTTCTTTGATGATTGTGCTATAAATCAGGACTTTGTGCTTGAATTTTTGTTCCTGTTTCTTGTTTTCCGCCGCACTAAGCGTAATAAACATTATTCTCACCATGTTGTTGTCCTTCGTTTCTTGTGCTGTCTCTATTTGTATATATAAAATACACAGTGTTTACAAAAGTTCTTCCCAACCTTTATTTTCCCTTTGATTGTAGAAATATAGTCCCAAAAATGATTTATATAATATAAATGTTCATGTTTTGGCATTTTCAAATTTTAAAATTCAATTTATGAAATCTAATTTTTTCTGCGGTCCTCCGGGCCCTATATTTATTTAAAGGAATTTTTTTATTCAGTACAAAAATTAAAGCACCAACCGTTTAACTCCTCTTTGACAAAAATTGACCGAGATATTTCACTTCAAAATTTGGTTTATTTGGTTTTATTTATAACTTATCTAGAGGGGTCGGTTAGTAAATATATTAGAATAATTTGATGTAGATTTGTACCCCCCTTAAGTGCCATTCAATGATATTCCTTAATTTATAATGTTGCTTTAATTGACATTCCAAAAGAATTTCACGTAAGTAATTTCTATGCTTTCGAAGGCTAAAATACATTATTAATAGTAGTCTCATAAAGTTAAGATAAGTATCTAATAATAATCAAAAAGTGATTTTAACTGGAAATATTTTATTTTTTTAATTCGTGAAAGTAATATTACCGGTTGTCTACATGACAGCATGGAAGCACGGTAATATGTATTAAAACACGAATTCTATGAGATTCAGTTAATAAAAATCTCTTTTTTGAAAAGCGTTATTTCAGTCAGTAATTGTAACAATAACTAGCATAACAATACTAATCACTTGTTCTATTAATATCAAATAACTTTCGTATAAACTGATAATTTACTTTTAGTGACGTACAAATGCAAGCATTGCTCTTTTCAATTTGTGCACGGCCCCTAAATATTATTTCAAATTTAAAAGGAATTATTTTATTTAATTTGTGTCGTATCGGAGTCAACGTTCAGTATTTTATTTTAAATGACTCTGGGGACAGGGAGATTATATAAAAAGTTAGATTTTGTTGTTTTCACAAAATTGATTTTTTTTTAAATCTTAGAATGCCGAAACATTGAATATTTGTTTCATGGGAAACATTGAATATTTGTTTCATGGGAAACATTGAACATTTGTTTCATAGGAAACATTTATGTGTCTGCTACCAACGTTTTCGAAAATGAGAACCGGGTAAGGACTTTACTGACGCCGTATAATATATGTATACTTATATGAAACAGCAGACTGCTGCTATTTAAACATTGTTATTAGGAGATTATAGTTTCTTTATTTTAGTGTCTTCTTCTCATAACAGAATTATTAATATTTAAATTAGAAATACCGGCAGCTTCGAAATACGGTTGTCATAAAAGTGGGAGCCAGATCTGCTGGCACTAATGTTAAATTCACATTTATATGAAAGCCTGAATTTATTAATAGCTATAATTTTATATTTAATAATGAAATAGCTATAAAATATGTGCAGTCTGTGAATCAATTATTATTGAAAAGAATCTTCGCGCTACCAACAATATAAAGGCAACTGTTTTGTCTGCCTGAGAAGAAGACTCAGATGAAAATGCACTTGAAAACTAATTTTTGAAAAAAGCTCTGCTGTTTCGAATTCTAACGAATTAGCATCTATCAATGATTCTGGTTCGCTTTACTCATTTTGAGTATAAATAAAACCATGGCTTTTCATTCGTTTCGGATTTCTTTTCTCCTGAGGAAGAAGGACTTGCACTTGTTTGCCCTAGAAATTGATAAGACTTGACCAAAATCTATGCGTAGTTATAAATGCGTACTTTATTAAAATCAAGATATCTGCGCAGATTTAATTTCGCGATTTCACAATATAAAAGACACTATAATTAGTAAGCCATAGCCAATGATGAAAAATTTGCACTGTGAAATAAAATTACAATGCATTGAGAATATTAAACTCTCATTCTTATATCCCCTACTGTTTTTTCACAAAACTCTTCTCTACATTAAATTAATATAGTTCAAAGTTCCGTATCATTATTTACGTTCGCAAAGTTATATCTATCTCTATTTTTTATTTATTTTTACTCATTTCGTTCGTTCTTCTTATTTATTGTAAAACGTTTTATAGAATTTTTTAAGATTTTATGCCTGCGATATCCGTAATAAAGAGGAAAATGGCGAATAAAGCAGAACGGTTAAATATTAAGGAAAGAAAAATCTTCGGTAACATTAATCTCGAGTATATTTTTAGGAACATTAATATTTCTCAGTAATGCCCTTATACTTTTACTATTAGGGATAATTTTAACGAAAAGTACTTTTATTCTAAATTTGAAAGAACTTAGGTCTTTAAAATCTAAACTACCAAAGTTAATTTTTTCAAATTTTAAAAGTTTCCCAAACTAACAAAACGCTGCTTATGTTTCTATTTATTTATCTACTAGTGTTTATATTTCATGCTGTAAAAATTAAAGAAAAAGAGCTTCTTGCGTTGAGAGGCTGAAAATGCAATTTTAGTGCATCTTATTTTCAGCGACATCATTTCGTCGAGTTTCATATTTACAGGAGGCATTTTTATTAGATGTAATTTCAACTGCTTCTATTTTTATTTTAGTTACTTTTTGTCACCTTCAAGAGTGCTATTCCTTATGACTATGCTTTCTTAGTATAGCAGTAACTGAACTGAATGAAAAGAAATATATATTTTCTGCATATTTTTGAACAGGCTATATAGGCACGAGAAATGTTTCGAAAAATATAGGGATATGGGCAGGAAATTCCAAGATTTTGAAAATAATTCAAACTGTTAGTGCGTGGCCATAAATAACTAACATTAAAAAAATTCTGACGTGAATAAAAACGACAAATCGTATAAGAAAATATTAAAAGCACTTAAGCTATAAATCATGTGTTTTCTAAGGAAAGTCATGCATTTGAAAAATTTATGAAGAAGAGATGCATTTAAAATTAAGAATTTATTTGAGAAAATTTTTGAGGAAACAAAAGTAAAGAAGCTGGTGAATCGTTTGTTAAATAACGAAACACTAACGATACATAAAGATGTATAATAACCATTAGAATGTTAATAGCTCAATAAAAAGCATATACACAGCATACACGTGAATTAGATGCTAATGCATGCAATGTAAACCTAGAAATGTGACTAGATGCCGTTTTATATAAGTTAAAATTGTAATTTTCTTTAAAAAGTTAAAACTTGAACGATAGCGTTTTATGGTTTTGTAAAAACTGCGCATTTAGCTGCAATTTTATAATTCTATTATAAACAAGTAAGAATGCAAAAGCTATAGTACACCCTAAACCCTCTGAATCCTATTTATGACCGAGACCTAATTCCTAGTAATTGTTAGAATGGGTTAGTGGTTAGTAAAGAGATTGCTCACTTGTGGTCTTAGTACGACTTTTCATAATTTATTATAAATTTTGACTGACATTAATCTGGGAATAGTTTCGAGGCGTATGGTATCCCCGCTCTTCTAAAACCAGCCCCTGGAGAGGACTCTTATTCCGATGATTTTTAAGTGCCTCTATGTATGGCACTTATGCTTAAGTTTTACTAATGTTATTTAATTTGAATCTCTCCTTTCTGCTTCTTTTCGGCACGAGGTTCGTTAATTCTAAAATTTATGTAGATTTGAGTCGCAAGTAATTTTTAGAATAAAATTTAGAGGAATTACGAATAGCTATGTCAGAGATTTGGCCTGCTATCCACTGCTGCTTTGCCGAGTGTCGCGCTTGACCTCTAACGCTGGTCTTCATGTGGATATTGCAGCCCGAGTTTGGATTCAAGTCATAAAATATTCATGTGTTTGAATTTTTTTCGTAGTATAGGAGATGCTGTGGCCTCTATTCAGGTTAGATTAATACGTTGAATTTATAGCAATTATGGGAGCAGCTTGTGTTTAAGCCGTATTCAGTTGGCTGGTAAATTTATGGTTGCATATTTTAATGTAATCCCTCACAAGTGGTGACGTAGCATAAAGTTAAAGTGATTTTATTTCCATATCTGTTTTCTTAGAAATTCTTGTAGTGCAAATTCACTTTGGAATTTAGATAACAGCTTGTTTGTTGTTGAAAATTAAAAATATAAGTTACTCTTGCACACAAAAGTTGTTACAAATGTACATATTTTCTTTAGCTTTTGAACACGGAGCTAAACGATTTGGTAGCTGGTTTCATAATCACCAAGCTGTTCGTGGATAATATAAGTAGTTAAATATAATGTCTACATATTGTAGGTTTTTCGTATTTAAACCAAAATAAAAAAGTAGCCTCGCTATTATTTTGTAGTTGAACGTCAGAAAGTGTAATTGGCTTTTCCATGACGTTTTATCATTTTTATTTACAGGATTATCAAAAAATCAGTAATTGTTAAATAAAGTTGTATTATTTCATGTCAAGGATAATGTTAGTTAGCACAGAAATGTATAAAATTAAAGGTATATTTTTATGAATTGTATTATGCAAGTTTTAAATTACAGTTATGACAGGCAGATAAGGCTTCATTAGCGAAATAGTCCCTAACGTCTCATTAAATTCTGAATGTGGTGTCTATCATTACTTGGAACTGTCTGAAGATTAATGAAAATAACGCGGGCAAAACAAATAGTACTTCTTTAATAGTATTTCAAAC
>KK112063.1:432302-486950 GCA_000611955.2 Stegodyphus mimosarum | reverse complement strand
AGACGTTGGGTGAGCTCAGCATATTTAAATGCCCCTTGAAAAAGGTCATTCGATCTTTCCAGAGGTTGAGGCTAAGTGTTGTTTTCAACATAAGAAATTTGAAGTGATGCTCTGTCCTGCACAAACCTACAACTAGTCTCTGCACAAATTATATGCTTCTAGTTTTATAAAAATACTGTTTCTTAGCGAGTAAGCGAAATGCTGGTAAGTACCAATCATAGTTTAGCCAAGCCGTATATTCAGAATCCAAAGTAAAACCTCCCGTAGTAGATTTAACAGCAATTGAAATTGGCATAATTGCATTCTTTAATCTAACCCGCAATTTTATGCTTTTGTGTGTTAACTGGGGTACCACGAGCTAAACGTTCACTAATATACAAAATTTTAAAAATGTGTTGATTTTCTAGTGGTCATAATTTTGAGATTGTATTCTTGAAATTTTAAAGAATTTCCAGCACTAACCTCTATATACTGTACGCCACTAATAGGTTCCTGAACTTCATACAAACCAGTATAAAGTTATAAACAGCAACAGTATATGAAAAGCCAGTATGCGTAACTTACTTTTATCCTGGTACAAATAGGCATAAATAAAATTCTAGATAAAGAAGCTTTAAAAATCAAATTAATCTTACAGCAGAACTGAGTTTTAAAGTCGTAGGTACTAGATACAAATACTGTATATTTTTGTTACAATTACGTTATTCCGTTTATGTACATTTTGTTTTGAAATATGCATGATTATAATTTTTATTCATATTTTTAAAACTCTATTTTATTAGTTTACGAATCTCCTTTTCCTTTAAAAAATACTTTATTGCCCATTCAACGTCATTGAAAAAACCGTCGTATCATATTAATGTTTTCTCATTTCAAATTTAATGTCAAAAAGTTCCACTTGATTCTGGTGAATCTTAACATGAACAATAAGGAAGATAACATGAACAATAAGGAAACAAACATGAAAAACGTTTAATATTGGACAGCAATCAGTCCATTTATTGAGTAAATATAGATCTAAAAAGTAAAATGTTAATGTGATATTTAGCTCTCTCCAACGGTATCGAATGAAGATGTTCAGTATCGGATTGAATTATACATGCTTCGAATACCGTCCTGTGAAATTTGCCGCTAGGTAACCTGTGATATTTCAGCAAGTTCTCGCACATTGTGAGGCATCTGTAACCACACGTTTTCGATGGAGAAAAGATCTTGGAAGCCTTTCTGCAAGCCAAGGATGAATTTTTGACATTATGCAAACATTTCCTAAACACGTTAGCCATGACCAGATGGGTATTATTTTACTAAAAAGCTTTTAACAATATATGAAACAGCTATGGCAAAGCAATATGTCACAATATGCCGTATACGTATTACCAAGCCATTAAAATTCTACAGTGGATAAATAAAGGTGATTCGGTGTCAGGATTGCACCTAAAACAGAATGTTGCTTCAATTTGATGCATTCCAAGCTTCGCTGTCATGGCATGAAAGAAAACGGTGTTTCGAAGCCCAGAAATCAGTAACACGTATAGTAAGAGATGTATAGAAATAGAATTTAACTTCTGTTAGTCTTCTTGAAATGATGCTCCGTGATATTACAGGTCCAGAAATTAGGGAAAGTGATTCTGAATGGCAATGTTTAGTATTTCACGATTTGTTCAGGAAGCTGTCGTGCTAAACTGAATGGCAATGTTTAGTATCTCACGATCCGTTCAGGAAGCTGTTATGCTAAACTTGCAGTTGTGACACTTATGAACGTTTTGCTGGAGCTCTTGGTAAGGGCATTGTCTGACTGTGATATCGTTCCAAACCTCGGCCCGGCTGAGTCTGGACCCATCGTGTAAATTTAAATTTGAACAAGAAGTATGAAATGTTTTAACAGAATCTTTAATAAAAAATGTAAAGTAATGTTCCTTTATTAGAGATTATCATACAACAAGCATGAAAGTTTGTATCTAGATTTTGCTCTTGATATGGAATTTCACCTTGAAACTAGTAATCATTAAAATAGGAAATTCTCCTTCCCTTTAATAAGCACTTTCATCTTGGGGCTGAAGCTTTAACTCAAGAAATTTAAGTTACAAATAGCTTACTTTAAAATGGCCTTGACCGCATTTATTTTATCCATAAATGGTGTAAAGCCCTCTATATCAAGCATGGACAGTGAAAACGTTAGGTTTAAACTATTATGATGGGATTAGAAAACATATATTGAACACTGGCATCAATGCACTATAGGATATGGTATAGAGAAAATGCTGCGCTTTCATATTGGTATAATTTGAAAAGTATTTTGTATTATTTCTAAAGCAACTGTTTGAAAAATTTGGTTTAATATAAAACATAAACGAGAAATAAATGTATAGCTATAATAGTATATCGCAGTTAAAATAATAGGATGCGGCATTTTATTCTCTTCCTGGCAAAACGATTTTAAAATCTCTCTATTACCTTTTTTCCTAATCTAAAAAAGAGAAGAAAATTGTTTCCTCGGGAAAAACATTTTTGGAAAGGTTTTAATACGCTCGTAGGCTATAAAAACGAGATCAAAATATTATGAATTCAGTAAAGATTTAAAGGATCGAACAAAGAATTTAAGACTGAAGTCTACAATTTCTGATTATTTCTTTATTTTCAATGATAATGCTGAAACTATGTCAGTTCTCTCATCTTTTGTAATGTATTATATATTGTTAATATTATTTATACGCAAAGCTTACCGTCTTATTAATGTTTTTGAACAGTGATATACGTTAAAATTGTGTGATTCAGATGCGTTTATTTTCCTTCACTTAAGGAATCACCTTTAGCAGTGATTTACATATAGCACTGATATTATAGCAAGTTATAAGCTTTCTCTTGCATCTGTGATTTTTAATGCTGACTCCTCTGTCTTCCCGAAAAAACTTTTCACGAAGGTTTGCATAGCACGAAAGCTTCTCAGAAGTTTGAAGTAAAGAAGTTTTTATATAAAATTACCGGCCTTCTTTTGTTCAAGTACCAACGTAAGGTGCTTGTTGCAAAGGAACTCAGTAAATTAAAAAGTACAGAGAATGTTAAAATGAAGTAAAGGAAGTATTGAAATCACAAAAATTTTCGGGTATCATATTTCAACGAAACCGCTATCGAATGCAATTTAACCATACTTTTGCGTGACATCTGTACGTAAGGACAAAATGAAGGACTCTTTTTCTGAAAACAGGTTGCAGAAAAGATTTAAAATGGATTCAGAAGAGATTTTTTAGCATCGAAATTTTGTATATATGACTGCTATAACATGTAGTTAGGCAATTCCCTTTTTGGTAGCATTCGGCTGGAACACAAGTTTATATATATACTCGGCTTCCTGAGCACAGTTTTTTTATTCTTGTATCTTGGTAAATTGTGCATTTTTGCTTTATGCAAATGATCAAATTATGTTGTCCTTTTCTGATTAAGATTTTTATGCCTTTAGTTAATCTGCATGCTATAGTTATAGAATCAACAACAATTTAAAACTTTTTTAAGTGCGGATAAGTTTAATATATTTTTTACCATAGCAGCCATATTTGAAACTTAGCAGAATAGTGAATTCAGTCAGTTTCTGCACCTTCAGTATCTTTTTTTCCGAATGGGACTAAATGTAAACTTTCACTTTTGTGCACCGAAAAATCTGCATTCTTCCCTGATGGCCGAATTGCTTGTTTCTGCGTAGGAACTCTAATTTTAACTGTAAAAATTGTTTTTAATTGTTTTAACTGTATTTAGCGTTTTATATTTTTCAGTTTTTAATAAAGGTACTTTGAGGTTTTATATATTTTTGCCTTGCCGCGGAGTGAGAACTGAATTTTATTGAATGAGAAATATATCTCTAATGAAATTCGGGAAATACGTTTAAATGAAATGCAGAAAAAATGCATATAATTTAATATTGCGTACAAAGCAGTCATATGGTGTACCCATCAGATTGTTTTTACAAGGTGTAGTGATATGAAAACGATTAAGAGATATATTAGAAGATAAGTGAGGTTTTACAAACTAAATTTCTAAAACAAAAAGATTGCTTTTAGTAGGAACTATGTTAAATGCTTAAGGAAGGGACACATAAATTTTTAATACATTCTAAATGCTGTGGTGTTATCTAATTTTCTTCAACCACTTACTGTTGAATATGTTTCCAGTGACATCTTTAAGCAGCTTCTTTAATAATCGGATATGGAACCTGTCAGACTCATTTCGCCCGAGAAACCAAACAAAAATTAAATTAAAGGATTGCTTCTTCTATCATTGATATTTCTTGGAAACACAACTAAAATAATAACGTCTTTATCTAACACAAAGTATAAAGAAATTCGATAAAGTGTCCTTTCAGAGGTATTTATAGTAAAATAATACAGTAAATTAAACATTTCTTTCCGTGGTTAAAATAAAGAACGAGTTCTAAAAGGATAGCTTTGTTTGAAATGTTTGATGAAATAATTGTGCCAGTGTCGAAGTATACTGTAAATTTGTAAGGTACTGAAGCTTATAAATGGGAACTAAATTTAAGCTTTTAAATGATTGAAATTTAGTAACGTATTGCCCTTTCAACAAACACAGAGCAAACAAAGTCATATTTCTTAAGAGAAAGAACTTGAAGGAAATGTTTAAGCTACATTAATAAATGTTTCGACTTCAATGTACCCGTGCAAAATATTATTTTAATTAATCTCGGTCACTTATTATTTTGGTTTTACTGTAACTTCTACTTTCATCAAGTTCCACCAGAATGTAAATTAGTTAAAGAATAGAAAAGGCCTTCTAATTTCTAATGTTATTAAAGAGAGAGTACTGGGTAGCATAGGCTACCGATCGCTCTATTAATTTGCCGACTGTGGAAATTAAACATGCTGACATAAGGTTTTCGTAGCCGCTATTTGTTCGTGTGTAGTTAGTGGTGAGTTAAAGTTTAAAGTCGGTGTTCTGATTTTGCATTATGTATCTGTATCGGTTTTGATTAACCGCAAGGATTGGAGATTTTGTGTAACCTTCAGATCGATATGTTAATGCTTAGTTTAATTTTTAAAGTTTTTCTTTACTGCGATGTTTTTAATTATAGAAGGTTGACAGAACGAAAAACATCTGAGTCTGATAGTCTCTCCCTCTTACTCAGAGGTAAATTGTTAGTTTAATTTAAGTAATATAACTATATAATCGAGGAAAAAGTGTTTTACATATTGCAAAAGTATCGGTTAATTACATTTGGAGTTTTCATTTCTTAGAGCTTAATTTCTTTCAAAGCAAAGACATTTTAGAAATGTATGTTCATTTACAATTTAAATATACTTCTTCTAAACTTAGGTAAAGTATATTTAAATTAGATTGTATAAAAACACTGAATAGCGATTTACTTTGCTTTTTGAAATGAATAAATTAACAACATATCATTTATTATTTGGAAACATAATGTAATATTGTTGTCATGCCTACCTATAGGAGTATGTTTTTAACAAAATACAAATCTTAGCTGAAAGAGAATCAATCCAATCTAAGCATTAAAACTACGTGAAAATTATCACTGAATTTTGATTAATTTGGAAAAACTATGATAAACAGCGGGAGAGGTTTTGCATACCGCAGTAAATTTTAATGTATCCTTAAACAGGGAGCACTGACCTATTGTTCTTTCACAATGTACACTCTCCCGCCAAAAAAGAGACAGTTTCAATCTCCCGTTCTACTGGGCCGACTGATGAAATTCAAATTGCGTTTTCCATATCTCGAAAGCGCGACTTAGTATATATTTTGATTTATATGTAGCATTGCTCTAACATAGGTATTTTGGCGCAAAATCGGACTTTTCTGAAATAACATACCAATTTTTTTCATATTTCGATTCTACGATTCAAATTATGCCTAGATATAAAATTTTGTAATTTTTGGTGAGAAATTTATGGAGAAATTTAAAAATTTATCCTGGTCCACATTCTTCAATTTGAGCCAAGAATAATTCACTTGGTCAACTTCTTAATTTTTAGCAACCTATTTTCCTTTCCTCTTTTTCATTGTCCACGACCGGACGAAAAGTCATCTTTCATATTTTCAAATAATTTTAACAAAGTACGTAAATCACATTTTTGTTGTTATCGCTTATAATAAATATGCCAAATTTTAAAACGAGCCAAAATGTAAATTCTCATATATCTTTGGAAATTTTGAATACAAAAAGTCTAATTTTTTGCAGGTATGCTTAGAAATACACCTACTTTAAGATGGTGGCAAAAATTTTATAGTTTATAAGTCAAAATTGTTTTCGAAAAATTTATAAAATTTATTTTAAAATAGAAATTTAAAAAATAAATCATAAAGAATGGGCGAATTTTGTTTGGATTGAACCTAAATTTCGAAATATGAAAGGAAGAATCAAATAAGTCTAATAAAAAAAGAAATATTAATAAATATATGTCAAATTCAATGAACATTAAGAAGCTAAAATTTTGAGAGCTAATTTTTTAAAAACTACTCTTGCGATGTTTACAATTTGAGTCATAAAATCGAAATATGAAAAAAATTGCCATATCACTTCAGAAAAATTCCTATATTAGAACTGTGCTATATATAAATGCAATACATATCCTAACTCGCACTTTCGAGACATGAAAAACGCAAGTTGAATTTCGTCAATCGGTTGCCTAATGACCTGATGGTCAATGGCCTGGCATTTGATAAACAAATTTCGTCAATCGGTGTAGTAGAACGGGAGATATAGTTTTATTTTTTTTTTTTTGGCGCAGTGTACGTGTAATGAAACACTTTTTATTTGAAATTAACGATGAACGAAATACACGGTTTACCAATTATCCAAAACATTGCCTTGCATGTACAATTCAGCTTATACCAAGGAAAACAAAAATGTGTATAAATAACCTTAATATTACATTATCATTGAATCTGCGTTATTTTAATAATTTGAAAAAAAAGTGTTAATGAAGGAATCACAATTGTACCATTTTAATTAATATCAGATACGTAGTTTGATATAATTAAAAATGAGGTAAAAATGTGCTGTACCTTGCGGCTTTATGGATGTGAACCCCCTGAGCATTCTGCTATTATAAATTACTTTACATTTAAAAAATGAATAATGGAAAGTTTAAATGCATATTTTGCGGAAAACGATAGTAGAACTTTATTTCAGAGTACGGTTTTTAAAATGTATAAATTCTAGTTTGTTGAACGTTCTTTATAAACACGCAGATTTTTATTAATCTCTGCTATATAAATGACGCATTAATTACTAATTTAACCCCTTAAACGTCTTTTTCCTTCTGCTTTCACCATTTATGGAAATTTTATGTAAATATTTGATTAAACCAGTTCCTTTTGAAGAGCAACGCAATATAACGATTCTTAAATTTTCCTGCTCAAAAGCTTTAATTTTTTTTATTCTTTCGATTTACTCCTCCGTTATTAAAAAGCTGAAATACAATCCTAATTTTTCTCGGCTCGTGAACAAATAAATTTGCCTATAAATTAATTTTATTTTTTAGTCACTTGAACTTCGATTATTTACTTAGGTTTCATGCATGAGTATTAAAATGAACTGTGTATTGACTTCTCCAGAACATCGTTTAATACAGCACAATGATTAGATTTATGCGTCAGTCGTTGAGTCTTCTGCGAATATTTTTATTTATTTACTTAGTTTTTAAAGTAGGCTCAAATAATTTTTAACTCTTTCTCTTTATTTCAAATAACGATTCTTATTACTAGCATTAAGAAAGGCATTTTACTCAATATGTTATTTGTTTATGGTGTTTATTTGACTAATATTTTAAGACGCAGCATTTATCAGCTTTAAAGAGATTTACTTATTTACTCTGGGCGCTTTCTGAAAGTTAAATTAAATTCACTACTCAACACAGTAAATCACTAAAATTAAAATATTTTTATTTGCGAATTAATTCACTTTCAAATTAAACATAGTTGGCTAGCTTTATATATAAAGCTTTCGTAATTTGAAATCCTCAGACTTTTTCTAACTCATTTTTATTGTACATTCGAAATCGTCATAGCACACTATTTTTAGATTTAGATGGCATTCAGAATTTCCTTTTGATAGTTTTGAAGCGTAGCTTAGAATGTATCTCGCTGATATTGAAATTGATGCAATTAAAATCTGAGACTCAGTTCATCAACGATTAGTGTATATATATATATATATATATATTTCATTTTACCAAGCATAAATTAGCTCAATATTTTGATAAATGAATTAAGAAATACTTAAGATTTCCCACGTTTTTCTATGAAAGGTAAAAATAAATAGCTAGAAAAGCATTTTATCCGTCGTTTAATTTTTGGCGATTGTAAGATATCAACAAAAAGCCTTAAAGGGTTTTTTTTTAAATCATACGCTAAAGCTTTTAATTGAGAGCAATTTTTAAAAATTGCAATTTCTTTTGTGCACTCAAAATTTTCAATGTATGTTTTTTAACATTTCGCTTTTAGCATGTTCAGTTTCCAGCTGCTTTAGAGCATCTTCTTGAGAAATCACCTACATACATTGTTTTCATTCATTCAAATCGAGATCCTCTTGATTTTTTAGGTTTTTGAATAAAAATGATTGCGAAAAATCCCATGATATTTTCCTGATTAAGAAAAGGGTTATTATCGTGGAGTATTTGTTGAAAAGCTTATTCGTGCTTAGAAACATTTCGATTTGCTAATGCTTCGAAGTTTGTTAGCAATGCTTTCTTAGCATGCATGTATGTGACTAGTGTAATGTTTCTCAATTTCTTGTGACATAATCAAGCCTTACTAACCATCATGCTGTTTGGAGATCGTATGAATATGAAAGATGAAAGTTGAAAGTAAAGGGAACTGGTATTAAGGTTCTTTAATATAATTTATTAAAGGTTTTGCTTTAATACAGAATAAAAACGAGAGATAAAGAGGGAGAAATAGATGTGTCCAATATTAAATTTCCTGTATGTATTGCGTTTTGATGATTTTAATCAATGGAAGGATGAAAATAAACCTGAAAATACATAACCTGTGATCGATACTGTGCTAAGCGGTTTACATATGGATAGATATTCATACCCGCTCCTGTAATATTTATCTGTAAGGTGTATGTGCGACGCATTAATTTATCTTGTACTTCATTATACATATTATTGAATATAAAAACATTATTTGAATCATTTAGTTATTATAATGTTGTATTTAAAAAAAAATTCTTTTGCGACTATTAAATTTGAGAGTAATAATAATCACGGCATGCAGTGTGTCCCATATAGCAATAAAGTATTTTTCCTTTTTTGCACTGGATTTATAATATTAAGGTTAGGTTATTCAATTATGGCAAAGCACACAAGGGCTATCTGCCTAAAGGGAGGGATGCCTTCGTGGAGGACTTCCTAAGGGAAACTGGCTCGTATACACATGGGGAAAACCACGAAAACGCCCATGCAGCCGGCCCGATCGCGGTATTCGAACCTCGGGACCGAACTACCAGTGTTCAGCGTCTTTACCGCTCGGCCGCTAGGTGGGCCCTTATAATATTAAGGAAAAACCACACTTATAACACAATATCTGCTTTCGTGCAGGACTTTCTATAAGAAAACATAGAAGTTCACGTTTGGCGTGGGCAAAACCAAGAAACCTTCTTGGTAGTAAGCATTTCAGTCAGGAATTGAATTACCACTACAAAGAGGTCACCATCTGCTCTGCGCTAGTGGACATTTCCTTAAATGAAGGATCACTTAGTTCAGATTATTTAATAATACGCATTTTCATTGCTGAACTAGCACACAGCATTCGGTTACCATGCATAATTTTAGACGATTTGCATCGTTTTTTCGCATCATAAGAGAGTTTCATATACTTCATTAAAATAATCTTCTAGAAAGTGTGCTTTTTTTAGACTGATTCAGCAAGGGTTACGATTTGCAGTCTAAAATTAGCCGAATATGCAATTCTTTTTTTGTCTGGACGTCTTTCACTATATAGCAGAAACGAAGAATCACATTAAATTCTTAAAACGCAAAGCACCAACGAGAGGAAAAATTCTTCTAACTGCTTGAGAATGGCTGCAACAGAGAGCAAAATCAAATTCGCCATGCTATTGTTAACTTTCCGAATCACATGCAAAATGCCCAAATATTGGGAGAACTGCGAAACTACTGGCGCCAAAACTGTTCCTTTTTCCACAACGTTCTTCCCCTGTTTTTTGATGCTTTATAAATGGAAGCTAAAGTTGAACTGGTATTTACTTTCAGCTTATCTCCTAGGCCTAGCTAAGTTAAACTTATTAATTATTCGCACTTTGTCGATATATATATTTTGATTTATAAAACGAATTTTAATTCCTCTTATATACGTGTTTTTAACTTATGCTGCACTTTGACAACTAAATCTTTGTTGTCATCTTAAACACAGAGGGACTCATAGTCGGATATATATTGTTAACTAGTGGAAATTAAATACACTTTAAAAGCAACTAGTGGAGCACCGCATTGGAACTGCAGCTGATAGGTGAATGCCGCTTGGGAGCAGCGTTTGGATTTCCCATGGCAACTAATTCCAGGCTGCGTGGTTAAGCTGCTTGCTGTTATTACAAACAGCAAAGTTTGTTACGGCTGTATTGCTACTTTTCCAAAAAGCCCAGTACTGCGTTTACTGTAGGTCGCACAGAGCTGCGGATCACCGATCCTTTTGTTACTTTTCTTTTACGCTTTTACTTTATTGTTAAGTTTAATAAATCCTGTGTTTATTGTTACAGAGTCTCTTTTCCTGGATTATTCTCTTTCTGTTAGTTCAGGCACGCGATGAGAAGGCGCCCAAAGTAGTGACGTCAACCAGGACTGCAAATATATTTGAAAAAAAAAATTTCATTGTTTTTGATTATTGACGTTTTGTATAAAATGAAGGAGGCACGTGTTAAAAGGTTTCGTGGCCGCGCTAAGGCACTGTTAACTAGATTGCATAGTGCGTATAATCAAAACTTGTGTAAAAATTATCTAATGCTTAGGATTCAAAGAATTGATAACGCTTTAACCGAGTTTCAAAAATATTATTGTTTATTAAGCGCTGAGAACACTGAGATAGAGGAATTTCAAGAAACATATTACTCGGTTAAAACACTTCATCAAAACGCATTAGATGAATTTTAGAAAGTTCTTGCGTAAATCGGGAAATTGATGTTAGGCTTCCGCCATCAGGAAGGGTCTCCATTGAAGGATTTCTTTCCATTAGCAGTGCATAGCAATCAATCATTATCTAAAATTCAGAAATTTTGTTATCTTGAAGTTTTACTTGCTGAAGATGCAGCGAAATCAATTAAATACGTTCTTGTTTCAAAAGATACCTATAAGGAAGCTCAGACTGAGTTGTTGAAGCGATATGATGACAAAAAGCAAACAGTCATATCGTTATTGAAAATGTTCTTGGATCAACCACTCATTATTCATGCCAATCATTTAAGGCGGTTGGCGTATGTTTCTGGAGTTGTAAATCGCGGTTTAAATTCCCTGAATGCGAACATTTCAAAACGAATCCGTGGTTAATATGTATCTTATCGCAAAAGATTGATTCAGATACTCGCTATTTATGGTCTCAAAAGTAATTATTACTGATTCGCCGCGTATCTCTGAGGTAATAAGAAATGATTTCTGTATGTGTGACCTTTTCGAGATGTGGTTCGAAATGTAATGAAGAAGCTTTTGATATCTTTGGGCAGTTATTCGAAGCATTAGAAGATAAAGGGTTTTAAATTAAGGAAACGGCGAACAAATAGCCTTACCGCTGAATTTATTTATTTGATCTAGAACTTACGACTAATGAATTTCCTAAAGCCTTAAAATTATACTGAGATTCAGGGTATAATACTTCCATTGCGTACAATACTTCTTTAGCTATTGAAAAATACCTCACAAATTGCAAAATATTGTTGCAGTCAATAAAGACCTTTGACTGGCTACGATAGTGGTGAAGGTCATATATCAATAACTTTGGATTTTTTATGACAAATGGCATGATCCTCTTCCTAATGTTATTGCTTGAAAATGGATGTAGTTTCGATTCAGTGTAATTTCTAGTCCTTGAGTCTATTAAACTTTTAGTTTATTCATTCACAGAAAATGCAATTGCACGCATTCCATGATGCTTCAGAACTTGCGTGTAAAGTGATGATTTATTCACAGCAAGAAGTTGAAGGCGAATGTGAAGTAAATAATTATTATAGCTGCAAAGATTAGGGTTGCTTGTCCTTATCTGTTTGTAGATTGGAGCGCAGCGCATTTACTGTCAAAACGTTAGTTTTATGAGGAATATGTTGAGAAACTGTACATTTGATATCTCTGTATGGATCAATTCTAAGGTTGCACTAGCATGGCTATCATAACCTCCTCTTTGATAGAAAACTTTCATCGCTAACCGAACGTCAGAAATCTTAGAGGTTTTGCCGAGGTTTTATTGCAGTTATACTCCTTCGGCAGATCTTAATTCTAGAGGAAATTTCCCAGTACAGCTCGTATGACTGTGATAATAGGGCTTTCGTTAGCTGAAAACAGCCTCTTCGAGTTGACCAAGCTCTGAACTACCCAATGTCGCTGAGGATCAGGTTACGTTGGATGAAATAAAGAAAATATTTTCATGACAAAACCGAAACTTTAGTACTTTTTTAAGTAGCATATCTCCCTTATAAAAATTGTTCGGATTTTATGCTATTGAAAAAGTTCAATTATAAGAAATTTCAGTGTATGAAATCGTTTGCTATTTTGTAAGCATTTGAGTGAAATTCTGCTTATAACGGCTTTGGAATACAAAGAAACATATGCGTTTGGGTACAAGTGCTGTATTTTATAGGTGAAATATATTTATTAAATTCAAAGAAGCCTTTGAAAAATGGTTCAATGACGTTCTCTTACAGAAGATCACATGCAGCATTTTACGTTAAACTATAATGCTAAGCATCTATTAATTATTCCACCATCTTGTACACTAAATGAACTTTTGACTAAGCATTATTATATTACATACAAACAAGCAGGGTCCACAGTGTTAGATCACGTTTTAAAGTAAAAAATATTACATTATTGAAGCAAAGACTCTCATTAAAAGTTTTATAGCAAAATACGTAGTTTATATTAGATATAAAGCAAATGCTTCTACTCAAGTAATGGGCAACTTGCCAGAATCTAGAATAAAAAATTAGACCATTTTTCAAACTGTGGTATCGACTATGCGGGATCAATAACTTTGAAACTTAGGAAAGGATATGGTGGAAGGGCTACTAAGGCTTATAGGGTATTACTCGTTTGCATGGTAACAAAATAGAGGTATACAGCAACACATTTTCAATGATAATGCTACTAATGTTATCGGAGCGAAATGAAAATTGCATGAGGTGGAATTAGCGTTCAAAGGTTCATTGGTTTTTTGGCCAATTTGTCCATTCAGTGGCATACGATTCCTTCTACCTCTTCATATTTCAGTGGTAGATGGGAAAACGGAATTAAATTTGTACAGCTTCATATCTGAAAAATGATAGGAAAGACTGCGCTCGTACTTGAAGAGTTTGTTAATTTACTTGCAAAATTGAGGCTATTTTAAATTCTGGGCCTCTAATTCACATTACGTCATATATAAAAAGTTTAGATTTAACAACACTTTCTCGGCTTCTTGTAGGAAAGACTATTACATGTGTTCTAGAATGGGGCTGTAATAGTCAAAGATTTTTATTCTAGGTGGAATCTGCTGGAAAAATAAAGCACGGATTCTGGTAAAGATCGCTCAGAGAATACCTACATAGCTTGCACTCTGGATCAAAATGGACAAGGAGTCGATAGAATCTGGTAGTCAGTTACATGATTCTGTTAAAAGGCGAAACGTCTCCGGCCACAGGCCTGGGGATGTATATTCAAGGGCAAGACCGATTTTTCTGCTTGGCTAAAATTAACCCATTCCGTGTTCCAAAGCACTCTAAACATGTTGACCCTTTTGCCTAAGTATCCAGATTCTAATTCTTGGGAGTGATGATGGAACGCCATTCGGGAGTTGCAGCCGATAGTAGAATGCCGATTGGAAGCAGCTCGCTGCAGTTAATTCTAGGCTATACCGTTTGCTGTTATTGCAAATATCCAAGCTCTTATGGCTATTTGCAATAATATTTGCTATATTGCTACTGTTCCAGAAAACCCAGCTCTGGCTTTACTGTAGGTTGCGCAGAACAGCGGACTACCCATTCTCTTCCTTTTATTTTATGTTATGATGTGTTATTGTTAAATTTAATAAATTTTGTGTTTGTTGCTACGGAGTATCGTTTTCTGAATTATTTTATTTGTAGTTCAAGTATGCAAGCAGCTACAATTTCTAGAGTTTCGTGAAATTCTCAGACCTTATAATATGTTTTAATAATATATTTCTTTTTCAAAAGAACAAAGCGATATCTTAAAATAATTATATTACAATCTGTTTCTATCCTATGTTCAGACAAATGAAAATGTGTAGGATAATTTAAGAGTCAATAATGATACAGAAATGTTATTAAGTGAGAAAGCTAAATAAGAAGGAAACATTTTAACACGAATATATTATAATGATCTATAATTTGAAAGCACAATTCTTAACCAGTTGCTAACACATATTTGTGTCTTCCATTTGTCTTACTTTCTAAAACGTGAGGAAATAAAATTGCAGAAGTAACGGACTGCTAGTTCGTCTGGGCTAAAATACCGGAAACGAAATATGCATATGGAATTCTCCGCAGATAAAACACTTGTTAGGAATGAACTAACTTAAAATATTACCAACTGTTCTTCAGTATTCTGCCCACCGGCTGCCGAGCGGCAAAGTCGCTGAAAATCTGTAGTTCGATCAGGCTTCGATTCCAGACAAACGGGCTAGCTGTATGGGTGGTTTGGTGTTTTTCCCATGGGTGACATCTGTACGAGCTAGTTTTCATAAAAATTTCTTCTATGAGGACATCCTTCTTCTGAGGCAGATAACCCTCCCGTAATTTACTATTATCAAAACAAACCAGCGTCGAATGAGTAGTTGAGAAAAATGAAGCATCTATATTTATAGAGGGGAAACACTGGCACATATATTTAAGGAAACTGAAAGTAAGAGTAGTAAATACACAGCAGTTATGAAACCAAAATTAATTTAATGTTTCATGTTCTGAAAATTTACTACGATGAATATTTTTTAAATTTCTCCTATGATGTTGGCATGTATGTGACCACTTGGGCATGGGAGCTATCATGAAAGAATCGAAATTAATACAGTTATAAAATTTCACAGATAGAATTTCCGCCATTATTCTCTATAATTTAATTTATCTGTAAGCGTTATACGGGCAAAATTTTGCATTATGCTTGCCATTGAATTTTTTAAAAATACCAATCCCAAATACATTTGTTCAAATATGGCATAATAATATTTGCTGTAGTATTCTGAAACAATCCTAAAATTTTATTTTCATATTTAAAGCGAGGTTTCCTTTAGAATCAACGCGATGGTGTTAGTCTTAAAAAGTTCTCCACAATGTTCGCTCTCCATGACACACCATCAGTTGCCGAGTACTAAAGAACACTGAATACTGGTTCAAAATCAGGCACACGGGCTAGCTACATGTTTAGTGTTCGGGGATTCTCCCTAAGTGTAACGTCAATACGAGTCCATTCCCCTTAAAATTCCTCCAGGAAAGCATCCGTTCACTTAGTTAATAGCCCTCTTACACTCGTGTACTTTGTCTTATTTAAATAATTTAACCAAAAAAAAAACGCAACAAAGTCAGACCAACCGTACTTGAAGTGCTTTACCCGATTATAGACAAAAGGGTATGTACACTGCCCTCCAAAAGTTAAGGAATAGCAAGTTTTTGTGTCTAATTTGAGAATGAAGCAACACAGAAACAAGAAATTTACAGGACATGTTTACTAAACAGTTTGTTAATGAATGCGACATAGAAAGTTTCTAAAGTTTAACACGAACATGAATTATAACAACAAACTCCACTCTTGGCAGAGAAATCCAGTCTTGGAGAAACAGTATATCGCAGTTTTTTGAGGAAAGATGGGGTAGTAACATTACAAAAATGGGTTCTAATATCGAAGGTGTCCACTCCTAGCTACAGTTCATTGGCGACAGCGACGTTCCATGCTGTCAATTAAGTTGTCTGTCAGTGAAATGGGAAGCAACGACCAGGTACAGAGTAATCCTTGTTCAAGCTCATCTAACTACTTTCGAGGAGGACTTAAAGCAGCAACCTGTCTCCAAGGTAGTCCCAAAATAGTGATGAATAATGGTAATATATTCAGAAGCCCATAGACTGCAAACTATAGTCACTATATTTTTTTAATGGCCGAGCGCTTTATTTAATAGCCATTAGCTTTGCACCACTATAAGGGTCGGAAATGGTGGCCATGTCATTATGGAAACATCTATAAGTTTATAGTAGGTAGCCACCGTTGCCTCCTAAGAAGAGGCGGGCATTTTAAACCACGCCTTTTTCGGGATTCAGTTTCGAGCCCAACGGAACGGCAGTCAGGGTCACTAACCATTATACCGTATGGGCGACTGTATAGTCACTACTATATTAAGTCAAACTGTAAGATAACTAGCAAAATCAGCGTGAAATATAAGAGTATAATTTTTTTTATTGAAGAATTTGCATCGTGATGCATTATGTAAAGAAAAATGTGCTGTTTTAATAATGTTTTACTCTTAAGTAGTACATCAAGTTTAGCATTCTTTATATAATACAAAGGAACTGTGGAAGAAAGAGCGTAAAGAATAAAAAAATGGCCGAAGAATTTTACATTAACCACCTTTCAGCTAAGTTATTAATTGCAAAGTTAAGGATTAAATTAATGGCAAAGATAGTATTTTGAGAAGAACATTTTTGTCCAAGTATTCATTTGGCATTAGTATTCATACCTAAATTTTTCACCTGTGTGACTTTATATTTTTAGAACTTTTCTATAACAAACGTATATACCACAACTTAAGCAAATTAACAGGTATTTTAAGTTGATGTCTTTTTCCTAGATTTTTCCTGTTGTCAATAAACAAAATACTAATAACTATTAAAAACATTTTATACTTTTTTTCACTTTTGCATGCATTTTTGATGATTATACATTTCTCAATTATTGTATATAACTCATATTCCATCCTTGAATAACAAAATGTAGGAAATAGGAAAGCAAATGAGCTTTAAAGTGCCAATATAAACAAAGCACTATCCTGAATTTTACTGGAAAGCTGTTGGATTGTAGGAATGGATTTAGAATGAAATTATTTCACCAATTAACTGAAATAATCTCGCCAGAAGATATTTTGTGCAAATATATTTAATGAAGCTGAACTCAGCTCTAAGAGAATATCTATTTATATTGGGAAATGATGCATTTTGATTAAGCGCAGTATCCTTATAACTTACTGTTAGCGGATTATTGACGAGCATTTCTTAGTATAAGATATTTTCTTCCTCCTTCCAGAATGCTTTCGTGGTGTAACGGTAGCACACTCGGCGCGAATACGAGAAGGTCAGGTTCTAGTCCCGGCGAGGGCATTGCACATTTTTCACGTCTCCTCTTAAAAAAACGCTAATGATTCTACAAAGTACTTATCAAAAGTAACTTACCCCTTTTTTTTCAGGACGCATGAAAACAGAGTGGATAAGACCACAAAACAATGTTTGTGCTGTTGGTGTTCAAATCCAAGGTAGTGGCCTGGCTATGTGGGCAATCTGATGATTTTAGTCATGTGTATCTTGAATAGGAGCTATTTTCTTAAAGTACTATACTGTTATAAAGAACTGATATATTTCTAAAAATCTGACGTTAGTGAGAATTGCCTCCAGAAATTCTTCATCGGCAATTAGTCGCGCTACCTCTACAATACGAGAGGCACTAAGAATGCCTTCACAAGGGCAATCCTTATACTTTACATTCACCTAGTTCTCGTGTATCATGTGCATCCTTTAGCAGATATAATATTTTAAAACATACAGTTGTACGTCAAGTTCAATTTACTGAACGATGCAACTTATAATGGATCACCCCAGAAAAGTATATAATTGCAGCATAATTCTATATAGATACCAGATGCTTTTATGAACCGACATGGGATTATTGTCTTTGCTGAAGGAAAGCATTTTACTTCCTAGTATTAACGAAATTGAATAATTACAGCGTAACGATTTAACACTTCCCATCCAGACATCAAACTCTCGACAGTTGATATTATGGCTTTAAAATTTACTTAATCTGAAGAATTTTAAAACTTGTGTTCGTGCATAAAACTTCATATTGAATGTATGCACTGTCAGGAATAAGTAGTCATAAAATAATATTTTTAAGACTGTTTTATGACTAAGCCGCTTATTAGTGTGTTATTTAAGAGAAAGTTTTCAGGTAAGAATATAAATAGTTGAGAAAATATTTTATAACGAATATACAGTGGTATATTAAAAATGTGTTCCTGGGAGAAACCCAAAGCACGTATTACATTTAAGATGCTATTTAGCATTTAAAATTGCAAGATTTCCGAGATAAAAATTTATAGCTACATGTATGAATAACGTTAATCTTTAATTTCTAGAAAGCGCCTAATATTCTTTTATCAGCCATTAGCTAGTAGATCATAATATTTAAGTAAAATTTAAAATTGAGGAATTCCAAGTTATTCTTCGTACACTAATGCCATCAAACCTTTTTATTCCTACTTTTTAATTTTATCGAGTAATTTCTTTATTTGAAATATTCAGAAGTGATTAGAAATAACGTTAAATGCATGCGTAGTAATGAAAAGTGAGCATAAAAAATTAAGTTTGTATGTATAATAAAATGTCAAAAAATTACGCCCATTAGATATCATATAGTTTTTAAATGTAACGCTTGGCCCAAATGCATTTTCTTTACAAAGACAAGTTTCAAGGTTAAACTAAAATCATTTTTAGAAATTCCTAAGTTCCGCTGGTCAGTTACAGGTTTAATTTATTTATTTAAAATTAGATTTGTGTGTGAAAACAATAGAAGGAAGCTTGCATTAATTTTGCATTCTAAATACCTTAATTATTGCCTTTTTTCCTTTTCTAAGGGCTTTCACAAACTTTCTAATTATGTCGTCGGAAGTTGGCCTTGTGGGTACCTGAAACATTGGTAGCGAGGATTTCGACCTTGTATCGGACACGTTATGGTGACTACAAATAGGCCCCTTTCTGTAAATGTTTCTCCACTATATTTTTATTCTATACTAAATAATCTTCTTCGGTTGCACTATGGTGAAGACCACATTGCTTTTATGTCCTGTTAATGAAACTTTTATATTTTTAGCTTTCCAGCGTCCTAGCTTATTTAGCATTTAGTACACTACAAACAGCATTCTTCATTTGTGCTAATACAGGTATATCCCTCTCCACCGTGATAAACTGCTACAAAACATTACATAAATATGCAGTCATGTTTCGTTCTCAGTAAGAAAATGTTATTTTCAATAAATGTGAAAAAATAAAAGCAAAATTATTTTGCTGGATATATTAAAATATAGAAAGAAACATTAAGTAAAATAAGGACATGCGAGATGAAAGGGATATGGAGCACTCAAAAAAACTGCTATTTTAATTTTCAAAGATCATAAATTATTCTATGGGAGAGGAATGGGTTCGAGGACAAACATCGAACAAAACATCCATAATATATCAATATTCTATACCTTAGAAGTATAAGGGCTGAAGTCCACTTTTTTATGATTTTCGCTTTTCACCATATTTGAAGTCGCGACTCTGGTGTTCACCACTGGCCCGTAGGTCCCTGTCGTTATCTGAACAATGAAAAATTGACCATAGTTAAAATAATAAAGAATGCACTGCACTTATTTTTCCTAAATCACGAGGGAATACATTTTACATTAAAAAAACGGAATCCAGCCCTCACGTTTTTTAATTCGTAAAATGCTTTAAATATCAGTACCTGAAAATCGCGCCAAACACTTATCAAAAATAAGGAAAAAGTAAAATTCATCAAATAATAAAAAAATATTTAAGTTTTAAATACTAAGACTTTTTAAGATTCTACGAATACTAAAATTTTAAGTCCTAAGACGTTTTTATTACTTTGCACCAAAAAACCTGCGCTATCTGTATGCTATAAAATTTGGTAGTTGAATTTGATAGCCTATATACAATGGAATTAATCAAAACAAAATCTGCTTTCTTTAATTAGTGCTGAATATGTGTTGTCACGATTTTGAATGCAAACGCGTTTTGCTGATTTAGTGTAGCCTGTTTTGTTGTTCATTTCATTTTACATATTTGCGTTATATATTGTATCTTTATCCAGATCGCTTTGTTTTGTGAAACCGAAATAACGTCAGGAAATAGTTTCGAAAACACATTTTGAACATTTAAATTTTATTAAGCATATTTATAAAAGAAAAATTTTGATATTCTGTAAGGTTTCCTTTATGTTAATTAACAGTTTTTTTTTTAAGTTTTGTATCTTTCCTATATTATTCTAATTTCAGCTTACAATTTCCTGCCAGAATGTAATTTCAGAAACGCAGATAATGCAAATGACAATGAGTACTATTTAAGTCGTGACTTAACCGACTTCAAGACAGAGAGTCTGATTTCCTGACTAGCGCGCGTTTGCCTTCGTGCTACATCTGTCTTGGCTGTTATTACGCTCGGCCGTATCTTAGGCCCTTGCTAGGCTTCGCCGACTTCATTAATACTTAGAGGCCAACTAGTTAGATTCTGATAGCTTCGACTATATTCCTTAAGAGGTTTATTTAAGCTAGTTTTAGTTCAATTTATTAGTATTTAAGCTCAAGCCCGAGTGGCGGCTTTATTGTAAAGTTCCAAGCCGGAGCTGATTGTAAATATACTGACTAATAAAGGGTTTTAAACCCTTCTCAAGTCTTACGTGTTCTGTTCACACTTAAGCGTTTATTCGCTTGTTAAGTGTTCGTGGGGTTCTGAGTAAGAACTTAAGATTTAAGGAGTTGAACCCTACAATTCGAAGGCTCCAGAAGGGACATTGCATCATCTAACTGAATTAATACATTTTTGACTTAATATATTAACTTCGATTACCTAAACGCCCATAGAAATCAGTTTAAAAATTCGTGAAGTTATGATTAACACGATTGTCATTTTTTAGAGAAGCAAATGGTTTCTTTAAAAATTCGTCCAAGCTTTTGAATTTATGCACCGAATTTCAATCTTAATAATTAATAAATCGTCAGCAGTATTTCATAACTGAAATGATATACAGCGTTTATGTTGTTTAATGATAAAGGAGTAGATAAAATATTATGAAAATTTATAAACCAATCTTTTCAGTTTAATTACTCATAACAGCATAATTATATTAATCACATTTTATTATGTGTATTATTTATTAAAACATGTCAGTTACGATAATAAAGTTTCACAATATTTTGATTTACTTTAAATAATAGCTTAATGACATATCTGCAAAAATGTATTTTAATACGACGAATACATTTAATAAATTATTTTAATATGACAAATACATTTAAGTAAGTTTAATATATTAACAAAGTTTTATTGTATTTGGAATTTATATAAAATATTATTACCAAATCTCAAAATGTATCAGATAAGAAGCTTGGAATTTTCTTAGCCATTTCTTTTAAGTAACTTACCTGACTCTCAGCTTAATCTTTCAGTACATTATTTAATTAACACAATGAACCAAAACAAAAGCTGGACACCATTGCGACCTATTTCATCATTTAATATTTTTTTCAATCAGAAATTCCTTTTATGCTTCGAGTGAACAAACAACACGTTTACAAACTGAAACCGTTTTTTATAACACACTCATACGAGTGCGATTTATTTCGAGATAATCTGCATTCTTATGAGTTCAGAAAATTTGTTATCGTATGCGAATGCACACTGAATAATACATTCTTCTCTAATTCCTTTATGGTATTACCTACTGAAATTTTGGAGTGCGATAAGAGAAATTTGGGGGGGTATCAATTTCACTACGACTTTACCCAGACCTGACTTACTGATTTCTTCAAATTTTATAAATTTAATACACAGGAAGCTCATCAACGTCCTTTTTCTCCCCCCGGAGTTTTTGCAGTTTTTCTTATAGTTTCTGTCGATGCCATAATTTTAAAATTAGATTTTTCCTATTAGTAGGCGTTCTTTTTTTTGCATTTTTAACACTTTATTCCAGTGCTATAACCATTAACCCACATTTCCTCATCGTCCTAATAGGACAGCACACATAAATGGTCTTTGTACGAAATCTTTGAAATAATTTAATTCAAATTTAAGACGATTTATTATTTATATATATATATATTTTTATCTCAGGTTAGAATTAATTTAGATATTTTTTAAGAATTTTTTTAAAATTTGTTTTTATGCAGATTATTTTGCTTATGTTTTCAATGTACAAGGTTTTTAAAGTTTTGAGCTTCAAGGAAAACATACATGTAAATTTATTGAGGTAATATTCTCTACTTTTATACCAGTAAAAAACAGTCAAAACATTTTACCTAAAAGATAAATTTTCCTTGCAATTTTAACTGTCCTAAAAATAGGACGACGGTAAAACCCACTACTGCATAATCCCCATTAGTTTATAATGGAGATAATCCTTTCTTTCTCTGTTGTATTCCAAACAATGCTATTCTACGACTAACCCAGACACTTTAGTCTATCTAGCAGGTACACGTCAATTGACAGACAAGTATGTGAAATGTGGGAAAGGGGACTGAATAAATGTTTCAAACACTGACTCATGAAGTCAGTTTGTATTCTGAATTTCATCGAAATCTGAATTTCATTTCTGAAAAGATTTTTCTCTCGTTTTTACATGCTTGAATTTTGCGTTTCCTTTTGGTAAATTATTTTGAAGTTAGTACTATGCTTGAATTCTATTGAGTTAGTACTATGACGCGTAAATTTTTAACATTTTGCGCAATAAGCCTTAGATTTTTATGGACTTCAGATTACAGTGATTTAGTATACACAGACAATGAAATAGTGATTTTACCTCCGGATCCCGATGCACTGAATAACACAGAGGAGATTGATGATTTATCTACAAGAGCGATGGAATAAATAATGTGTGATGAAGGAAGTCCTAAAGAGGTTGCAGGTACAAATGAAATTTTAGTTTCAAATAGCAATGAAGAAAATTATGTAAATCCCAAATGGGTAAAATGTAAGCCGTAGTTCGATCGTATTCCGAATGCTTTTCCTCATGAGACAACATTTGTTGCTTCACGGAAACTCAAACACTTATTTAGTTATGAAAGTATGAGCCTGCTTGAATTTCAAAGATACATAACAATTGCCTATTTGGGATTTTCTATTCCAAGAAATCAATCTTGCAGAAAACTGGGTGTTCAACAAGTTAATGAAAATTTTCTAAAGAGTCCAAATTAACATGTTATTGGGAAAAAACCAGAAAATAGACAAAGAAGATGCCAACTAAAGATCTGTGTCGCAAAACCAACAATTATCTGTAAAAAATATAGCGTTGGACTATGTTTAAGATGATTTCTTCCACTCCACCTACGTAAAAATGATTAGTAGTGGATTATACCATTGTCCTATTTTTAGGACAGGCTGCAGTGATCAAACTAATAAACATTTAGTAATGTTTTGGTTTTATATGTATACATAAACTTAGAGAAACACATATTTAAGAATTTATAAAAAATATTAATTTCTTCAATGCTTGGTGTGATATGGGTTAAGGCAAAAGTTTCAACCAGAATATTTTCCAAGATTGTAACGTTTTCAAATATTGCATATGGTATTGCTGAAATAAGTATCGCCTTTATTTCTTTTACATTGAGTAAAAGAATCATTTCAGGTTCCTGCAAAAATTTATTTAAATTGCATATTTTATTACTGCTTAATAAACAGGTATAGTTATTTAAAATAATTTTTTCCTTCTGCATTTTGTATGATTTTGAAAGAATAACGCACAGAAAACGTATTAAGTAAAATTAAGACAAATCACAAGTATTTCCATATCTCTAACAGTTTTGCCTCTTAATTTTGTAAAGGAAATGAAATATTGTGGTCAAAAGTATAATACTTTGCTTTAAAATAAGAACATAAGAACTCGAACAATACATGTTACTAAACATTAATTTCAAGCATGATTAATTCATGTATAGTCCACTAACAGCTAAGTACTAATATTACAACACCGGTGAGATAAAATAATGTTTTCGGGTTCACTTCCCCATATACATAAATTGCGATTAATTTTCTCTCACAAAACGCTCCAAAAATTATCTCTCCAGTCAGCGGATAGTCCTCATATGCTTTGCTCTATTCGATTACTACTAAAAGTAATTTATTGCTATCAATAAACACAATAATTTTTTTTATTAATACCACTTCGCGAATCTAAAGAATATATATATATATATATATTTCTCTTACCTTATTCGGTTTACATAACAAAAGCCTACATTTTTCATTTGTTTTTTATCCTGCCTAGAAAGTGCAGGAGGCAAAAAGGGAAGAAAATTTTTAATAGAAATATAACACCAGCTTGATCCGGTACAAAACTACGATTTCGCTTTTACCCGTTTCTGAAATTTCATAGAAGCTACAGAGGGATTTTGTAATGTTTTACTAAACCTGCGGATTACTCTGAAAACTAAGTTTTCCTACAAAATAGAAGATTTAAATCTGATAAAAGGACACGTAATGCAGAAATTTTCATCTTATAGCTTAATATTTCAATTTGTGTAAAATACGAAGTCAGAATAGAAACGCAAAACTGAGATTACTACAAGTTTTTACATCAGCACCCCAAATTAAAAATGATGTTTCGTGCTAAATAGCAAACGCTAATTTGTATTTATTTGTTTTTCTGTAAAATTATTTTTCTGAACGAAGTTGAACGTCAAGTCGAAAATCTATATCATTCAGAAATTTCAGCTGTATTCTCTGTGAAAGAACTCTATACTTAATGATGGTCTTCATCATCTAGTTGAAATAGAACTTGCACATCAACAGTTTTACCTCGAGAACAATTTTGATTTATAACTTTGTATCATACATGATTTAAGTTTTACTAACTATTTCCTCCTAGCATACAACGTGCCTTCGTGATGTAACTGAAAAGCGATTCTGGCTAGCAATTGGAAGGCCCGGAGTTTGAGTTCCAGTGAGGCCATTCTCATTTTTCATCTTTCCTTCTTCCGAATAAATCTACCGATTCTAGAAATTTCTTTACCAAATTTTTATTTTTTTTGGGGGGGAGACTTTTTTCCGTCATGTGTTCGCTCGCACAGTCCGGGGATTTATGGTATGATAAGTAGCGTACGTTAGAACTTGAATGTAATTAAAACTGGTGATTCTGAGTAGAGTTCTCGTTTCTGGTACTGCTGCTTTCCTCTACAGCCGCTCTACTGAACAAAAGTAGTTCACATTTCGGTAATAGCAACTATTTATGTTAGTTGTGGTAGCAGAAGTAGTTCACATTTCGGTAACAATAGCTATTTGTGTTAGTTGTGCTTTTACTTTCCGAATAAAACAGAGTTGTAGTTTCTCAAAGAGGTTTAAAGCCAGCCCTATTAATCTACAACATATTGTAGATAAACAGGGAGTTGTTGTTAAAAAAAAGTTGAATTAATTGTTTTATATTACTATAACATTAAAAGCAGTGCAAAAATAAAGGTTTAAGTTAGTTTAAATATTTCAGTTTTCTTTTGTATCCACAAAAGGCGATAACTATGTAACAGTAGAGTTCACTTCTAAAGGGTATAAGCAAGAAGCTTGAGATAAGTAGTTCAATTTAGTAAACACGTTTAATTCTTATAACGTATTCATATGCATAATTTAGAAGCTATATTTTACGTATTCATTTGAAAGATTTATTTTTAATATTAATACATATTTGATTGAATCCTACTGAAGTTTAAAAACAAAAAAAAAATGTGAGTGCTTAAAGTAAGATCTGAATCATAATGATTGCTGTTTCTTACCTGATATCAAAGCCACCTTATTCTGAATAAGAAGCCAAAGAAATAAACACAGTATTGCTATTAGTATGAATATAAGTAAAGAAATCAAAATAAATGTGATCTAATTCCTCGAACCTGGATTAGACTGCAGTTCAGATCGGTATACGAGTCTCTACATCTTATTTGTGTTGGTTTATGATTCTGATTATGCAATTCAAATTTAAATTTCATGTGAGATAAATTTCATGGCTGAGTTCAAATAAGCTGAAACCTTAATTAATGATTCAGAATAATTCATATCTGACTAAAATAATGATCGAGTAATGCACATTTTAATCAGGGATAGTTAAACGGTAAGCGAAACAATGTTTATTACACTATTTCTGTGTGCAGGATAGCCAGCTGGTTTCAGGCTGATATCTCTACAAGAAAGTTAACCTAGTCCTGTAAGCATAAATACGGCCAAATTTTCCTTCTAAAATACTCCATGAAGGCATCACTGTACTTAGACGGGTGGCCCTCACAAGTTTTATCCAAATTTCATAAATCAAACCTTGTTTGAGAAATAAGCTGTTGAGGCTATCAGCCTTCAGTCAAGTAACTGAGAATAAATACGAATTTGAGGATAAGAAAACAGAGTGATATTGTTTAGCTGTTGTGAAGAAATATTGTCACATGTTCAGAAAATAATCACCAGTACAGCACTAAAACTCATTTCTGGTTTTCTTAGAACTTGCAGCGGAAATCCTGATTTCAGCAGCATGCCTTACTGCATGAGTTAGAATAAAGTGCATTTATTAAGAAAAAAAATGTAGTCGCAATCAGTTCATTTTTTTGGTATAAAAGAACATGTTATGAGGATAGAAATATATGAATTTTATCAGTATAACTAGCTACTCTTGCGATAAAGGTAAGATATTTTCCTCACGTTTATACTGTAGAAGTCAGTTGCTGATAATGTTGAAGAACATTACTGAGTGTCATCTAAAAAACGATATTAAGATTGCTTGTTTAAGAAGTAGATATTATTTGCCTTTTAGAGCTAACATATGACCGTACTAAGCGTAACTTCATTTAGCATATAAATCTACTATGCAGGCAAAAAGTTTGGTTACGGAAGCTTAATCAAAAAAGATAAAGCTTAAGAGGTGTAAGTAAAGTTGATTGAGAGGCCACTGCATGTAAATATATTACTTTGCAATAGTCGAATTTCATTATCATGTCAATAGAATGTTTTCACTGAACGTTAGACAACTTGTTAATACGGTAAAAGGAAGTGATAGCACTTCGATAAAAATACAGAAGTATAAAATGTAAAACAATTTTGTCATTGTGTAACTATTCAGTTTTGTTTAGCACAGTGAAATCAGTTATGGGAAAGCGTAAAGGTATTGAGACAGTAACAAGATGCCGTATCATTTCCAAATGGAATGGCGGAAAACTGATGCTGACTTAAGAAGTCACATACGTACGAAATTTCGCTTTTCTCTTCTAAAAAATAGCAGCCTGAGCCAATATATTATAACATGGGCGCCACTGTTTAGACATATGAGTATGTCAAGTAATATTTGAGAGTCAATGGGAAATATGCAATGGCAGTGATTAGATGACATAATTGTCTCAATGTAGCAAAGTTTACTTGAGCTTCTAATTTTATATGTCAATTCAAGCAATTCACCAGAATTAATTCTTTGAAGTAGGTTAATGCAGATTGTCGTATATTATAGAAAGTAACTTTGAATTTTTTGTAATTAATATTTTATACATTTGCAGGTTATCTCTGTTCCTCTCGACTGGATGCATTTTAAGTGCTCTTTCTAAAGGCCATTATGCTGCAAGCTGCAAGATAAACTGAGACGAAAGCAATTTACATGTATCATATTGGATAGTTTAGATATTGAAAAAGGAATTTTTAAACATGCTTTATTGGTGTTAAGGTACCATGCCACATTTCTGGGTTGCTGAACAAGAACAATGCGAGAGAAGTTTGAACAGCACTCAGAAAACCATGGAATGTCAAAGGCACATCCCAGAGGTATTTGTTTGATTTGTTTGAACTTTATATTGCATGATAATATCAAACCATTCTTCCTTTCTTAATCATTACTGATATTTTAATATTATTGATAAGTCACTCATATCTATAAAATATATCATATCTATAAAAAGTCATATCTATAAAAAATACAATCCATTAGTAGAATGATGCACTATTTTAGCTGTAATTTATAATCCATTACGCTCTGCAGCAAATATTTTCGTAGTGGTAGACTGAATGAGACAATTCTAACCCTTCCTCACCTCGTTACATCAAAGATGCTCATTTCGAGTTCTTCCTGGAGAGTTATGGCTATTTCGTCAGTTGAACAGTAGCCCTAAGCATCAATAACCTAAAGCATCTAAAAAAATGCAGTAATTACTGGTATTAGTACAAAACTTTTACAGCAGCCATGTAGCAAATAATTGTGCTGACATTGTCGCATATTGCTATGTAAAAAAGTTTCAAGTGTGTTCCTCTATTACAAGATAAATCATATCAAAATATCTGAAGAAATGACTTTTTGGCGATTTTTTTAACATTTAAGCTACGATTTCTGAATACTTAGTATATTATATAAAGAATTGGACCCAAAATTAATGCATAATGAAATTATATAACCAGCACAAGTTGCCAGGGAGTAAAACTATGAATCTGAATCATACGAGAGTCAACCGGTATCCCACCTTGAATTAGCAGTGTAAGTGATTAGCTAATTTGTAATTCTCTGAGTTACGTTATCGTAGTCATTAAGTCCAAAAATAAGACTTACAGTTCGATAGAATGTGAGTAGTAGCAATTCTACAGAAATCATCTTAGAAATAAACACGAACTGCAGCTGTGAGGCTAATACATTAGTTAATAAATTCCTAGCAGTAGCATTTCTAATAACTCAGTAAGAATAAGTATTCTCATTTAATTACTATTTTATTAATGTCTGCGAAAACGCATAGTTTTACTATGCAGATTAAATTTAACCTTTGTTAAAATCGAGTTTGATAGAAGTCACGTCTGATACTATTATTTTCTGTTAAATGATCATCAAGGGATTGCTAGAAAGCATTGATAAAAGTTATGTCGAGAGACTTCCGTAAGCTGAAGGTAGTATAAGTTATTCTCATATTAAAACTAATTTAATTTATTAGTTATAAAAGCATGTATAATATTATTAATAAATAACACACAAAGCGAAATATGTTCATGGATTAGAAAAATGTACTCTATCAGAGGAATCTTGCCTACTTCTCCTAAAAACGAAAAATGAAAAACAAGGTCGAATAATAAATTTGCATTAACACTTTCGCAAAACTTCTGAAAGTATCAGTTTCTTATTATAATCATTTCATCATAATTTAAGGTTCCTCCCCCCTCCTTATCGGTGCTTTCGTGCTGTAATTAGAAAGCACGTCGAGTTAGCAACGGAAAGTCCGGAGTCAGAATCGCGGTAGGAGCTTAGCACACTTTTCCATGTTTTTTTGCAAAGTAAAAAATTGCCTAATGTCTATACAATTGCTTCCAGAACTAAATTGTGGAGGACGATAATTAATCATCACAATGCGACTGCATCCCGGCCTCCACAGTCATCCTTTAAGTGAGGGAGAATTTTACTTTTATCTTAGTTATGGCGTCCGCGAAAATTGCAAAAGTTGAAAACGAATGTACTGAGTATTCAATAAAGTTGATTCCAGACCATTCTCATTATTCATAACGCTACCTTCAGGACTAATAAGAAACTGTTACTAAGAAATACTTGAATTACAGGTACTTGAAGGGAGAACCTATTCTGCAAAACTTGACAGCTTTTCTGTATATTCAGTCATAACACTATAAAACAGTCACTTTTCTGTATCTTCATGTTCAGTCAAATATTTTATTATATCTTTGATAATAATTAGACGGTTTTCCTATGAAATTTTATAAGGTATTTCTCCCACCTTCTTAGCATGCCTTCGTGGTGCAATCGGCAGCAAACTCGGCGCGTATTCGAGAGATCCGAGGTTCGAGTCCCGGCGAGGGCATTGCTCATTTTCTTACATTTCCTGCTTTCAAAATAACCTAATGTCCCCAAAATTTAAACAAAGAAACATTGGACGGTTTAAACGTGAACTAAACGTTAAGTCATACTAGAAAATGTTTTTTTTCTTCTCTACCTCGGGTCGAAAGTATGTCGGCCCAGCATCAGAAGGTCCAGAGTTCGACTCCCGCAACTTCTTGATTCACATTTTTCCCATTACCTATTTTTCACTTCGTCTACTCGAAATTTAAAATTGTCTGATATCTCTACAGTTATGCGAAAAAAATTCTTCTATTTACATAAAAGATTTCAAATCCTACTGATTGATTTTATTCACTGTGCTTAATTCCTGCACTGAAACCACAAACCGAAATAATAAGAGTAAAAAAATTAACAGAGTTATATAAAAATTAAGTAGAATTAAATGCTATTCTCTGAATTCAAAGCCAGTGCAATATGACAGAACTAAGAGAGGCTACTTTTTTAAGTTCAGAATGAATGCTACTGTTTTAAATGCAGAAGTTTCGATAGAAGAGCTTGATGATTTTTAGATTAGTACTCTACAACATGCTTTTGCTTTAGAGTTTGTCATATATCGTTTTTAACGATCTTTAAAGAAGAATGCGTACCATTTTTTATCTGTTTTGCTCATTTGGCTTGAAATGTTACCGTCAGAATACTTTCCATCTCCTCTTTTTGATAGATACTCTTGCAATGTAGTCATGTATCTACGCTTGCACTTTTCCCTATCTCTGTAGGGATAGGCTTAATTTCCTGTTGAGAAGCAACTTTGAGCTCATAAATTATGGAGGGTATATTGATGTATACGTTTACTTTGATTTAACCAAAAAATAAGTAGACACTAATGAAAAGTTTGCCCGTTTGATCAGGTAATAAAAATTCAACAATCTCAAGCACAACAAGCTACTTAGGCATGCGGGACATTGTACGGAAACTTGGGAAATAATTCTGTAATATTTTATATCCAAATGAACAGCTAGGCGATAGGGAAAGGTAATATAGTTTACAAAGCTCTAATATATGCCAAAATTAGATGTGGTTGCCAGATACTAAATTAAAAAATCATACTTTTCTGCCGAGTTCGGTATAATTTTCCCACCGACAGGAAAACGAGCATATAATATTTATTCACAAAGACGTTTTTCAGGAGTGAAAGTAAAATTTAATTCTATCGTTTTTACGTTCATGAGTATAAAATTAGTTGGGAAACAGGCAGAGACTAGGAAAATAACAAATAACTAGGAAAAGTAGTGACTTTCCGAAAACTTCAAGATTCACGATATTGGAAAACGTCACTTTTTGCAAATGAATATCATCCGACAATAGCAAATATCATTGCTTAAAATTTGTTTGTTTAGTGGAATACGACAAGACACTCGAGGATATCTGCATAATGTAAAGGATTCCTTCGTGGATAAATTTAGAGGAAGTAAGTTAACTTTTATTATTGTAGAACTAGCTCCAGAAGTGCAACTTCTGACCTTTGATCAATTGTATCAGATATTTTCAACGACTCGAAGACTATGAGTTAGTGTTTTGTTTCCCTTTAACTATATATGGGGTGAAACAAAGTTGTTACTGATTTACGTGCTATGAAATCTTTCATTAAATTTACGAATTCTAATAATATGTTGCGCATTTTTTAAACGACACGAATATTTAAAAATGCTATATAAGATAATTCCAGAGTTTTTAGAAACAAGTACCTTTTCAATAACTCGTCGTAGAGCTTTGGTTCCTGTTGAAAAAACATCAAAGTAGGATTTCAGACTACAGTAGTATTGGATATGTGATACCTTTTAATTTAAAATACAGGAAACATATTTTTTTTCATTCCGCGAAAGAGGATATGTTAATGAATGAAAAATTCTGTCATTCTTTAAAAAATATCTAGTAATGTCAACTCAGGAAACTATATCTTTACTGCCGAATAAAACTGAAACTCAGCTTACTCTGTGCCAATGACCAAGTGAATCAGATCGCTTATCCAGTGTATCTCAGCCCCGCCTCAAGAATGAGGAATGAACATGCATTATGACTGTGTATGTGATTTTCTCCATCTGTAATGTGAATTCATTAAAAAGTCTCAGAGAATGTACCCTTTCTTAAGGGAAATAATCTCGAGTTATTGTCCCTTAATCAATTATTCTAAGCTAACTTGAAACTCTATGAGAAATTTTCTTCCTCCTTACAAAGTGCCTTCGTAGGGTGAATGGATAGCACATCCGGCTAGCATCAGAAGGTGTAGTGATCGAATCCCGGCAAGGACATTGCACACTTTTTTTATATTCCTGCATCGATACAACCCAATGACAAGTGGAGCTGGAACTAAATGCTGGTGGACGATAATTCGTCGTCACCAGGATTTGGCGATTGTGCTCCCTACTCCACAGGAGCCCTTTAAAAGGAAAAAGCATATGAAATATTTTCTCCCTCCTTACCGCGTGTCTTCGTGCTGTAAATTAATAGCTCGTACAGCTAGCATCGGGAGGTCCAGTGTTAGTTTTTCAATAACGAAATTGTATATTTTTCATGTTCTGCATCGATATAACCTAATAACTCAGTTTAAAAAGAACGCCGATTTCAAGAGCTTCGTTTGTTCCTACATTTTTGTTCAGCATCAAATAATACAAACAAGTAACTTTCATAATATACGAAAATTTTATTTCCACATGAAAAAATAAAAACTGAAATGTTTGCAGAGAAATATATAATCTAAATGTTACAATCTATTTATCACTTTAACAATTCAACATAATCATTATTAATTTATTCTGAACTCAAATGATAGCTTACATAAAGTTTAAAGTTACAAATTTATCAATCTACTTATTATAGCATGATAAAAACTTTCTTTTTTATTTATGCAATGTACGGTATGTACTAACACATTCTGAAAAATATTTTTCAGAAGCTCAAATAAAGTTACTTTTAAATTATTAATGTAACATTACATCGTCGATTAGCAATGACGTCTTATTTCATCGCAGAGTCGAATTTTTCATAAATTGAAGACATTAGTCTTCAAAGTGTTAGAAAAAATGTTACGAGATTAAATTATAGAGGTAACTTTTTGTCCCAGTCCTGTTGATTTCTGGAAACCACCAACAACTGGTTATTAAGGATGGTTCGATTAAACTTTTCTGTCATACCGTCTGATTGGGGAGGTAAAGGTGTCGTTTGGGTTTTGTCAATGCCGAATGGCTTGCAGAGCTCTTTAATTACAGCCGATGTAAAATTCCTTCCTTAATCGGAACGTTACTGAATAGGCACTCCAAAACCTGGAAAACCAGTGCTGTATCATTACCTCTGCTATTGTGACAGCTTCTTGATCAGGAATAAAATACGCTTCATGCCACTTGGTGACGTAATCTATAAACGAGGATATATTTGTTGCCATCAACATTTCGTGGCAGAGGTCCCAGGATGTCAAAGGCGTACGTTCAAAAGGTGCTCCTATATTGTAACGCTGCACTTCGGCTGCGGTTCTTCGGTCCTTTCCGACCTGCACAACCATCGCAAGATCGGCCCCACTTTTTCACGTCATCCTTTGCATAACTCCAATAGAAGTGCTCTCCAACTCGCTGTAAATGCTTCATTATTCCGAAGTGGCCTCCTGAAGGACTTCTATGTAGTTCTTTAAAGTCGTCCGGGATCTTGGAAGTAGCAGCTGCCATCGGAAAGACTTTCCATCATCCGACTCGAATTTCAGGTACAAGATGACGTTTCGAATATAGAGCGAGTCCCATAGAGCTTAATATTGTTTTGTCGTAGGGCTATAGATCGAAATGTCCTGCCAAGTAGCTTTTCTGTTTGAGGACTTCATTAAGTCAATTATGAGTCTAATATCGCAATCTTCCAGCTGGTCTTTTCTGACTTCATCATCACTCCACGGCTCTCGATCAGCTGATGTTGATGTTGCAATTTGTCATGTGACGGGACTCAACAGCTCGTGTTTCTTTTCGACTCTAGTATGATATCGGAGGGTTTCTGAGTAGGGTCTTCTAGACAAGACGTCGGCGTTTCCAGTTGAGGATCCCTTCTTATGATGGATAGTTATGTCCTCAGGCGCTGAGTGCAGTTCGTTACTTTTAAAGTCCAAGGAAAAATTGTATTTCCTTAGAAAGTCCAATCAAGTATGCAAGGATCTGCAATATTTGTGACATGTGCCATGTGATGGTAGGCGGCACTGCGAAACGTGAGGTTTAACTTCCCATCTATTTCGATTTGATCACAAGACGCAGTCTGGAGTGTAACACCGGATGGCGCCCAAATGAGTTCGTCTTTAAACTAATGAGCTGTATCTTTCCGAATGATAGTAACATTCGTTCCTGTATCGATGACCATATTGCAAGGAACTCCATTGATATCTCATGATGAAGAATCCATTATTGCCGCCACTCACGGAAGAACTCTGAAGCGCTTTAAAATAGGGCTTCTCATTAGCCTTCAAATTCCGCTACGCGATATGGCCATTAATTTGTTTATTGCGCCGTTGCTGGGGAATGATCTTATTTTCCGTGCCTTGAGGTTTTCTGCAGTTCCTTCGTACGTGGCCCTCAGCACCCCAGTTTTAGCACTTTAGGGATGGTTTCTTGCCACTCCTATTCTAACTCAAGGCGCTGCCTTGTCTGTTTAAATTGTCTTTCTTATTTTCCGTACCCTGGAGCATTCTGCAGTTCCTTCTTACCTGGCCTTCAGTACCACAGTTACAGTTTATAGTCGATTTCTTGTCACTAATATTCCGTCTCAAGGCAGCGAATTGTCTGATTAAATCATCTAGACGAGCAGCCATTTGATCCACTGGCTCTTGGACTTGAGAGCTCTGATTGGGTGGCGGTCTCTAAGAGTTACTTGCTGGGTGCCTCGAATTTCATGGTGTACACTAGAGCGCTTATTAAGTCTTTCATATCCCCATTTTCCAGAGCTTTCTGAATTTCAAGATTCCGGACATCGTCGGTGAAGTACTGTAGGGACAGGATTTCTCTTGTTTCTGTCGGGCATTCCGAAAAGGAGAGATTAGACAGCCTTTCAACATCTTTGACAAGTTCCTGGAGTGTTGCCATGAACCACTGTTGAGGGGATTTTAATTAAAGCCAGCTGCAGTCTTTTAAACATTTCTTCACAACGCAGCTGCAACACGCCGGATAGGGCTTCAAAATCTAGCCTTTTGTTTTGGGGAAGAGTCTGAAGGATATCCTTTGCGTCTGCTCTCAGAGAAGCGGCGAGATCACAGGCCTTAAGCTTGCGAATCCCATCCATTCGCTTCCGCCACTATAGAAAATTTGTCCTATACACTTGCCAGGAGGTTTTCCCATCATATGTGGATAACTTCAGAGAGGGACTAGGAGAGACGGGTAAAACTTTTAAGCCACGAGAATTGCTTCCTGCTGTCGCTATGCATTTCTTTAATGTGTCAACTTCTTTGGCGAAGACAACAGAAAACCTGTATTCAATTTATTGTTCGATATGGCTTTAGATGGCAGAAACGCTTTCTTCAATATATTGTTCGATTTGTTGTTGGACGACCAGAACTCTTCCTTCGATTTGTTGCTTTAGAGCAGAAATTCTCTCTTCTATTTGTTCTTTCACAGAAGAACCTCTTTCTTCGATGTTTCTAACTTTATTTTAACAGCCTCTATTCTGCCTTTCATAGCCTCAAATTTGTTTTATGCCGGTAATTTCTTTTTTTTTATTTCTCCTTGACATCCTTTAATATTTTCTTGAACGGCTTTCATCGCTTTTTTAACGGATTTTTCGATATTTTCTTATACGGGTTTCATCTCTTCTTTAACTGTTTCTTCCCCAGCTTTAATGTCTTCTTGACGCGCTTTCATTTCTTTAACATTTTTCATCTCTTCTTTAAACGGAATCTTGGCCAGCTTTCATCTCGTCTTTAAATGCAGCGAAGGATGCCACCATCTATCTTAACTGCTCATCCATCGCTCTTGTTACTGGAATTCAATCCCAATTCTGACACCAAACCATATTGCGTTCGTGTGGGTTCGTAATAGATTGAATGCACAAGTCCGATAATAATTTAATAAAATTTGTTCTTATAAACACAAATCTATCAGAACTCTGGAATTTTTCTCAGAGTAATTCGTGCAAGTATTCACAATATCACGCAGTGTAATCAGTATTTGTACTTCAAACTACTAAAAACGGTAAATACACCGCTATGCAAAGCGCATCTTAAGAGAAAGCAAAATCTGGTATCACAATTCATGCGGGACTAAACAATTCGCAACAACAGTAACTAAGCAACTCAACTCAGGTGCTCTCTGTCCGGCCTTTTATAGTTTTTAACCTCTCGCGAGAAATTTCTAGTACTTATGCTTCTCGAGATTTCTGGAAAGCAATAAGAGGATGAATTTTAATGCTAACATAGTAGTCAATTACATTGATTCAGTTTCAATATAAATTACTGAGATATCCATTTACTCAATGTTAAATGCACATGCCCTGAGTTCTTATTTTTCCGGCTTAGACTTCTGTTAAAATTTGTCTCGGGCTGCATTGCGCGAGGAAATACAACGATTTTAATTATAATTCTATTAAAATTAGCTATCTAAATACAAAATTTGTAAAAATGTACATGTATAATATTTGCAGTTCATTCAGCAATTCAGAAACGTTCATAGTTCTTTCGGCTGCTTTTGGGCAAAGACTAGGGAACTGTCAACTGTTATTTATTACTTATTAATCACTTTTAATTTTTAATGATTATCCCTTCATTTTTGTATTAATTTAATTTTGTTTCGTATTTGTTTTTTGAAGTTATTTTTTTCAACAGTTTGTAATTTGTGCCTTCTTGTTGGATAATTTGCCCTCTTGATTGACATGAATTATACATAATTTACCTGTTTTTATTTCGCAGCAGTTTGAGCGTTATTAATAGTATTTGTTAAATTAATATTAATTAAATAGCCTTCATGTTCTGATCTTGATATATATGTACTCTCTCGCGAATTCTGGTATAGATACATGAATATTTGCATACCAAGCATTTTCGAGAATGTTGAAATAATTGCTTATTGGAGCATTAAAATCATTGTTCCTAGTTTTATTCCTTATATGGATGGTAAAACATTTCTATTTCCTATTATATTATCAGACATTCTTCTTTTCATTTCTATTCTACCACCTACTCATTGATTGATGAAGTCTGCTAAAAATGCTAGACAGAGGTGATTTTTATTTTTTGGAACATTTATTTCCTTTTCGTCCGTTTGTCATGCTTATGATATCAACATAACTTGAATAAGCAACTAACTTTCTCCGGAGAAGAACGCATAGGTGTAACACATTAATATTGTTCTCTTCAGTTCTGCAGAAAAATTATTTCAGAATCTATTTTAAACCTTTCTTTAAAATGTTTGTGCGAAATTTGTGAAATTTATCTATTAGGAAAACATGTGAGGAAATAATTCAAGTCTGCAGTTTATTAAGAGAAAATACTACTTACGCATTTGAAGAAAGTTTTTAAAATAACGAAACATTTCAACTTTCTTTCCATTACACTTTTCTTGTATCCTATTGAAGATGCAATCGTTGGCTTTTAAACAGCTTTATAGGATTGTACAAAATTTGTCTTCTGAAGGCCGTTTTCATAAGACACTTTGTAAACCAAATTAATGTATGTATATATATTGTGGAGTTCCACCCTTTTATTTCACAGTTCAACGTAAGGAACTTGTACACTGATAAGCGAATAATCGCTTGAGTGTGTGAACAGAGGCGTAAGACTCAAGAAGGCTTAACCACCCTTTATTTCTCAAAATAAGGTTGAACATAGTCTGCTCTTATCTGGGAGCGTACAGCAAAGCCTCTACTTGGGCTTGAACTCAAATTAATTAGAATTAAAACTTAACTAATGCTTAACTAAAAGATATAGCCGAAACTATCAAGATGCTAAGTAGTTGGCCCCTAAATCTCAATTAAGTAGGCGAAACTATCAACGGCCTAAAGTACGGCCGAATCATTTTGTAGCTTAGAGAGAAACGTAGCCAAAGGCAAACCCGCGCTAGTCAGGAACTCTGGCTCTCTAACGAAGTTAGTGAAGCATCTACCTAAATACTACTCTTACTCATTTGCATTAAACGCGTTCCTGAAAATGCATTCTGGTAGAAAATTGTAAGCTAGAAGAGATAGGAAAGGTGCATAAACTTAAAATAGCTGTTATAAAATTAGGATAAACCTTACATCATAATTAAAGTACTGAATCCCTTTGCCCCTGCAATGAGATAATTAGTGTGTCTAATTGCATTCTGGATCTATGTTCAGTACCTTTATTCGCGTAGCCAGTTGTAGATTCCTGAAACTTACACACAAGCTAATTCTCTCTTCGTGTGTCGTGTGTAAATAATTTGGGTCATTCAACAATGATTTGAACTAGTGAAGTGACAGAATGCAATTTAATTGTCAGAATGCATTCATAAGTATTACAGTTAATACCCATCCAAAGAAGTGCAGACTTCCCAATTCTCAAGAACTTTTCTGATGGCTGTAGCAAAACTATTCTTTAAAAGTACTGCGAACCCACTCGTGGACAGGCTCTTTCAGTTCTTTGTTGCTGACGAATCCTCAACCACGCAGGTTCATCTTATCGAATCGTCATAATCCTATACAACAATTCCTAGTACATATCGACAAGTTGCGAGCTTACGTTATGATCCTGTACCCTGGGGGTGACACACACTGAATACAAATATTATGCATTTTCAAATCTTCTTGTACTACAGTATATAGAGTTCCTCTGACAATAGTCTTTCAGGTAATCAGTTAAGATAATTTCTTCGATTTACCAGTATCAAGTTTGACACCTGGTGGAGTGTGATCCGTGTGCGCCTCACCACCTAATCTATCACTTCCCTTCATTCATTTCCTTTGTCCTAATCCAGTAAAATATAGAGCATCGCGCAGGACCCACTACTACTCTTATGTGAATTTGTGCTGCTGAATTCACATTTCCACAGAGAACCCATGCAGTCCACTTTTAGCCATGTGTATCCCATATGCTCCTGTCTACAATTCTCTACATTGCCTAGACCGCGTTTCGCGTTATGGCTTACTACAACTCTCATATTGGGACTAAGCGAACCCTCTTAACAGCATAATGTTGAACATAGCTTCTTTTAGTGAAATTATCTTTTAGTGAAAGTGAAATTCTACTCAGTTTGCAGAAGTTTTAAAAGTATTAGATTCCCAAAATATTATGTTACGAATTTTGTACATAGACAGATCAGTGTCAAATTGTTGCAATTACTGAAATAGTACTAGTAGCAATAGTCTCAGTAGGTCTAATAGGAGTAGTAGTAGGATGAGGAGGAGTATTAGTTATATATTTAAAGGTACCAATGGCAGTGAAGCTAAGTAGATAATTATAAGAAAGGTTCTCCAGCTTGACTTAGTGTTTTTGTTTCAGTCATCAATATTTTAGTGTTCTTCTTGGAAAGATTCGACAGATTTGCATGCAGGAGGAGGAGGACAGAGTGAGTGAGTGAGTTGTTAGTTCAGCGTCAGATCGGATTAGTTTTCTCTTTACATGCGCTTTGCATTGCATTGTGTTTAACGTTCTTAGTAGTTTGAAGTGTAATTACTGATTGTACTGTGTGATACTATGAACATTTGGATGAATATTTCTGAGGAAAACTCCAGAGTTCTGAAACACTTTTTTGATAAAAATAAATATTATTAATCTATAAACGGACCTGTGCGCATTCAATTTATTACGAACCGTACGCAAGTAAAAATATGGATTTAATTTACATAATATTAGTTTCAGGAGCTAAATAAAGTTTCTAGATGAACGCTTATAGAACTCAATTTAAAGACGTGAGATAAAACATTTCTTCAGCCAAAGGTAGATAAAGATTTAAATTTAAATTTAAACTTTGAAAGATTATTGCCTGGGCGACTGAAAAAGAAAATTTTAAATATCAATGTCCTTCATTTGCTTACGATTAAATCTATCAGCAACAGCAGTTTTTCATATTTTAATTAAGTTGTCTCAATGCCATTATTTATCGCTGCGTACTATTAAAAGTTCAAATGGATGCTGCTGTATTTGAATGAACATAATTCCGATAAACCTCTCTAGAAAATATAATTTTACACAGGAAGCCAATAAGTAGGATGGTTGTGGCCACAAAACAGTTGGACTGACTGAGAAGAAACTATGAGAAAAAGAAAGTCTTAATCTTTAGAGGATTGATTCAGATGTGTGATCTCTTGTTAAACAAATGCTATGCAATAATTCGAAACTTGCATAAGCTATACGAATATTATTTATCTTACGTCTTTGAACGTCTAATCAAAGCAAGGTTTACACACAGTAATTTCCACTGGAGCATCTCTCACCATAGGCAGGTAGGCATGTGCTTTGCCATCGAGCAACCAAAATATATTAGACACAAGTCTTAGAAATAATGAAAGTATAGAGGATAAAAATGTTAGTTATATACTTAAAGGTGCCAAGCGCAGTGCAGCTAGGTCGATAATTATAGGAAAGATTCTCCAGCTTGTTTGTCGCAGTCATCAATATTTTAGAGTTCTTCTTTGAGAGATTCGACAGATTTGCATTTTGGCCGCAGAGTGAATATCCATTCGCAGAAACGTCTTCATAAAAATCCTGAGAAAAGCATGTCGCTGTGCTGAAATTTATCTCCTTCCACAGTAAAGCGAAGTTTTACTGTAGAAGTGTTACTTTACTTCCACAGTTTAAATACCCAATCATTTTTTATTAGAAGCGAATTAATTGGTTTTGTTGACTGCAAGAAAACACTATTTGCTATCTAATGTGAAGGCATGCAGAGCAAAAAATACTTTTCTGTATGACTTTCTAAATGGAACTGCTGCGTATTTGCATTACACATAAGAGAATTCATTAAAACCTCAGCAGTCAGCCCGCTCACTCACCGGGAATGGAACTCGAAACACTACCAGTGTTTCACGTTTTTCGCCACTCTGGCTACTAGTCAGCATTCATTACCATTAGAAAGATGTTTTGATGAGCTAATCAGTGTTTTACAAAGCATATCAACAGAGTGTAAAATGCCAATATCAGATTCTCCCATCATTCTGAGAAAGATATTTTGATGAGATAGTCAGTGTTTTAGAAAGTATTTCAAGAGGATTTGAAGTGACAAGTTGAGATTCTGACAATAGCGGAGTATGTAAATATTACTGCCTTTTTTATTTTAACCAAGTAAAATAATCCAAATGAGCGGTCATAGCAACACATTACTTAACTCTTGCAGGTCAAAACTTTTACTTATTTTACCTTCTTTATGACTCATTACGTAAAGAAAACCGTTAAAACTTTCTGAAACCCTTACCAAGCTGCAAGCTAATGCATTAAGTGGAACATAAGCAATTTTTTCGGTGAAGGCATTCCATTCGGTGATGGAAGTTTGAAAACCTAAAAATGCGGAAAGCATTCAGAAAGCTTTTATTTTTGAAATGTTGATGGATGATGGCTGATGAGACTTTGATTGTGCCATTTTATCTAAATATTAAAATGAACGGCAGCCTTCAATGAATTCTACTCTTGCAATTGTTTCGAATGAAAAACTAAAAATCGACGATTCCTCTAAACCTTGCACTTGCCTTACTAGTGATTAACACGTTTTGTTTCTCTATCACTGGCTAAGTATTTTCAATTGCGGCTGTTGTTGATACGAAATACTTTCCTCATATTAATTTGTTGACGCTTGAACTTCGCAATTTAAAACCTTAATTCTTTCTAGATTAGGTTCAATAAATTATTTTCTATTCCAAATCCATATTTTGAGACAACATGAAATGTAAAAAACCATAATTCTTAACCTTTTTGCATTTCCAATTTGAAGCAAACATTTTGTTCCTGATATTAAATAGGGAAATGGAATCAGAAATTACATAAATGACGCTTTTAAGGGATTTTCCCCATTTCATAATTTTTTAAAAAATCATATGTTTAGCCATCATTTTATTTCGTCCTTTCAATTATCCTGTTAATTTGAAAAATTTAAGAAATCATTTCATTCACTCACGTCAACTAATACAAAGTAATTAAAAAATCATAGCATAATTTCTCCCTCATTCCATTTGCAACAGAAAATATTTTGAACAGAACGAAATACGACACTTTATTATACCTTCTAACATAAATCCTGAAAAATATTGCAATCATTTTTAAATAAATTCTCACTGTTGTGCGATCAATTTCTCTGAAACTAATTAAAGTCATTTAAAGCAATTTTTACCAGGGATCAAACACGAAGTCTCGTTTACAGAAAGAATCCAGATTTGTGTACACTCATTTCAAAAGACAGCCGTAAAAGTAAGTCCTTTCAACATCACAGAAAAATAATGTATAAGGTATTTTTTCCTTTTAGTTTTACGGATTTTAATCTCCAGTCACGTTCAAATGACTTTTTCTCCTTTTAGAAATATCATTGCTTGCTTATTTGATAATTTAAGACAGTGTAATTGACTTTCTTATTAATATTTTGTTAATAAAGTTGATAAATTGTTTAAAAAGATAACTTATAATCGACATTACGAAGTACAGAGTACACTTATTAAGCTTAAAGTTGGAAAATAAAAGTTTCTAAGCATTAAGAAAGTAGCAGAACAAAATATATCTGAGGTAAGATATCAATAAATGAATTTCAGTTGCGTTATCTTAAATGTTTACTCTGTTTTACAGCTGTTAATAATGTTTCTTCAATACACATTTAAGCGGAAAAGACAACAGGAAAATAAATTAGAGACTTCGAAAATAAAATATATTCCAACGAAAACAAATTTTCAAGCCAACAAATAAACGGTATATGTATGCAAATTTTTTTATGCTTTAAATACTTGTTTAATTCTAGAATTTCAAGCTAATAGCCAAAAATAGGCTTAACATTAGAGAGTGAAAAAAATTAATATTGATCTGAGAATGGGCCCTGTATGAGCCAGACTTTTCTGAAGTACAATTCCTAAAATTATTTTTAGTAAGCTAATTTCTACTTTGGAGATAATAGTCTCTGTAATTAAATCAGAGTACATAATATATATGTGACTGTTGTACTGATGGCTGAAAGATTCTCGTGCATCAACATGCATTGGATGATTAGCCGTGTCTGGAAAGCATAAACAAATGTTTTCCTTTCTGATATTTTCTTCTAACAAATATCTCAGATTTCTTGAGATCTATAAGTGCCATCAAAAATTGTTGAGGGGTAACCTCATAAATTGTTGATAATTTAATTTCATTACTAAACATGACACACAACATTAATCACTAATTGTTACTTTTAGACAGATGTTTATGTAATAGTTTGTGACATAGAACATGGGTATACTCTTAAAAGTCTGAAATTTCTAAATCACAACTGTAAAGCAAACTGATTTACGAATCTCAGTGCTTGAAGACTTAAATAAATTCTGTTTAACAATATATAAAAATATTTCATGGTGGCTATTGTTATAGAAAACTGCTTCTAAAATTTAGTATTTAAATGAAATATTTTCAGTACGCTTAGTGTGATGTTTCTTACAGTTAAGAGAAAAAAATTTCTTCTTTGCCGACATAAATATTTAATTTATTTAAGCTTATTGTACTTTTGCATATTTTAAATTGTGTTAAAAATTTCTAAATTATTTTTACTAAATAATTTTTTTTATTTCTAAGTTATACTCTAAATTATTTTATATCAAAATAAATCAAAGTTTGACTTAATTTGATATAAAATATTTCAAAGAATCTAAATCGCCTGTTGAATGGCATGATTAAATACGAATAATGTTTATACACTTAATGTAAATATAACGATTAAGCAAGGAAAGAAATTTTTAAGCTGAGCGTTTTACAAGAAAATAGTTTTCGGAAAAATTTAAGCTTTCCATTTGACTGAGAAAAAAAAAGTAACATATTTCTATAATGTAATAAAATAATTTTCCATTATTTTCGTTTTTGTAACTTCTCAAGAATTTTGTGGGTTTATTTTGTAAATCAGTATTCTCTGCTTTTCAGCCTTAACTATGGCATGCCTTATCGGTAAGATTTCTATTGATTTTCATTTACTAGTATACATTATTAACTCAAAAATAACATTGTTAAAGAAATTGTATCTATATTGCTTTGTAAATAATGGCACATTCAAATTAAGCACAATTGATAAATATTGAGAGGACTCGTGTTCCCTTATTCGCTAATCCTCCGAACCATGCCAGCCATCTTTGGAAAATATCATTTTTTACAACGAGACTCAGAGTTTCCTCCTTGAGTCTTACCATTATCTGTAGAATGTAATCTTAAAAACTTATATCTTCTTAGAAGTTAAACATTTTTAGTAAGTTACACACACACACAAAAACATTATACGTACAGAGAAAGCAATATTTTAGATTTATAAACCTGTACAGCACAGCACTTTCAAAATGAAGATTTTCGCTGCGTGAGTGCAGAGATGCTTTAAAACTGACTGCTCAAATCGAAGAAAAAGCTATTTAAATCAGCCTCAAACAAAATTTTTACAAATTATTTAATTTATGTTTTAAATATCTAGTCCATTAATCTGTACGCTTGTTTCTTTTTCGCGTATCGAGTAACACTAATTTAGAGTTGTGCTGGATCAAAAATTAAATCATTTGCTTCCCTAGCGACAAATCATGCGTTTTTTTCTCATTAGGGCTTCACAATTTCTTCTCTAATAGTATTTTAGCTTCATACAAATTTCCACTAATTATGCGGATTGAAATTACTTTTTGTAAATCAAGGAAAGACTTTTTTAAGTTAATGATGCTAAGCAGCTGTTTGGCGACGACATTCATAACCGTAAAATTAATGTTAAAGAAATGCATTTTAATGTTTCAAATAACCTAAAGCTTAAACGTTTATACAAATTAAAAATTTAATGCAATCCGTATTAATATCATAAGATGTCAAATAGATTTCAGCATTTCAAGATACCGAATCAGTAGAATATAGCATGGTTTTGTTTCATGATGGTTAAAGTAGCTTTACTTAAAGAGCGCTGAAGCGAGTTCTAAAGCGGGTAATGTAAAGAAATTCGGATAGCAGATATTAAAACAATGCCTTAGGCATTTATTGAGAAACAGTTTATACTTGCAGTGTTAATAGCTAAATTGTGCGGCAATAAATTATGTTGTTCTTAAACTATTTATACCTATAAAAACAAAGCACTTTCTTGAAAAGTACAGGTGGGAGCCTACGTTGCAGCAATAGTGACGGGAAGTGTATACTAAAGGATCTCGTTTTATGAAACCAGCAAAATTATAGTTTCAGCCATGAGAAATAATTCTGATATTAGAAGCATCAAAGTCGTGGACAGTGTTTTGAATGTTTTCAGTCTAAAGTGGCGAGATAAATGAAGATGACGTCGAAACCGAATAAACATTTATAACCTTAAAAGCGTGATAATGTCTGTCGAACATAAATGTATCTGTTCTTACTGGGCCATTCTACAATAAAGCCAGCAATACATTGATTTCTACAATATTAACATCGAAATATACGCATTGATCCCTGAAACTAAGGCAAGGTGATTCAGTTATTTGTGTAACGTTCGCATTTCAGTTCCTGTCGCAAATGACAGTAACCGCCCACCAGCCCTATTTCAAAATAATGAAGCCATCTCCTAGTGAATACGAGTAACAGTTACCTTTTCGCAATAGAAATCCATCTCTCTTTTTATATAATACAAATTGATTCAAGAGGTATATTCGTATTCTAAAAAATGTATAATTTTGAATAAATGTGAAGTAACTTTTAACCATTCAACAGTATTATTTGAAAGGTAGCACCTACTAGTAGGCTTCCCAAGCTTGGTGTCTGTACTCTGAAGGAATAAAAGCTAACATTTTAAGGGATGATGTCCTTGTGGGACGAATCACTAGTCATCACGTAGTTAACTGTTGGTTTACGAACAGTAATAAAATTACCTTAGCCCAATGAGTGAGATAATTCAGTCTAAAAGTCCTTGAAAATTCGTTAGAAAACAGTAAATCTTTTTAAAGTATAATAACATAACCCATATTAGTGATTTTACTTAGTTGCAGAAAATACAGTGTTTGAAATTTACTTGTAATACCAAGAAGTTTTTCCCCTCTTTATATTAATCATTTAGATGTTAATATTTTAAGATATATTTCTAAAATCTCAGTTTATTATTTAAGTGATATCAAATAACTGTATATTTGCTGCATATTTCTATAGCTTTTGCTAAGATTCCAAGATTGTGTACAATAAAATTAAAAACAGGACACGAGTCTGGAATACAAAAGACATAAATGCTGCAGTTGCTTAAGAAAAGTTATCTTCACGCTACGTATTCCTGTAAGCTTTTGCTTAGATTCTAAGATTGTGTATAATGAAGTTAAAAACAGGATACCAAACTAGGTTACAGTTTAAAACACCTAAATACTACAATTGTTTAAAGAATGTCATCTTCAAGGAAATGGCAGTAAAATAAGAAATTTTACTGCCATTACTGAAAGTAAGAAAAATAAGAATAATTTAAAAAGTTATAAACGTCATTTTCATTTCAACGTAGATGCTTAAGTAAAGAAACAACGACTATGATTTATTTTCCATTTTACCCAGTCTTCATTTAAGGAAAATTAGTCTTTTTTAAAATTTTAAAAATAAGAGTAGTCTTTTACTTGCTCCAACAGTAACTTAAACTGTCTTCGGCAACAAATACGTCTTTAATCCCACTTTAAGCTTTCAAAATTATTAAGAATTCTTTATCGCTCATAAATGCAAAAAACTACGTAATAATATCCTCAAATAAGTAGCCCATTTGTAGATTGGGAAATTCTCGAATGCAGAAAACTTAAAAATTCCCTCAACCTTGGAGGAAAGTTTAAGTACAGTTTAGTCAGTATCAGGTAAACAACAAAGCAGATTACTTACTAGTTCATCATTAATATACCATTTCAGGGTGGCAGCTGGTTTAGACTTGGCTGATGTGCAGTTCACAATTACTGTGTCCCCAATGCGATATTCTTGATTGCCTCCCGTGAGCGTCGGGCCTTCCGAGGGCAGAACTAAAAGAGAAACAAGAGCATTCGACCCATGGTAGAGCCTTCCATTATTAAGCATTCGCTGAGGCAATTTCCGAATTAATAACTTACTCGCAAATTTACTTCTTTAAGGTAAAGGAATATTCAACAACAAAGGGAATATTGCTTAAAGTTGGCGCATTAACAGCTTAGAAACAATTTCTCACCTTTAATATTTAAAAATAATTCTATTAAGTGCAATACTTTTCACAAACTTTAATTAAAAATATTTTCGTGTTACTTAAAACTACATCATACGTGATTTCAGGCATATTTTATATGTCAATAAAATGACTGTATTACTTAATTTTCAAGATAATGTAATTTTATCAAACGCTTCACAGAATAGAGTACACTAATCGCTTCAACTGAAAATTCTATTCAGAATTTTGGTTATATAATATTTAAAAATACCATTCTAAATAAAGTATTGTAAATGATTAGACACTTGAATTACTATCATGCAAAATAAAGTATTCGCTAAAAGTTTTACAGCTTAAACATTTCAAAAATTAATACATACCTGATGAAGCCGATTTAATGGCATATAATGTATGCAGCACAATGTAAAACATAAAGACACGAAGAAAATAATACAGATATGAAGTATGAAGCAGTAAATTACCTTGGAGCCTGGTCATACTAATTTTAGAGCGACTTGAGGTTAATTTAAAATATAAACATTACTTACCATTTTTCAAAACAAGCACGTATTTTAGATCAGGAAACATATATAGAACATGTCCCATTTATACATCATCTTACCTCTTTTACTCTCGTATGCTATACATAAAATATAACTTAAAACATACATGCACACACATATGCATGTATAAAGCTGACGTACTGATGCATCAGCTCGCAAAAATGTCAAAGTGATAAAAATAGGTATGGTTCGCAAGTAGATATTCATTTGTGTAATACACATACAGAAATTTGCATAAAATGAATACAAATCCAACAGGCTACTTGAATTAAAAGTAAATTGGTAAATTAATGACTGAAATTAAATTCATATGAAATTATAACATATTTCTCATTATTAAGTTTTATGTGTCTAAACAATCTACCTTTTGAATGCAGGTGGAGCTATTTAAAGAAAGCAAACTTTACAACAATTAAACTTAATTGACCATATATTTACATGCATTCATGAATATAAATAACTTTTTGTGAATTCAGAGAGAACAATAAAAGAAGTTTTCTTTAAAATTTTAAGCCCAATATTCATAAATTAAGAAACAAAATGAAAATGTGGAAAATTCTTGAAAACTTGAAATTCATGGTACTTGTACATATATAAAAATGACCTTAATATGCTAAGTTAAAAATTAATGTGATTGTTTAAGCTGCCTTCTAGATCTGCTTTCCAGATCGTTATGTCAACCGAATAAGCAGGGAAGAATTTCGTGATTAAGATTAAAACTCTAATATCTTGGATATCGTTTAAAAGATACAATGCTACCTAATATTACTTATTATAAGTAATAATAGGTAATTATTAATTATATAAGTAATGACAGGAATTTTAAGTAAGGCAATTACAGATAATACAGCAGGTTGAAAGCTATAGCAAACTAGATCGGCGAGTCAGACGGGAGTAGTCAGGCGATAAAAAACGAGGCATGTTTATGTCATGCCCGTTAGAATAATTCCAAAGTTCTCGGGCAGTATCTAAAAGGAATAATAATAAACAATTCGGAGTTACATTTGCACATGAACACATAAATGTAAGATATCAATTTAACGTAACTTTAACTGAAGTTGAAAAACTCTGTCATATATGCAGGGTACAGTGTATTTGCATTGTCAGCAGTTTCTTCAGAAGATTTCATGAAAAACATCTTCATTCTATGTTACAGCTTCACGCAAGGTTCTCAATTTCGGAAGGAAACAGTTTCCCTTTCCAAGCGTGTCCTTGCGTGATAGCAGCTTTAGAGTGGCAACTTATGAGATGGATTAAGAGATACATGTATGTTTTCTATAAAAATCGATAGGCAAATAAAAACTAATAAACCTACACAATTTTCTTAAACGGATGTAATTAGGCATTAATTTATTTTTAAGGCAATAACTCTCTTCCTAATAGAGCTGTGTTGGTAGATTATTGCACTATGAGTTGATAGTTTGGATTCCACGTTACTTTTATATTATTGTCGTATCATAAGAAGATATATTCATGTTCTCATTTCTTCCTTTTCGAAAAATGTCAAAGAACAAGGGTAGTTTCCGAAAACCACCAAACAGCAAGAAACATCGTTTTGAAAAATGATAGATATCATGTCTGATAAAAAGGATGACTGTATGCGCTCTTGCATAGTTAATTTTGCCAATGTTTAACGAAGTTCTTTCGTGTACTAATTTTTACAGCAACAACATTTTTTATACAAAATGTTTCTTGAGAATTTAGAGAGATAATAAAAGTTTGTCATCCAATTCCATTTAGTTATTATGTAGAGTTTAAATGACTTTTACTTTGTTTCTTAATTTACGAAAAATAACTATTTAAATGTTTCTTACTCCTCTGAATCCCCGAGAAAAATGTTTTAAACTAAAAGAACAAAACGTTATTAGTTATTTGTAATTTATTATGAAACACAGGAGTATACTTTAAATGCATTAAAATCTTGAACAATGTTTAAGAAAGATGCATCTTATTGTTTTAATAGGATAATACTAAAATATTAAAATTATTTACTTTATTTTTCAAATACAATTACAATTTTATTTGAATATATTATAAGAATACGCATTTACACGTGGAAGATATAAATGACCTTAATAAAGACAAAATTTGATGTGAAAAACTATTGGCTTAAGGATCAAAACTACTCCTTGAAATTCAAATTAAGAGCAATTTAAATCGGATGTAGCAAATTAAATATATTTTCTGCCAGAAAATGAAGATTTTATTTGAATAACAATGCTGTTTTTTAAAAAAAAGTTAAAAAGTAAATGAAATATTCATGCAATCGAATTCATATCCTTGCCGCATAGATATTTTCTTTTCATCGGAAAAATAACTGATAAAAGTATTATAATTAAAAAGGAGAATATTTCTTGAAGAAAATTTCTGAATGCAAAAATTCGAATTATGAAAAAAAAAGTATTTCTGAAAAATCTTAAAAATTATCAAGTTACAACAGCTGATTTGCATTTAGGGAAAAAATGCTCAACACAAGTTCGATATGCATAAAAATTAGTTATCTCGAATGAAACAATCGCCAATTATCGTAAGATGACAAAGCCTGGCATTATGAACTCACATTTATTTATTTGTTTAATTATTCACTTAATAAAAATGTGGCCTACTCAAATGTTCAAACATTAAATAAAAATTTAAGTAACTGATTATTCTGAAATTAATTTTTCTTCTAATACAGTTTACAATTTGTTTCTCAAGTTTTCAGTAAGTAGAGGAAAATACACAGTTATTCTTTTTAATAGTCTTCGTTAAACACGATTGGCCGATAGAGTGCTGAATTAATTAGTCGAGTTAGGCGAGATTTTTTTCCAGAACTGAGTGATTTTCTGAAATCTAAATTTTAGCTTTGAAATTTTCTTTGTTTAGAAGACTCAAATACTTACTTACGTGATTTTGAAACTTAAATATATACAGGTCTTTTTAGAGAACAAAATATTTATTCTCAGAGTATGTTTAGCATGCATTTGTTTTTATTTGAAGAATATATATATATATATGTGTGTGTGTGTTTGGGTGTATAAATATATATTTGACTAAACTTTCGATGTTACACGTAGCGAAATAAAACTGTAGATCCTTTAGAGCAATATGCTTCGCAATAAATTTAGCTATAAAATGTCATGAGAAGTTTCGTTATTGTCTTACCAAATACTTTCATTTCCTTTTCAGCTTCGGCAGTATCGAAGGACGGGGCCTCGGCTGATATTTCGCAGCGATACATTCCTCCAGAATTCAAATCCACATGACGAAGATAAACGGAATTCTTTCCAGATTTTGAAAGCTGAAAAATATATTCACTATTAAAAAAATAAAATGAAACACTTTTATCAACTGTATGCATATGCTTTCTCGAAAACTCATGATGCATTTCTTCAATTTCAAATTTTATTCTAATAGTTCTCATTTATTTTTGTAATAAATTACGTCTTCAATCTTCTTTTAAAATCTAAGAAATTCATAATTGGAAAATTTCTCATTTAATGTGGTACGTTTTGTCTTTTGACAATGATTACTTACATCACTTCATACCAAAGTGGGTATTTGGGAAAGAATCAAATCTATAGAGTAAAGTAGCCCAATTTAACGCATTTGGCATAGTGAATTCCACAACCCATTTTAAAGTGTTTGGAATAAAGAATTCCGCAAAATGCCTTCCCAATGCGTAATTTTATTTCCCATATTAATAACTGACGTTATAAGTCAACAAGCGGTAACATTATATATTTAAAATTACTTTACTCAATGTTTTGTAAATACTCTTTTTTCCAGCATTTTGTTTCTTGAAAAAGATGAAAATTGCTATCTTATAATGATATATTTTGTCTCTAAAATGTTAATGACATTAAATTCCATGAAAGAGTATTCTACTAGTGACAAACAAATATAAATCCAAAACTTTCGTTCAAATAAATTCGATTCTATATTTAAAATATTTAAATGTACAGGAGAAATTCTATTTCATACTATTTCTTATATTACTCGGACTTTTGTTGTAACTCAAAAATGTAAAATAAAGCAGAGTAAATAACAGTTGTTTTTTTAAGTTTTTATGCCTTGTTGAAATTCCACAAAAGTAAAATCTTCCTTCGAAAAATTCCATTAAGTCACTCGTGTCATTTAATAGTAATATCAAGTTTCTTCTTAATTAAATGAGGGGTCCGATTAAAAATACCTGTAAAATGCTTCTGGAAAACCAGATTTACATAATGTGTGCTAAAATACATTTATTATTACTTACTTAGTACATACTCGTAAGATAAGCAAAAACAACTCTACATCAATAAATAGGGAATACGACTGTCTGTAAAGCAATAATTAAAGAGAAAATTTAACAGCTGTATAGTATCGTACAATTAGATATTAAGATTTTCTAATTTTTCGTTGTCTTAGGTCAGAATGAGTTCGTAATATAAATTCAGAAAAAATCTAGCAAAACTATAAGTTCGCTTTAAAACAACCGTAGGTTTTCCATGAAGATAACATAACTGTTTTTCTGCAAAACGCATGCCTCTAAGATTTTCAAATTTTTAATTATTTATTTGGCTTAAGAATCCGATATCGTTTCATTTAGCATAAAAAATGTTCGAAGATTTTCATGTTTCTTTTTAAATCACTTTCTCTCTGCAAAGCGTACTTTTTCAATACATTGATATAATGTAATGAAACAAGAAACAGCTAGTATTTTCTCAGTTGGCTAAACAAAAATCAACGATAGCGAAACGATGAAGTCACTTTTAAGGAACAAAACACGAAAAAGAAAAGTGGAAGCTGCGTTTTCTATTATTCTCATAGAATATGTTTTGATAATTAACATAAAAGTAACAGTAAATCAAAAATAATATGTTTTGAAATCATGATGGTTTTGCGCAGGCTGAGAGATTTTCAAGATATTTGCTTAGGTTCTTATCCCAGATAAGACACAGCAATTATATGACAGAGGCTAGTGGAGCGATCGCCTAAATCTGTCAATCAGCAAATCTCTCTAGATGCTAGCGATTAAACGAAGAGAAGTAGCAGAACATCTGTTTCTCTCACATGGAGTAACCTCGGTCCAAACTGGGAAGAAAATTGAGCAGAAACCGCCGTATGCTTTAATAGAATCAAATAATCTCATACAGTAAATTGCTAACTACCAACTTAATTTATTTATTATATGTTTATCAAAAATTTAACAAATATTAAGGAATCGTCATTAGGAGATTTGCTATTTAAATACTAAAGATATCAGCAATTCTCATAAACGTAACTTTCGTTATTAAAATGGTTTGTTTATGCTAAATGGATTTTAAAGGATTCCGTTTCAACAAAGAATTGTGTATTCAGCTAATATAATATTTATTTTTAAAAATATATAAAACATTTTAAATAAAGTTACGAAAAAAGACATGGCTATCTATTTCGAACCTTTCAGAATTAAATGGAGTGTATTGTTTATATATTTAGAATAGCTTTGAGCTGTCTTTATGGAGTAATAGCTCTCCTACTAAAAGTAACCAATAAATTACACAGAACGTCCAGAAGCTTCTATAAATGCCTACTCGTCGCCGCTGTTAAAAGTGGTAAATCGAGTACACCTAGGTATTCCGTTTGAAGGCAAATAATGCACCACAGCTCGGAAACAACGTTTACTCAGAATACCGCTAATGATTACGCTGTTAAAAGTGGTAAATCGAGTACACCTAGGTATTCCGTTTGAAGGCAAATAATGCACCACAGCTCGGAAACAACGTTTACTCAGAATACCGCTAATGATTAGAAATCTAATCCACAAATTTCCAATTCAATTTCGCTTGCTACGAGGGAAGTTACCATAACTAACTGGTTGAGAACATCAATCATATCAAAGGGAATGAGAGCAATGAACTAACTGAACAGAGTGGTTAAATAAACTCTACTACTTTTCGAATATTTCATTTAAATTAAAATAAAATAGGGAAAATTGATTATAGTAAGAACATAGACAAATTCTTATCCCAGATAAGCATAAGAAGTCATGAGAGAGAAAACAGTAATAATACGCGTAGAGACTTCACTATCCTGAAGAAAACATTAAAAGCAAGTGGACAAAACATAACCTGTTGTTAAAAAATAAATGAAAGCATTTAGTTGTAGGAACATTGGCAATATCATTAAATAAATATAGAAGCAAGTGCTAAGTATTGCACTCTGTTTCTGCAGTTTCTACCTACAATAGCAGAAGAGAGAATAACTTTTACACACAGGTTCCTTTTCTGCAAGCTATGAATCTGATAGCAAATTTTTGATTGCCACTTTAGGTAACTGGGAGCTTCAAATTGATTATTTTGATTTAAACATAAAAATAAATAACAGGTCCTTTGCGAAAATAGATTAGGCCGCTGAGAGAAAACGTCTCGGGAAAACCAGAGAATTAGCAAATTCTGAGCGCGTAATTATCATGAAATCTGAAATATCTTAATGAAAATTTATTGCGTTTATATAAATTAAATTGAAAATACACGAACATAAAAGTTTCCACATGACTCTTTTTACTTTTATCAATCATAATAATACAGTTATTTGACAACAGTTTTAACTCTTAATGATATCGCATTAACTGTTGTAATAATAATTCACTATTTAAGAAAGAAAATTAATATTATTTTTAAATTATATGTCACATGTCAGGGTTAATTGTTAAACTGTTTTTACAGATCTGCCTTTTTTCTAATTACAATAACTGTTTTGATTAAAATTTATTTTAATTTAAAAGATTTACTTGATTAATTAATTTGCCGATAGTTTCGTGTATCCGAATGTGAGTTTTGAATTTGCATTTAATATTTTTCTACTTTAAATTGTTGTTTATTAGAATTTAAATAATCGGCGAGT
>KK112063.1:415177-426738 GCA_000611955.2 Stegodyphus mimosarum | reverse complement strand
AGCATATATGTATATGTGCATATATATATATATATATGCATACACATAAAAGAAATGCTTCGGATATAAACTCCATGAAGAAGTCTCCTTGGAAGTGATTCAATTCGTTACATCATATACCTTAATAGCACTTCAAATTCTAGGCATTCGCTATTTATAATGTCTATTTTAGCTAATATATTTTATAAGGTATTTCTCCCGCCTTCCCAGCATGCCTTCGTGATGTAATGATCAGCACACTCATCGTATATTCGAGAGGTCTGAGGTTCGAGTCCCGACAATGTCTCTACAGTGACGCCCGAACTAAAAAAGGTGGGGAATGATGATTCTTCACCACCAGAGTTTGGCGATTGGGTTCCCTAAACCCCTATCGTCCTTTAAAAGGGGGAATATATAAGGTAATTCTTCCGTCTTCCTAGCATGTCTTCGTGGTGTAATGGTAGCACACTCGGAGCGTACTCGAGATATCCGAGTCCTGGCGAGGGCACTGCTCATTTTTCATGTCTCCTACTTCGAAATAAACTAATGTCTCTACAATTTTAGTCCAAGGGCAGTTCATAAACAATTATGTTTCTTAAGAAATTTGTGTTATTTGCAATAGTTTAATTTTAGTTTATTAATCTTGATTATTTTCAAAAGCATGTCATGGTAAGTAGCAATTTATTTGCTTAAATTACATTTTCATAATCTCAGCAAAACTAAAATCCGATATAAAAATACAGGTTTCAGTTTGAAAAACTTTTTATCAGCAAGCAGTTACGACAGACCTACTAGTTTAAAAATTAAATCCCACTAGAAATAAAAGATATAGGGGGGATTTATATTTAAAATTTGCTTTAGGGAAAACCTAAAATGATATTTTTTCATCATACATTAATGCTACGTGGTCTCTTGTTTAATAAAGAGAAGACATAATTCCCTAAGATTTATCTATGCATTTATTTTATTGGATTCCTTGAGCAAAAGCCATCCTCAAGTGGAATGTTTTCTGCTTTGGAAATATGCGAAACCAACTAACTGAAAAACAAAATATATCTGGAAACATTTCTCCCGTATTCTTAATGCGTAGTATGACAGTCTGACATGTGGTGAGAAAAAAGAAATAGAGTATGAGAACTAGCATTTTAGCAAGCTATTTGCACAGATTTAATTACGCTTTAAATTTTTGAAACTGAGAAATTTTCTTTTCATTTCCTATTTTATGATTAACGTAAGCTTAGCTAGCATGAAAATTATTTGAATGTGTATTACGGCAGTTTAACAAGTTCCTTCTTCGTGGATAATAGTAATGCTAACAATAATAATAAACAACTGGAGAGATATTTAGAAGTTCATGTGCCCCAGATGTTAGCCTTGACCTTACTGATTGTGATTCTCACTCGTTCTGTGAAACGCTTCCGATTTTTTACGTTTCAACGTTCCTGAACTTCCCTTAGTTGCATGCCTTTGCTAATAATATTGAATCTTGAAGTTCGAAAACTGATGTTTACTAATATTTCCCCACTTATATTCATAATTTTTTTTCTGTGGCAATATGGGCTGTTCGACTAATATAGCTTTCAGGATATTTAAATGGAGGAGGTATTAATGTTAATACCATATTTCGTAGCGTATTTTCCTCTCTCGAGTATCCTCCCCAAGGGTTTTAGCAGTACGTTCAAAAAATTTAAAAAATATTCGCGCAGCTTTCTACCTGAGTGAGTTCAGAAAATGAGCCTCGCTAAATTTTAAAATGGTAGTATTTAAAGGATGTCCACATAGTGAAACCGTTTTCGGCGAACTAACAAAGAAGGAGTCTTTGAGGTTCGCCGAAACAAGTCTTTCGGCGAACTAACAAAGAAGGAGTCTTTGAAGGTAGCTTGCACTTGGGAAAGTGCAAGCTACCTTCAAAGACTCCACTGAACCTGTCCCTTCTACTGTTGAACTTTATGCCCATCTAGAACAAGAACAGAAAAAACACAGCGAAGCAAACAAGAACTGATATTCAGTCTACTATCTCCTTGAATCAGCTGCACATTCACCATACAAGATTTGAATCTTAAAGAGCAGTAGAGAGAACTGTAACAACGGACGAGATTCAAGCTACAGGCAAGTAGAAATGAAGATATTTTAGAAGACAGTGTAATGTTAACTTTGCTATGTATTCTTATTGGATGTATGTTTCTTTTAAAGAAATAATATTGTAATAGTTGCCGGTAGTTTAGTCCTCACTACTTTTCATTTATTATTATGTCCTAAGTGTAAACGACCCTTCGGAAATTAAATTATTTGCATAATTTTGCCCTTCGATTTTCAGACTATAAAATTAGTTAAAAAAAAAGGCGCGGAATATGGGAAGAAATATGATAGTAGTTAAAAAGAAAGATCAATAGACAAATGCTCTTTTCAATGCTCGAGTTCAGTGAAATCATTTAATACACAGAAATGGAGAAACGAAAACACAATGGGAATAGGGAATATCGCTTTTGAGCAGACTTTAAAGGCTAACGACATCAATGACTTCATCATAATGCAAACCTTGTAGCATAGTAACCTCGGCTAATGATAGAGAGCGTCGCTTATTTGATCTAAAACTCGGGCCTGCGCTGTTTCTTTCCGAAAGTAAACCATTTGTTACTTATCAAAGAAATTCATAATAAAGAAAGATTTTTGAAAGATTTTGTGGAAGAATTGCAATTTTTTTTATTTGTTAATAGCTTTTGCAACTTATTTTGTTTAAAAAAATTCAAACGCGGTATAAAAAGTGATGGACCGGTGTTGTAATCCGAATTATAAGGAACCATATTTCTGTCGTAATTAAATTCATAATGCTAACAATATTATCACTGAAAACGTTTCATTTAAGAAGTTGATTTTAAAATATGCTTCTGAATCTTTTATTTAATGAAGAAGACTACTTTATTTATTATTCTGTAAAGAATTTGGGGAAACGATGGTGTCATGTTTTTAAATTCTTTACTGTTTTTGGTTTTATACCTTTCATAGGTGCACTTTCTTTCTTACGTGGCTGAATAAATTATCCCCTAGGAATGAAGAATGACCCATTTCAGTCACTTCGTTAATTTTTAATAGCTCTTTTACAGCTTTTAGTTTACACTTTTCGCATGAGACCGTAAGTTTTATTAATGTTTCATTTTCCCTTGGAAACTTTACTACCTACAACTTTTGTATGTAGAATTTCTTGAACGCGTAAGTTCCTAATACTAAGTGTGATCGTGGCTCGCTTATAATGACCCTGTTATGAAAGTTAACGCATAAATGGTTGAAGATTTTTATGTAACTAAGTTTCGATCATATTAAGCAGACTGCATGCGATTACGCTATAAACTGTCTCCACTTTAGTGATATAATTGCTTAATATGTCAACATCAGTTACACTATAAAATGTTAAATAAATTTACTTTAGCCCTGTTAGTGTTTTTTATTTGGATAGTAACTAATATTTAATTCGACCCGAACTCAAATCCGAAAATAGGCTGGTTGTAGGAGAACCTTGCTGATTTTCCCAAGTGTAAACGCGTTTCCCTTATAAAATCCTTCGAGACTGGGTATTTTCTTCAAACATAGCGATAAAAGTAAAATTTTTATTATTCCAATTTCGTGTAGAAGTTAAATACCTATAAGTGTATGTCTCTATTCACGACATTTCGTACTTTTATATTTCATTCTTCATTATAAAAGACTAGTTATTAGAAATGAAATTCATATTGAGTTCATGTATTTTTATCATCGCAAATACAACGAATACAATTTGAGGATTGCTTGTTATTGTTGCTCTGAGTAACTATAACAAGCAACTACGTTGTTTGAACTATTATGACAAGCCTTACTAAGTTCCAATACCTCCTAAAAAGCAGTAATGTTCTTTGCATTCTGAAATGAATTGCAATGTCACCTTTTCAAATTATTGCTTATTCTTTGTCTCAGTTACGTTTTAGTGAAACTATTCTTTTTACCTCCCGCTAACCTATATACATAGGTAAAAGAAGTAATGTTTTTTTTGTCTAAAAATTTCGATAATGAACTTTCAGTGATTAAGCACAAATTAAGGTTCCCATAACATATATTTTGTATGAGGACGTAGGTCTCTGTATATGTGTGTAACGATTATGTCGTCTATGATAACGCTTATATCAAATATTGAAAAATATTTATTTTGCATATTTGAGCTTTCTGCATTCATATAAAGATTTGACGGGATTTTGGATAAAAATTTGTTTACTGTAAGTGGTACTTGAAACCCATAACAAATCTTAATGGACATTCGGAAGTGGTATTTTATTTGAAATTCTTAAAAGTTTTGCAACAATCAACATAACTTATTAGTGCATTAATGTATGCATGTCAAAATGCAGATCAAAATGAAGTTAAATTTGCTGATATTATAAAAATAAAGAACAACATCAAATCATTCGTTTCAAAATATTGATTTTAAATATATCATAGACACTTTAAATCTTTTTAATTAAAAACGTAAATTGTATGTTATTCAACTGCCCAATAAAACATAATTTTTAATTAAGAGAAATAAAGGTGAAATATTTGATTACGCTGATATAAAATTACAAATTATAGTTTTTATACATGGTCAATTATAACTAATAAAATATAATCAAAATTTAGTATTATATATAGCCTTTTAATTTATAGGAACAAAAAATTAGATTTTATTTATAAACAATCAACCGAAAGTGATATTTTACTATTGAAGGTCGTTGTTATTTAGAACATGGAACTAGCGAGAGGTTATGTGTTGACAGCATCAGATTTTTTCATTTTAATTTTTAATAAAGACAAGTAATTTACTTTATTTACAAGTCCAAACATGTCCAAAAAATACACTAATGTCACAAAGCTTCACTTGAGGTGAGATTTTGAAACTTTGGAAACGTCAGGTGATAGTTTAGATTAATAGAGTGAATTCAGAATATCTGAAGATGAAGCAGACAATATAGAACAAACTAAAAGTGACAAACCATATGGGAGGAGCGACTAATAAAATTTAGAGAGCAGGTCAAATGTGTGCTTTCTAGCAAGTGCGTAAAATGCTTGCGCAAAGAACATAAACAAAATCTTAAACAAGACAGTTTTAAATCATGGCTGGAAATCTTTTAACACAACTTTTGAGTGCAAAAGCATCCTCTAGAGTAGGTTTTTATCTATAATATAATACAAAAAAATATGAATAGTAAAATGTTGCTTGAAATTATAGAAGAATAAATATTCAACTATATTAATAAAATAAGCCATATTAAGCTCAAAAATATTTTCTCATTTTGATGCAAAGGTAATTTTTTTTAAATTTTCAATCCCATAATTTGTACATAAATTAAAGTAAAATGGAAGACTATCGTTAATATCCGTAAAGTAGCACTAATTATTAAGAATAGCAGCAACGAATATGCTTGACTATATAAGCTAATTAGCATTATTAAATTTCCATAAATCGCTCAGTTGTTTAAAAATTTCGGCTTATTCAACTAATTTTCGCACGATGCCTAAAACAATCATTAGAAAACCGATGCGCAATAGATAGAACTATTAATTAATACGGGTCTAATAGTAAGGAAAAGGAAATTACTAATAAAGCAATGCATTATAGGAGTTTTAGGAGTGGCGTAAAATTTCTTTATATCCTGCATCTCTTAATCTTGACTCATATAATTGATAAGTTTTGAAAAGAAAACTTAAGGAGATTTAAAATGTTGGCGATTTATTGGATATTTTAAACTAAAATGACAGACGTAGAAAGAAATACTTGTAATTATTTTTTCTCAACATCTGTCTATTGCTTTAAACGTTTTTAATCATTTTATAACTTCTGTAACTCTACAACTTTTGTAAGCTTTGTTTTTGGATTAGATTTGCTTTTCAACGTAAGAGTTATTTTCTTAGCCCTTCTTTTCAAATATTAATGTAATAAAAGCAGAGTAGTACAAGTTTTTTAAACCTAAACCATGGCTGTAGAAACTCAGAAGATTACCATAGCATGCACCATATGCATCATTTAACTATGTTCCTTTTACGGCCGTTTCTCTTTACCTATAAATTATTTAAGCTCATATTTACCTCAGATTTAGGTATAATTTAATCAGTTGATATCAAGACAAAGAGCTTAAGATATCTAAATGTGATGTAAGATTGCTTACAAATTTTATAAGAAATATGTCTCCATATTAGGGTTTTGCACGAGAATTAGAACAAGCTCAAAGCAAAGTTATGTCAACGAAACTGTAAAACAATTATCGGGGGGGGGGCTGAAGTATTTTGCCATCTTCAGATGAATATCAGTTATTGAGCAAATTAAACTATAATCAAGGTGTAAGGTTTATCCTAATTTTATAACAGTTATTTTAAGTTTATGCATCTTTCCTATCCTTTCCAGCTTAGAACTTCCTACCAGAATATATTTTCGTAAACGCGCTTAATGCAAATGAGTAAGAGTTATATTTCAGTCGATGTTTTACCAACTTCGTTAGAGAGCCTGTGTTCCTGATCAGCGCGCGTTTGGCTACGTCTCTCTAAGCTATTGTTGCGCTCGGCCGTACCTTAAGCCCTACTTTAAGTATCGTCTTCGCCGACTTAATCAAGATTTAGGGGCCAACTACTTAGAATCGTAACTACTTAATACTACTTAGCCAACTACTTTGATAGCTTCGGCTATATCTTTCAGTTAGCTTTAGTTAAGCTTAGTAAAGCTTAATTTCATATTAATTTGAGTTCAAGACCAAGTGGAGGCTTTGCTGTACGCTCCGAGTTAGGAACTGATTGTGTCATATTTATTTTGAAAAAAAAGGGTAGTTAACCCTTCTTGAGTCTTACGTCTCTGTTCACACACTATAGCGATTATTCGCTTACCAGTGTTTCGGGTTTTCAAGGATTGAACTGTGAATTAAGAAGGTAAAACCCCACAAAGGTATCTGAGAATATTAATTTGTCAGCTTTCTTATTTCAAATTGTGAATTCTTTGTTGAAAAGGGAATAACTCTTATGAGTCAGATGTAAAGGGACAATAAGTCTGGTAAATGTTTTACAAAAATAATCTATCAACAAAATTTATGTCAGGTATCATCAAGAAAGGATTACAAGTTAAATAACTTCCATGGCCCACCAGCGGCTGAGCTGTAAAATCGCTTAACACTAGTCGTTAGGTCGACGGTTCGAATCCCGGCAAACGGGCTGGATGTATGGTAGTTTTCATGATTTTCTCCATTTGTAACGTGTGTAAGAGCCAGTTTCCCTCAGAAAGCCCTCCACGAAGGCATCTTTCCCCTTAGGCTGATATCCCAAACCAAACGGAATAACTTCCATTGCAATGCTTCAAAGAGAAAGAGTTAACTACTTAGAGCTAGAAACTGCAACAAGAAGAGTAGCTTCCACGTAATTTTCATTTCTTATCCATCCCATTTCAAAATGCTTTTCAAATGATGTGGATTTAAATGCAAGGGTTTATTTTGTCAATGTAACACAGGTAACAAATTAAACGCAACATGCATTTAGCTTCAAAATTCAGTTGCGCGATAAATTGTAATAATTATTTAATTTGTATGAAGGTAAAAAAGGAATTATACTACTGCGTTTGATATATGGAGGTATAAAACATATTATAATTTAGATGCAAATAAGTTAAAAAAATGGACAAAAAAAAGATTTTCTCATTTAATACAGGTATTAGTAATTTATTCACTATTTATTAGCTACAAATTTTCAATTTCTTCTCGTATTCATGTTGCGAATTGACTTTTTGCAGAAATTGAAACTGATAACCAACTAAATGCCTTTTGTGAAAATGTAAGTTTATAAGGTATTTCTCCCACCTTCTTAGCATGCCTTCTTAGTGAAATGGTGAGCATACTCGGCGCGTATTCGAGAGCTTCCGAGTACCGTCGAGGGCATTGCTCATTTTTATGTCTCCTACTTCGAAACAGTCTGAAGTCTCTATGGTGGCCCCCCCAACTAAAAGGTGGTAAATGATGATTCTTTACCATCAGGCTTTGGCGATTGGGTCCCCTTTAACTCTTTCACGACCAAAGCGCCCAACACGTCCCTTCATTGAGACGACCAAAACCGTCCCAAAACGACTGAGATTGCAGTCTTGCTTCTTCCCTCCCCCTAAGGTATGCAGTAAGGGGTGCAGTTTCCCCAAATGCATTGTATCAGTTTACTGCAGACAGCTTGTTCTAAGAGGTTTATTTGTGGTTTCTTATCTTTAGGTTGTACGTGACATTTCGCTGTTGGTTCTCTGATTTCAGTTTAAAAGCTTCAAAATAGGTTTATAAAGAACGGGGTTAAAGGGCTAATGGAATCTTTGTTAGAAAGTACAAAGGAATTTTCACACCTATTTCTGCGTCAATGGGCTGGGAGGAGAGGAAATTGCTGTGAAACTGGAAAAGTATTTCGGGCGTTTAAGTATTTTAAGGATATAAGTTAGCGAAGAGTTTGGATTCCAAAGAGTTAAAAGGGGGAGTATATAAGGTATTTCTCGTGCTTTCGTGTTGTAATGGTCAGTATAATTGGTTCATATTCTAGAGGTCCGAGGTTCGAGTCCCGGCGAGGCCATTGCTCATTTTCTCATATCTCCTGCTTTCAAAAAATACCTAATGACTTTACAAGTTTACGTAATTTGATTCGCAGTACTGATTGAAATATTTCACTGAAGTATTTTATCACATTGGTCATTTTCTTTGAAAAAAGATTCAGAATGTCCTTCCTTCTCCCTTCCTTTAAAAATCCTAATTGTTTCCTTTTTTATAGAAAGAAGTTAGAGAACTCAAAGATTAGTTTTGTATATAATATTTAATAGACAGAAACGTGAAATGATATTTCCATTTTTCTGTATTGTTCAAATAAATAACTAATTCAAACTGCTTTAGAACATCAATGTTCACGTAATTTCTCTTTAATTATTCTGAAGCATTAAATCTTCTATCTCGCGGTTTCTTTTAATTTTTGACCTATTTCTAAACTTCCAGACGATGGATAGTCATCGTCAATATGATTCATATACTTTGTAAAACAAGGTCATTGTAAAATCTTCTGTATTGTTTTGTTACCTCGTAGCTGAATAAAATGGATTCGAATATGTAAAATGCGAATTTTTCGTTGTATTTTTAGCTGTCCATTCACATTGTTAAGCAAATAAAACAAGTTATAAAACTAAAGGTTCTCTCTTTTAAGTGCATTAGGAACTGTAAACAGCATACTTCACATAAATTTTTAAAAAACATATTGGCTCATGGGAAATAGTTCTTGTATTAAATAATTGGATAAACACACTGATGTTGAAACAACTGCTAGGTATTCAAGCGACGGGATACATTCTTAAGTTCATAACTTCTACGCTGCCTACAAAAAGTTATGAATAAATTATGCTTAGTGTTTGAAGATTAAAAAACCTGATTCTATATCATCATTAAACTTCGAGACCTGTTGTTGCCTGTTGAAGATTTAAAGTATTTTATGGACAACAGTTACTCTAGCCAAAGATTGTGAACAGATATTACGACCAGGCAAAACTGGCTTAAGTTCGTCAGCGTGTCGCTAAGCGGAATGACATGAATTGCGTTTGTAAAACTTTATTACAAAGTTTTCCGAAGAAATAGTTTGTCAATGATTTGCTTTTCCCTTATTCGTTTGGAAAGAATTATTTATTTAGTAGAAACAATCAAAGACCCATCAGTAAATTTTCTTTAGATGTATCTTTTCATTCTCAATTGGTAATGATTTATATGTGTACTAATTCTTGCTCGTATTCTTCCAGGTAAACAACTCGCGCAGGTGAGCCATGGCGAATACGTACCATGCCGGATGCCCTCCAACGGGGATAGTGGTTAGAGACGCTGACTGCCGAACCGAAAGGCCTGATTTCGAATCACAGAGAAGCATCGCTGCTTGTTAATGCATAGTGTCTGTGCGGCATGGAGGCTCTCTAAATATCCGGGGATTTGAAAATTCTCTCGAGAGGTTGGTGGTAGGGGAAGAGGGTAAGAGACTCTCGGTTTCCCCTGGGATATTTCAAAATTCGGGTGGAACTGCGTAAAACCGCACTGTCATCTATATGGTGCCCAGCGACAGGGGTAATCAGGTACTCCTTGCCGCTATGTTCTGATATCAGAAAAGCGAGATTAGTATCGACAACAATATCAGCGTGACTGGTTAGAGTTGTAAAAATAGAATACTTTTAGCTCTATGAAATGTGTTTAGGGATACTATAAACCGACATTTTCCAGCAGCAGTAATATGGTTGCAGCCTTCTTCAAAGCGTGAATCTAAGACAATTTTTAGAACTAAGTAAGGATGCATTACGCTATATGCAGCGGTGGGATTAAAAAATATTAAAAACAGGTTCGCTGTTCAAATTCTTTTCAAAAACGGGAAAAAAATCCTTGTTTTTAAAGCTTGTCAGCACAATTTTATGTATAGATTATATGGATCGAACTTACCCTCCTAGCATTTTGATAGCCAAAACTCTAACCATAATGCCTGTACTGTGTCCTAACCATATGCGCCAAGTAACTAATACTGATCATAATTCCATGTGCACCGTCATCAGGAAATAAGTATCTTTCACCGAATTAATTAGAATAGGCAACATAACTAATACCACTTGCGTCTAAAATTTTATGTAACATGAATGCGTATCTAGTCTGGGAAAACTGTTCGTGTATTTTGTTCGTGCATTAATGTTGTTTATTCCCGTTGCTATAATCAGACCCCTCATCGTGTATGTGTAAAATTTGCGAATGTGAATAAATATCTTCCCATTTATATTGTAATAAACATTTAAACTGATTTTTATTATACAACTTGTAGAGTCATTCGGTTTTCTGAAGCTGGAGACGTGGAAATTGTGCAATTCCTTTGCCGGTATTTGAAATCCGGACTTCTGGAATACAGGTCGAGTTTGCTTCCAATTACATCATGAAGGCATGAGGAAAATAAGAAGAAAATGTCTTATATACTCCCCCTTTCAAAAGGGTGACTGGAGATGAGGGGACCCAATCGCCAAATCCTGATGGTGACGAATTATCGTCCACCACATTTTAATTCGGGCGACACTGTAGAGTCATTAGGTTTTTTGATGCTGAACACGTGAAAAATGTGCAGCGCTCTCGCCGGGATTCGAACTCCAAACCTCCTGAATACGCGTCCGGTGTTTTACACCACAAAGGCATGCGGAAGAAAGTTAGAAAACACCTTATAAACTGAACTAAATTTTAATGCATTAGCAAAGTAATTTAAAAGATCCAGTTTCCCCTTTTCAGTATTAATTTTGTTCGACAAATAACATTGCGTACTTCATAATAGTATCATTTTTTTCAAATTGTTCAACCTAAAAATAAATATGAGCAGTTTTATTTTGTACAAGTGGACTTGAAGGTTAATTACATCTCAAATTAAATAAAACGAACCTTTCGCAAAACTAATTTTTTGCGATTCTTTTCATCCATACGTGTAAAGGCAAAATATATAACATATCTTCATGCTTTAAGTCTATTTTATAGAAAATATCTCCACAAGCTTTTGTTTGCTGCAGCCGATCATTTAGAAAAATCTGTGGA
>KK112063.1:402582-415156 GCA_000611955.2 Stegodyphus mimosarum | reverse complement strand
CACTCTTTCTCTGATTTATTCTAATGTATGTGCTACAATGCAATACCTGCCTTTCTCGCTTTATAAACTGTATGGGGTATTTACTTATTTATAGGCTTTATTCAATGACAGCATAAAAGTACACCTATATAAAGCTGCGCAAATTGTCTGTGTATTACGTGTAAATTCGCATAATAAATCTAGTGTTTTAGCCTTTTTTTCACATCAGAAAATGAACTTCATTTTCTTAAATCATAAGCGAATAAGAAAAAAAAACCTCACCCGAGGCATATTGTTCATATACTTTAACCGATAAAATATGACCCACCATTCCGAGTGGTAAAATTACGGAACACTGGTAGTTCCGACCTAGGCCTGTACAGACATTAGGATTGTTTGGAAGCAGGAGATGTGAAAAATGAGTAATGCCCTCGAGAGACTCGAACCACGGACCACGGACCTCTCGAAGACACGTCGAGCGTGCTGACCACTACACCACAAAGGCATGCCAAGAAGGCGGGAAAAAACTTATATACTCCCCCTTTTAAAGGACGACTAGGGTTTAGGTGACCCAATCTCCAAATCCTGGTAGTGGAGAATCATCATCCACCACCTTCTTAGTTTGGGCGCCGTTGTGGTGTCATTAGGTTATTCGGAAGCAGGAGAGAGGAACAATGAGCAACGCCTTCGCCGGGACTCGAACCATGGACCTCTGTATTAGAGCCCAGCATGCTGACCACTACACCACGAAGGCAGGAGAAATATCTTATATACTCCCTCTTTTAAAGGGCGACTGGGGTTTTAGGGGACCCAATCGCCAAATACTGGTGGTGGAGAATCATCATCTACCACCTTTTTTAGTAAAGGACCCCAGTCTAGAGGCATTTAGGTTTATTCGGAAGCAGTAGTGATGAAAAATGAGCAACGCCTTTGCCGGGACTCGAACCACGGACCTCTGGAATACGCGCCCAGCGTGCTGATCTCTACACCACAAAGGCTTTCGAAGAAAGCGGCAGAAATACCTTATAGGCCAGGCGAACGGGTTGGATGCATGGGCATTTTTTGTGGTTATCTGTACGTGTAATGCGTATAGTAGTCAGTTGCCGTTAGAAAGTCTTCTACGAAGACATGCCTTCCGTTAGGTAGAAAGCCTTACAAACGAAATCAAACCAAGTCAAAAAACGATTAAAGTATTTAGAAAATGCTTTTATGAGTGTAAACTAGCAAAAACTTTATTTTCGCACTATACTCATTATTCCTTCTGAGAAAGCGAAAAGAACGGCGACGTGGACGATTATTACTTTCATTATGTTAATCTGGTACTTTAATGAACCAGGGGACTATGCCTGGCGAACGTGAACGTCCAATACACTTAAAAACTGTGCAGTTTATTCAATCTCAAAAATCTGTGAAAGCAGAAACTGCTGCGAATACATTTATGTTTGAATTGATCGTAATTTTATGCAGATAATCAGGCTACTGATCAGGGTCTGCATTTATCAAGATAAATAACATCCGAACAACTTGTAACCGGTATAGTGGTTAGCGTCGCTAACTGCAGTGCCGAAGGGTCCGGGTTCAAATCTCGGAGAAGACATGGACGTTTATAAATGTATAGTGTCCGTGGGACATAGGGCACTCTAAATGTGCCGCAAGCCGAAAGTCCTCTTGAGCGTTTTCTGGTAGGTACGGTAAGAGGGGTGGGAAACTCTCGGGCCCGTCTCCCCCGGGTCCATCAAAATTAGGGGCGGAGCTGAGCTAAATAGCACTCTCGCCTGTAAGGTTGACAACGACAAGCGTATCTTGCGCTCCTTGCCACGGGGAATTGGCTGCGCTAACTATAAGGTCAGAAAAGTGAGCATTTAGTCAACAACTTGTAGTTTTATCGTCCAGTAGTTTAAGGGCTTATTTTCATTCTGTAAGAAGTAATTCAAGTACTTAGAATAGAATGTGTATCATAACTGTAGCTTAGTAGGACTTTGTAAAATAAGAGAAATTGCTTTTCTATATAACATTCAACAATTTAATAAAATATATATAGAATTTTAACTATTAGTATTTAATTTCGGAAGACAATTTAGTGTAGTTACGTAGGCATCAGTGCATGATATATTATTGGAGTGGTTTTTAATACAGTCTTTCTATAATTATTTTGTTCTTTTACTATTGTTACTCTTATTGTTTATTGTTATTATTTTTGTTTTAAATCATTTATGTAGTTCTTATAGTTATAGCACTATTGCATTAACAGGTATCAACTATAAAGAACAACAGCAAATGTTCTTAAGTGCTTAAGTTTTTCTTTCATTAACTGGCTGGTAAGTTAGTAATAGTTCCCTACAGTCTACTATCATAGGTTATAATCAATTTTATTTTGCATTTACTTCTTGTAAATATTTTGTAAAAATATATATTTAATACTGGATTCTTTCCTTTTACTAATAAAGGGCCAACTCTTTTCAAAAGTCTCAATTATAGCCCGAATTGAGTGAAAATTTTAATCTTTTTCTCCTTTTCCTTAACTTTTTGGCCAGTGTTTAGTAAGTTTTATTACACATCTTAAATTCAGTTTTATATAATTAAATATTACAATACTTTTTACTTTCATTAAGAATTTTTAAATTTTTCTAAATTAAAATTCAAAAATACTTCATAAATTAAGTTTACTAAAAACTTTTTACAGTCCTTTGTAATTTGCAACCATTTTTCATAATTTTTACACATTTTTACATTACTACACAGTTAGATTTAAAAAAAATTAACTACAGAACACACTTTTTACATTACATATAGTTTGCAGAATAGTTTTAAATAGTTTTTTTAAATGGTTCTTACATACAGCAGCTTATCACTCAACTTTACCTTTTACTAGCGCCCTCTTTTATAAATAGAAGAAACACTACTTTACATCACTTATATTGACATGCTGCTCCTTGCCCAAACCCCAATAGAAATATGGTAAATTAATTAATTTAATTTCAAACTTACTTTTTACTTACCTTTATTATATTATTTTAGTATTATATAATTTAGTTTCTAGTTTATTTTTTGTATGTTAATAGTATCCGTATCTTTTTTGTTTATATGCATATTCGTGTCGGGGAAGTTTTTTGTGGGCAAGAGTTTCTAAATTAAATTGTTTTCTAAAAAATTGGTATTATAAAGGGTATTGTTTTGTATTGGCTTTGATTTGTTCTTTTCTAAAAGTTCCACTCGTTTGAATTGCTTTTGGTAGGTCACATCATTTGGTTTTACTTTTGGTTTTGAATTTTACACTTGTCTACATAAATGACGAAACACAAATTGAATAAGTGAAGAGTTAGGTTTGAGGTCAACTTCCCCTTGATAAGTCTGGCTTCTGCCCAGCTCAACAATTATTCACTTATGCATATTCATTTTTTTTAGGATTTAAAAAAAAATTATTACAATTTTATATTTGTTAATAGATTTTAATACTTGCACTTGATTTACTTATGTTCTCAGAATTTAAATGATATTGTAGATTAGTTCGCAGCAATATAAATTATTTATAATTTCTTTTAAACATATTTTTATAATTAATTTTTTGCTTTAAATTTCTATTTACTATAGAAATTTTGTTAAATTCAAATTTCCTTCCTTGCAGCAATGACGCAAGAGAATTATTTAAATTTAATTTAACTTTACTATATTCGTTTGAAACAAAATATATATATATTATATGTCGAGCACAGCTTTTCTTCTCTTACTGCGATATAGAACTTCAGCATAAGTCCTAAAATATCAGTAAATAATTGCAAACTGTACCTACAGTGCTTACATTTCATTCCTTTTTGGTAAGTAAGGGATAATAAGTTCTCTGCGTACTGGATCTTTTGTGAAAATGAGTAATATTTAAAAATAATTAGTTCCTTTCTGGACAAGAAGACCTTCTATTAGAACGGAAGCAGTATAGTACATCGCAGATAATGTATGCAGATCTTTTTATGGGATGGTTCTGAATGAATTGGCTTCACTTGTACATCACATTAATATTTTGTACTTATCAGCTTATATACTAAGTTTGAGGCATTTATATGCTATTGCGTTATTTTCGCACTTTCATATATACCATATTGTATTACTTTACAGTGTATCTGTATAGCGAATTCGCATCATATTGATTTAGTAAGTTAGCTAAGTTTATTTATATTTTGCAATGGAGTATGTAGAATCACTAGTACGAATGACTAATAGTAAAAAGCATCAGGCAGATAATTTACTTGCAGCCTAACTTTTGAACTATAGAATTGGCAGATAGTAATCATGTTGCTCGAAGTATTAGGATCATTTATATATTACTAGATTATTATTTTTGTTTTGTCCAAAGTTCGACAGATAAATTTCCCCGCTGGCACTGTACGCAATTCTGTTTGGTTCACCTTCATTATCGGAAGCCATCTCTGCGGGGCACTCACTCAGTCATCCAAGCTTACTATTTTCTAGCCCAATGCACTTTTAATATTTTATTTCATGAGCATATTTTATATTGCTTATTGGACTTAAATGAAGAATGATTTTATTTATTTCAATAATAGCGATAAAACTGAAGAAATCATCCCGGTAGGTTATTAAATAATTTATATTTATTGAAATACCCAGTTTAAAATGTATGTAAGAAGGGATAAGAAATTCATAGGCAAAGAAACTGGAACTTGTTTAGAATGGCATACATAAACATTGTCAAATTTATTAAACTGATGTTGTTCTCCTAAAATTTATTTTCTGAATATTCTTTATTTGAAATCTAGTATTGAATGATTACAAACAGACAAGAAATTGTTCTTTCAGTTTCATCTTTCTGTTATTTAAATCCAATACACACAAGAAATATTTTCTTTCTTTTTTATTTTCAGCAGGCATACTTTGCCTTTCCTTTTAAAGGCTCGCTGTTTTAACTAATTACTTCAACTAATTTGACTAATTATGACAAACATTCTCCACATACACAGATGATTGTAAAGAGGCTGATAAATATTCAATCTACGTGTAAATTTCATTGCTAGATCCAAACCGTAATTTACGCATATTTCCGCATAACATGTTTCTGTAATTGTTAAATCTGATTAGTTAAAATTCTGTAAGGTAGTTTCCCGTTTACAGACTATATATGAATAAAAGTAAATAATATTTTTTTTATTTAGCATTCATTGTGATTGCCTGAAAATCGTCTTATGTAAAGTTTTAAAGAATTATTTCACGTACTGCAATAATGGTTCGCAATTTCGTGGTTTTGATGATCATGCATATCTACATCACGTATAGTGTTCACGAAATTGAGAAAATAATGAAGTAACCTTTTTTGCAACAGAATGTTAAGTACCATGAAAGAAAGTATTATAGTAATGCAATGAATGTAAACGGAAAGACAATCTTCTTCTTTGTAACAGAATGTTAAGTACCATGACTGTAAGTATTATAATAATGCAATGAATGTATACGGAAAGGTATTACAATTAAGTTTCGTGGAAATTTCTATATTATGTTCCTTGAATGTTATGTTTTCTTGAATGTTATGCTTTTATGCTTCCTTGAATTCATGGCGGTCAGTTATTATTTTAGAATACCAATTACAAGCACCCTGGGCCACCAGAGCCACAGCAACCACGGCGGCCGTGGAAGAAAATATTGGTGGTACCGGAGTAGCAGAATTTAAGAGAAATAGGTACCAGGTAATTACAAGCTTTACAATTACAAGCTTTACAATTACAATCTTTACAATATATGTCTAACATAGACAAAACAATTGCTAAAATTGCATAACAAATTTTAAAGTATTATTTTTGAGTGTACCGTCTTAACGTAAGATCAGCATCTGAAATTAATGTATCCGTTTAGCCTATTAATATCTACTTCGAAAGAAACTCTTGTTTATTTTCTTTCTTCTAAGATTTCCTGCGCCCTTTCTGCCAGAGAGTGCATTGATACGTATTTAGTAAACATAATATTCTAACAGTGGGAATAACCTTTCTAGTTAACAAGAGATAAATGCCCAACCTTTAACTAGGCTATTACTTCCGAACTCTGCTTAGTTACTCGGTAATTCATAGCAGTGTATATGTTAATGCCAGAAGTACGCAAATAAAGAAAGTCTAAATTCCCAAGTAACCGATATATATTTAGAGTTTATTTCTTCTTTGCAGCCTCTATGATGCAATGTTGAAGTTCAAAGAGCATAATTGTAGGTTATATGGTTCGAAGTTTGGAGCATGTGAAATTTTATGTCAGTGTCTCTATTTTATCTCCATATACTTAGCTTTTCTTAGAATTGTTTAGAACTGTTCTTAAAATTCTTAGAATTGTTTGTAGAAGAATAGTATTAAAATGATATGAAACAAAAATTTCAATAGAAATAATTAAACTCTATTGTGCGTTTGGTGCAAATTTATATATAAACAATCCGCAGAATTTTACCAAGCAAACCTTGAAAAAGTGAAGTATTTCGATATCGAGTGAACAGAATAAATACTGGCCTGCCATGAGCTAAAACTTTTCTAGCAAGATTTCAAACCATACCTCTTTTGCATGCTTTTCACTGCCCTTTCCTAAACATGTTGTAAATAATTCATATTTCAGAATTTATTTAAATATCTTAGTGTTCCGTGTGAGGAGAAAAACAGGTTTCAGATCCGGTATGTAGTCTTTAAAATCCAAGCTGCAGCAGAAGCTAACTCTTTTGGGATATCACCTAGCAATAAAAATCTGAAAGCCGAAAGAGAAAAAAATACGGACATATTAAAAAAAAAGAAATTGTCCAATATGAAACAAATCTGATGCAGCAGTATGATGTGAATTTATTGCATAATATAGTGAACTTACACTATTCTTACGTAATGGACATACAGAAGTTCATTGTGAAAGTTATGATATATATAGCGGAAATCCTCATTACAGTGACGGGTAACATTAACCTTTGCTGCGCAATATGTATATATGCTCGCATGGCATGAGGATGAAAACTTGAAAACTTTTCGCCGAGACTTAGTTACTACTAACTTCTCACTTTGATCTGCCTGTTCGTGGGCGTTATCTGGCATCGGCTAGGGTGTGCACTAATGTTTAAATATTTGGTCTCTTTCGAGATGCGTAGGGACGTTAGGTTATTTCAAAGCAGGTGAGATGAAAAATGAGCAATGCCCTTGCCGGGGCTCGAACCAAGGACCTCTCGAATAAGCGCCGAGCGTGCTAACCACTACACCACGAAGGCATGCTGAGAAGGCCGGAGAAATATCTTATATATGTGCCTTAGTTTTTTTCAAATGTTAAATAAAGTTGGTTTCAACGGTTAGCTGAAGTTTGTGATTCTTAGGCCTTTATAATGACCTTCTGATGGACTTTAACGTACTGTTATTTATATCATTATAATTCAATACACTTTTTTAAAATAATTTATGTGCTACTGGATACTACAAATTTTATATGCAATTTCAGTATTCAGTGGCAGAGCAATAAAATGCTAAAAAAATAATATGTTTTGTATATTATCTATAAGAATTTCAATTAATATATATATATATCTAAAACAATGAGAGATTAAAATGTATTTATATATGTACATACACTTTCTATAAACGTCTTTATGCGGGCTTGATTTTTGCTACCGTTAATCATAACACATGTGCACTCGTGCGCAAAATTAAGAGTATTTGCCCATTATGTCGTATTTCTGGAAAACTATTGGACATATTTATTTTTTAAGATATAAAATGAACCTCGAAAGATTCTAATTTATTTCTCAGACAAAGACAAAAAAAAAAATGTCAAAATTGCAAAACATTGAAATTAAATATCTCAATCAGTTTTTAATGTACAGAAGTAATACAATTTGAGCTTTATTTTTTTAAATGAATATAAATTAAATTTTAGATTTCGCAATTTTTACAAAAGTGATTTTAAGTTTAAATGCCAAAATATGAATATTTGCTTCACTTCGTCTGCTTATCACTAGGATTAAGTATCATAGTATTTACAAGGAAAACAGGATTAGTCAGCACTAATATGGCTTTAAACCGAGTAATTCCACCACACACGCCATTGATGCTGTCATAACGCATATTCAAGAAAATAACAGCCGCCAGCTACACTCTGCACTGCTATGTCTTGATCTTGAGAACGCATTCAACTCTCTCTGGTGGCCAGCCATCAAGCAGGCCCTCAGAGAGATGGACTGTCTTAAAAATCTCTTTCTGCTTACACTAGAATACTTAAACAACAGAAAAAGCATAATCAATTATAACACTATAACAGTCACCAAACAGCAGACAAGAGGATGCCCACATGGGTCCTGTATGAGCGCAGACCTCTCGAACATTACCTTCAACAAAATCATTCAGCACCAATGGCCCAGCCATGCGAATATCATTGTATTTGCAGGCGACGTGGCGTTTGTAGTCAACGGATCCACGCGCAATGCACTATAGGATAACTGCAAAAGTACTCTGTCAATGTTTCACGCCTTATGCCAACAAATAATCTCTCTTCAACAAATGTGTGTGCATGTGGGGAGATGGGCGACCCTATCACTACATCCTACAATGTCCCCTGACGACAACTTACCATGTACGCCATCCCACGAACTCCGAAACAGAATTCCTAAGATTTCTAATCAAGCGGAGGAAAAAGTATGACAACTTTCGAAAGCTAATAAACATACTACAACAATATGGACTAGAGCTGTGTTCCCCAGAATGAGATCAGAAATGCAGTCAGGTCCCCTGTGGAAGGGCGCTACGCTAGATGGGTAGTGCATGGGACTATACCATTTTTGTCAATGGCAATGGCGTAGTGCCCCCTGTACTTGTTCCTGACCTGTCCAACGAGTTTATTACATAAACTTAATAATCTTTTACATCCTGTGAAAAAATTTAAAAAATTCCACTTGCCAAGTCAATAAGCTGTAATAAACTTTTACAATTGTACTATCTCCGTAGACACCTCCTTATTATTAGTATTATCACAGTACACTATTCCATTGCTTCGTATATTATTTCATTTTTCAAATATATATATGTGTGTGTGTATGAATTAAACCTGGTACCTATCATATTTGTCACAAAATGTAAATCTGCATTTTATTATGTCTATATGTCATTCTTGTTACGCCAAAACAGATGTTCAACTTAATTTGTAAATTTCTCATTGTATTCATACCATATTATAACCACTGTATGTCTTTGATCATTATTTTAATAAATATTGGTGCGGGGCGTACGGTGGGATTGCAAACGATGTACCATAATCAACAATCCCTAGATCCTTTGACAGCTTCAATTGCCAATGTGCTCATCTTTCTTTGTAAACTATTACAAACCTCGTGTTTTTATTTTTTTGAGAGGCGTCACTTAGTATGGGAAGACCTTACCTGTTGATCATTGGTACATCGCTGGTGTCCCCCATACTTTTACCTGTACCTGTACCCGTATTTTGCTGTTCGGATTAGTTTTCGCTGCGCTTTGGATTGCGTGCGTTTAGTAGTTTAAAATATAGCTACTATTTATATTGCGTAATATTGTGATATTATACGAATATCTTTGAGGAATAATCCAGCGTTTTGATATGTTTCTTGTTATTAGAATAAATTTATTAACTTTCTATCGGACTTGCTCATTCAATCTATTACGATCCCGTACGCACGCAACAATATTATGTGCATATACTCATCTAGTAGTAATGACTGAAAAATATTAGTAAAATGGAAGCATTTTTTTAAGATCAAGTTTTATCGTGTACAGAGTAAAATGTCGGTCGGAAAACAAACTAAAAAAGTAGAAAACGCACCCAAATTTGAACCTTGGGGATCTTCCGGTTCGCATCTACACACACTTATTACCTTGCCACGGAGGCTTCGGTAAGCGATAAACTTAAAGAATTACACTGATGGCCACCGTAAATGCAGCACCCTCAAGGAAGCATGCAAATAACATGAAATTTACAACCTGCATTAGCGGAGGTAAGATATGCAAGTGATTAGGATTTCAGCGAAGACGCACATCACGTGCGCCTGTGGCGCCACTTCAAAGCGCTATTTAAGGCTTGAAGTTTTCGACGATTTCAAGTTCGGCAATTGTATTTTTTTTGCGGTTTTTTCAAAAAAACGATCAATTATACCTCGTAGTAAACAGCGATCATTGTTTGATCAAGTATTCGAGTTCGACAGAGGAAGGATAGTGGCCTACTGAAAGTGTGGATTATCTTTCAGGGAAATCGGTAGTCGTATTGGACGAAACCAAACAACTGGAATGCGGATATGTGACCGCTGGATGCAGGAGGATTCGACGCACTGACGTGTTCGATCGCATCCACCTCAGTACACCACTTCACGTGATGACAGGAACATTGTGCGCATGGCAGTGACGGATCGCTCTGTTACATCACGAATCATAGCACAGCACATTGTCTAAAACACATTATCCAGTGTCTGCGCGTACCGTTCGACGCCGTTTACAGCAGAGTGGTCTGTCCGCAGGACGTCCATTGCTTCGTCTACCCTAGACGCAGAACCACAGACGTCTCCGCCGCCACTGGTGCGACGAAAGAAGGATGTGGACTTTACTGACAAGTCACGCTTCTGTCTGCAACACCATGATGGTCGGATTCGAGTCTGGAGACACAGTGGAGAGAGTATGCTGAACAGCTGCGTTATGCACCGCCACACTGGTCCTGCACCGGGTATTATGGTATGGTGCGGTATTGGAAAACAATCTCGCACTCCTCTAGTACGCATTGCCGGTACTTTAAACAGCCAGCGCTACATCTTCGGGGTTTTGGAGCCAGTTGTCCTTCCTTACCTTCAGAGCTTGCCCACAGCCATATTTCAACAAGATAATGCGCGACCACACGTGGCACGCATTGTCCAAGGCTTCTTTGTAAATCGCCAGATTGAATTGCTTCCCTGGCCGGCTAATTTTCTGGATCGTTCACCGGTATAAAACATGTGGTCCATAGTTGCTGAACGATTGACCCAGATTACATCCTAAGCTGCCACGCCAGACCAATTTTGGCAACGTTTGGAACCTGCTTGGTCTCTTTGAAAGAAGAACACATTCAAAGTCTCTTTGAATCAATGCCGAGGCGTGTGACAGCTGTTATCTCCAACAACGTAGGCTACTCTGGCTACTGATTCTAGAAGAAACCACACTTCACAAAAGTCCATAAATTTAATCATTTGATACTGGGTCAACATGTTATCTACTAAATAAATTTTTTGTGATATCTCTTGTCTTTCTTGGTGTTGCAATTTGGGTGGCCAGCAGTGCACTTTAGTTTCATGCTTCTTAACTAGTTCCGAAATTTGGTCACACTAAGCATTTAAAATAATGCATTTTTTAAGGTGCTGCGTAACTGGCACCAAATTCACTGATCTGATGTCTTCCAATGAGCTCAAATCCTTTACATAACATACATATTATGATTATTACTGGCACTACTTGACCTTTTTAGACTACATTAAGACACTGTATTGAAAGTATTTGAATCATGCATATTAAGCCTATAATCATGAAATTTTATTCCTCATCTGATCATTTTATTCTCGCTATCTCCTGAGACGTGGTGCAAGCTCAGTTGCTCGTTATCCAGAATCCAATTTAAGTAGTAATTCCAACTCTAGTGAACAGAAGTATGCAGCAAGTAACTGTACATTTGCTAACTAAATTTTATAGTATCAGTTCTATATATGCTAATTTACTTTTGCGTAAAAATCACGCTTTAAGTCATTACATATTTATCTTGCGAACAGTAATAATAATTTGCTAATTTAATTTGTTTTAATATTTCACCCTCCTTCCTGTAAAATTATTGAATCTTTATTTCTGACTCAGGTGATAATTTCGACAATTTGTAAATTAGTAAAATGTTTATGTAATAGAAAAGAATTTGGTACAAAGAATTGCTCAAAATTAATCTCTTATCTAAACTGTATGCAGCGTTTTAATTCCTGAATTTATCTGACATCCGTTTGGAAAGAAAGTTTTTCCTTTCAATATAACCTTTTGTTTCTATATGGTTTGAAAAACATATTTATCGCGTAGAAATGGGGCCCCGCGGAGAGGCTAGAAATTACATGCTGTAATTCTGCAATGGATTCTCCGCTGGGGGCAAAAATAGGGGTGTCCAGCGTGTGTTCCTGGTAAAAAGGGATTAGTGAAGAAGCTAGTGAAAGGAATTCGTTGTTTTCTAAAATCATTGAGGCCTACGTGAGTGAGGAGTTGGTTGGGTTGTTGATCTTATCAGAAGTCTTTCGAGTCCGGTGGAGGAAGGAGGAGTTCATGTGCGCTAACTTCTAGTAGATCCCCGTCAAAGCTTCCCTAAGAAGCACCAATGATGTTATTGGTGGTTGGCGATCCTCTTGGGTTTGCTGGATGAGGAAGTGGGTAGTTTCCCGCCGAGAAAGAAAAATCGTCTCCCAAGCAGAAGAGTGTCGGTGAGTTTTCCGAAGCCTAGACCACCTCCGAAGGAAACGTGCTTTTATGCTGGCTGAAGAACGAGGAGGAAAAAGGTAAATCATGGCTATGACTGACCGTCCACATAGCCTGAGGAAACTGACAGATCCTGGAGACGGTCAAATCTACTATATTCT
>KK112063.1:388663-402370 GCA_000611955.2 Stegodyphus mimosarum | reverse complement strand
CTTTTCAATTTTTTAGATTTCGCTTTGGAAAATATTCTTGAAATAGAGGGTTCCGCGGAAAGAATTTCTCCTTGCCCGACAAGTAAAACCTTATCTGGTAAAATTGAAAATAAAGAACTGAAGTAACCTGTTTAATTATGATAAACTTTATATAAATTTTGTATTCCTTAATCTTAACTGATGTAACCGACTTTTATTTCTCTTTAGAAAGGAAAAGAAAATGTATCTGAGTAAGGAAAATTTGAAATTAAAATTTGCCATTGGAAATAATTCTGTTATACCTTATAACGGCTTTCATATATAATGGCTGTAATAGCATCTGATTTGGTTTTCATAGTCCTTTCCGGTTACTACTGATTTTTATTTTCACAGCTTAGTATCACATGAGAACTTAGCGTGTAGCATTTTATTAACATTAGTTTTGGGAAATTGGTCAGTCTTTCCCATTATGTGAAAAACTAAAGGTATGGCTACAATTTTTTCATTTACTAAATTGAGTGTCCTGTTGTTGTTGTCGTGTCCATGACCACATGGAAGAATGATTGCCAGAGCCTACTCCAAAGAGAGGTTGGACTTCTATTTTTCCATCCCCAATTTTGAGGGAGAGCACCCCGGCGGGGGAATCCAGGGGTCTCCCACCAATCCACACGAGAGGGCTTTCGGCTCGCCGCATATTTAAAGTGCCGCCATGCCGCACCGACACTATACTTTTACAAACATCCATGTCTTCTCCGGGATTCGAACCCGGGCCCCGTAGTAGGCTCCCCTAACCACTATACCATCTGGGCGACATTGAGTGTCCTGCCACTGCTAAAGCCGTAACCAGATTCTGTAGCATAATTTGTGTGTTTCTTAATAAATGTTTAATATTTTTCTTAACTAAACAAGGTGTTCCTTTAATAGTTAGCTTTCCTTTAATAGTTACACTAACTGGACTATTTACCAGGCTTAAAGAGAAAGGCTAGCTCATTCCTCTGTGTGACTCCTTGCCGACGCGATCCTCGTAGGGGGGAGTTAACAGGAAGTAGTCTGACATGACTATGTTGCATCTTCTCTGACTTCGCCTGTTTAAGACTATAGTTCCATTCTGTTGAGAAGGGGTAATCTAGCAATGTAGACATCCCAAAGGAATTTAATCACATATATTGTTTTCTAGTAAAGCAGTGTGAAGATCAAATTGGCAGCCCTCGAACTAATTTTACGCTGCCTGCGAATACATTTCCGGTAAATTATTTAGCATTATAATGGCAAGAATTTGAAGAAAACGTTCAAGATTTCAAAGGTTTGAAATCCAGTTTTAAGTTATTTTCATTAGCGAAAACGAACATAAAACTTCGGAAAATCTAGAATAGGGCTAATTAATTTACACTGTGATACAAATCTTGTTGAAAGATTTTAAGATATAAAATTTGATTAATTTGATTAGTACTTTTCAAAAGCTAAATATTTTAAGTTACGAATTTTTGCAATAAGAATTCTCGCTTTGTTTTTGAGTTTATTTACATGAGAACAGTTTTTTCAGTTAAAAATAATATGTCTACAAGAAGAACCAGACTGCCGATAAATATATACAATTTAGGATGTTACCTTTTAGTAATTTGCCTCCAAGATTACAAACTTCGTGAAAATCGAAACGTCACGTGGTGTTAATCGCTGAAAGGGATAGTAAAATACAAAGATGTTTGCACTAATTTATATACAAATATTATTTTTCTGGTTTTCAACATTGTAAAATCTAACAAGTAAAAGAAAGAGAACATGCTGTCATTATTTATTCTCAAATTTTTTCCCTCTTTGGGTACTTTCGTATATTTCTTTTTAGTTTTAAATTAAAAGTAAGTTGCTTAGAAGTTCAATATATTACAATAAGTTGAATAAATGCCAATCTGAAAATTTTAATATATACCTCTATGTTAGAATTCTAAATTGTGATTAACAGAAATTTCTTGCAGATACCAACTTTTAGATTTCAGGCAAGGTATGAGTATAAATTTGATATTTTTCTTTGCGTTATTTTTGTTCTAATGTTTTTAGAAATATCTGGTAAGAAGCTTTAAATTTAATTTTAAAACGTTAAAATTATCGTCCTCTTTTTTTGTAATTGCTGCCAGTCAGTTACTTTCTATTTGTGTATTGGCCCGTGTGGAATGTAAATTTGAGGCTACTGTTGTAAAGTACTGTTTATGTAATATGTCTTCTCGCGTTGTAGCGCAGTGCAATAAAATTCAGAGAAAGAAGAAAGGATAGAGACATTGTATTTCATATTTTTTCATCGGACAATTTGTTTTCGGCAAAAAAAAAATGGATATATGCATCTAAGACAGGATTCTATTAATGTGAAGAACACAAGAATTTGCAGCGAATATTTTTCATGCAGTGATTGGGAAAATGATATGAAAAATGCTTGCTCTTAAAATCCAGTACTGTGTCAAGAAAAGAAAAATAATGCAAAGTGCTTTTGAAAGACTACACGAATTAAGTTTCAAGAAAATTTATTTTGAGGCCGATTACGAAAATAATGATAGGTATAATAAATCAGATACGAATGATTTCAAAATAGATCTCGCAAATGACGATGCAAATATTGCTGAACGCCCTAACTGTGAAAATAAATAAGAATGTATTGACAATTTGTAAAAAAAGAAAGCTAGCTCCGCATTCTAGGTAATTTAAAAAAAATCAAAGTCATTTTGCATGAAAGAGATCTTGCTCCTTCGCCCCTCTTTTGAAAGATTAATTCTACTATTTATTCACTGTGACCAAAGTCGTTTTATCAAACTTAAAATAACGATCTTTTATATATTTAAACGTTATGTATGCGTATAAATGTGAGTTTAAGTGAGAAAATTATTTAAAAAGTATTTGTAATTATATCAAATCGAAGAGAAACACACCAATGCAAAATTTATAATTAACTATTAGATTAAATTTTGAATAAAGTATCAATTTCAAGGGCAGTCAACTATAAGTTCCTCTTCTTTAGCTGCAGAAAAATATTCAAACCCGAAGTCTGGTAAATCCTAGGTTTTACCAAAGTGACTTGGTAAAAGACCGAAGTATGCTTTAATATGATTCCATTTCGGACTTTTACCAAGCCTGTGCGGTAAAACCTAGGAAATACCAACACCTTCCGGTAAACGCCTGAAACAAGGGATTTAAATCAACTCAGAATAAAACCTGTGCATGCGAATCCCGTCGCAACACTTCTTTCTCCTTCTTATTTGCGCTATTTGCAGTCTAGATTCGAGCGAATTCAAACAAGTGTAAGCGGCTACGATCTCAAATAAAAGCAATTTGTTTCCATTTTAACATATTTTACTAAAAGGACATGAGTGATATTATGCGGAAAAAGGTTTACGATATTTTCTCTGAATCTGTAAAAAATAAGCACGATAACAACTATAAATTAACAAATGAGAAATATACTTCTTTAATAAATAAATGAAGTGAAAGAAGCAAAATATGTGAAGCAAAAACAATCAGTTAAGTACAGGAGGTTGAAACGCTATGACATTCCAAATATTGGAGGAGAGGACAAACTTACAGCACCACTATCTGCAGGAAAAGCCAAAATCCTGTATTATGTTACAATTATAAAACCTTCAACGTCATACACAACGCTCACGTCGCAGTTGGCGATGGTGGAAGAACCCGTATGATTAAGGAACTGAATCACAAGTGTAGCAGAATCTATCGTCACGTATTTGAGACTATAATACCACGTCAGAAAAAACAAAAACCTGTGAAAAGGGGGATTATTATCAAACCAGTTGTGCACAGCAAAATGAATTCTCGATGCCAAGTCGACCTAATAGATATGATGTCCAATCATGATCGTGGTACGGTAGTGTCATTAGGATTTTTCATAAGCTGAAGACGTAAAAAATGAGCAATGCCATTGCCGGAGTTCGAACCTGAATCTCCCGAATACTCGCCGGGTGTGTTACCGTTACACTACGAAGGCATGCAGAAAGCAGGGAGAAAACGCATTATATACTCTCCTTTTTAAAGGGCGTCTGGGGATTAGGAGACCCAGTCGCCAAATCCCGGTGGCGAAGAATCATCATCCACCACCTTTTTTAGTTCGGGCGCCCCTGTAGAGTCCTTCGAAGTTTTGGAAGCAAGAGATGTGAAAAATGTGCAATGCCCTCACCAGTATTCGAGCCTAGACCTCTCGAAGACGCCCTAAGTGTACTACTGTTACATCAGAGAGGCATGCTGGAAGGAGGGAGAAAATACTTACAATATGTTAAAATACCTCACAATATGTTACAATATCTTACAATTCAATTTTAGTGTATAAAGATCATTTTACAAAATTCTTTCTACTCCGAAGTCTGCGCACTAAAACAGCTGATGAGGTAACATAGCGCCTTCTGGATATTCTCACAACTTTTGGAGCCCCGGATATTCTCCATTCCGACAATGGGAGGGAATTTTGCAACCAAATCGTAAACAGTTTATGTGAAACGTGGAGTGATATAAAAGTAGTTCACGGTAAGCCGAGACACAGTCAATCGCAAGCTTCTGCCGAATGGGCGAACCAAAACGTAGAGAACAAGTTGGCAACATGGATGAAAACAAATAAGATAGTGTTACGGATTTTGTATTTAATTTGCTATTTTTAGTAGAGTTGTAATTAAAATTGTTTTTTTTTCATGCAATGCAGCGCGTGACGAAATTTAAAAGAAAGCTACGCGGAAAAAAAAATACTACTAGAGCGCGTGCATTTAACATCTAATAAGCAGATGTCTCGTAATTGGACTCTGTTGCTATCCAGAAAAATCGAGAAAACACCAGAATGATCTCATGCTTGATTAAAAAGCTTATAAAAGCTGGAAAACAGCGTCTCAGCTCAGTTATTTAACAGTTGTTTTAAGCGAACTGTTGTTGTTTACTTAGTGCTGTTATTGATTGTAGCGAATTCGCTATGAGATCGAATTAGCTTCTCTGTTCTGTTTAATGTTTTATAGTAGTTCAAAATGTAACTGCTGTGAGATATTGTGATATTGTACAAATATCTCTGAGGAAATATTTGAGCACCGTGTTTTATTTCTTGCGAGAAGAATAAATTTTATTAACGTTTTAACGACTTGTGCATTCAATCCATTTCGAACCCGTACGCACGCAGCAATAGAAAATTGGTCGGAAGGATTAAAAATTGTTCAAGCAATGAAAAACAAAGCATATCGCCAGGGAATCAAATGTTCACCTTATAAAGCTATGTTTGATTGTCCTATGAAGCTGAGACTTGCTAACTCAGTTTTCAGTTCAGCTCCACGTAATTTGATTAGTAACATGGCCACTGAAGATGACTTAGAAAAAATTATAAACATTAATAATGAATGAATGGTTAACACAAAAGGTGAAGGCGCTAATCTCGAATAAATAGTTGATATAGAATCACAAGATAATAATAATAATAATACATGCGAAAACGAATCATGCATAACGATGGGAGTAGATACTGAAATTCAAATTGAAAAAAAAAAGAGTCAGATATATGCTCTGACCAACGGGTGAGATTATCAACAAAGTTCGAAATATGAAAGTGTTTCGAAAGTCAGCTAAGGAAGGACTTGAGAAGGAGGCGAAAAGGATGAAGATTGCGTCTACTAGGAACTTTCCGAAACCTAGTCTAGGACAAAATGTTAAAAGTACATGATACTGATAGATTGAAAAAGGATTTAAAATCAGAAATAGCCGTTATTACAGACATTAACGATGATGAGTTTTATGTTCTTGGTGCTACGTTTGGTAAATTAAAACCGGTGTATACAAGACACCAGGTTACCTTTTGCAACGAAAATTTTTTTAAGCATGGAAGAAGTTGGTAGAGCAGTAAAAACCTTTCTTTAATTGGGGAACAAAGATTCAGAAAATTCAACTGTTCAAAGAAGTGTACTGCGAAGATGTGTACTATTTAAGTATAAGCTAGTAAGGTATTTACCTTATAAGCTGATCTGCTTTGTAATTCAAAATGTCATAACAGTCAGCCTTGTTGTAACATGTAGTAAGAAGTATTAGATGTATTAAAGGAAAGCATACTACATTCTTCTTATTTTATAAATTTCATAATTTTTATAAATATTTTCCTGAGCTATCAATTTACTTCTTTAACTATTGTCAAAATTTTTAAAATTTATTGAAATCTCCTCTGTAGTTATCGACAGAATTGTGCATTAATTCAGTTTTTTCATATGGGATCTTATTTATGAAATGGCATAAATATTGCATTTTTTTATTTCATGTAACTCTTTGAAAAATAATTGTAAGACAGTTTCATCGACATAAACCATACTTTATTATGAATTAAAAAGTTTGTAGGAATTTAATATTCATTTTTACTTACCAATTAACTTTACGTTTATGCTTTCTTTCCTATAGGCCTTCATTTCCCTAATTGTCACTGCCAGAATATTTAAATTTGGTAGCGCGCGTGAAGGAGAGTAAATTCTACCAGTGGGAGAAAAATGTTTAAATACTCGGTTCTAGAAGGGAAAGTTAGAGAGTGTGGACAAAGCACTTTGTAGAGCGAGCTCATGATTATGCATTTATTGCTGGTTAAAGTGAGGTAACAGCTATTACTTTTCTGCCACGTGACTTCGACGCGGTTTTGGGTAACAGGATTATCTGAGCCCTGGTAGAAAAAAAACTCTACTGTTTGTTAATATTTTTGAATTTTTTAGTTTAGTTCTTGCTAGCTGAGTTACAGCCTAAGTGAGGCGTAGTTTGTTAGCGTAAGGCGACACACTGCGAATTCTAAAGAGTTTTAATAAAGGGTTTTTTTAACAGTTCTCCTGTCTGGTTTCTGCGCTTACTTCAGCTGTCACTCCAAAAGTTGAACAAGAAAATATCACAAGTTAAAGTGTGTTTTAAATTTTTTGGGGACACACTGTATACAATATATCTGCGAATGGAAAAAAAAAACCTATCATAAGTAATCCCTCGTTTCGGGCGTTTACCGGAAAGCATTGGTAACTCCTAGGTTTACCGCAAAGGCTTGGTAAAAGTCCGAAATGGAATCATATTAAAGCATACTTCGGACTTTTAACAAGCCACTTTGGTAAAAGCTATGCTTTACCGGTAAAACCTAGGATTTACCTAGGAATGTTTTGGGAAAAGGCCTAATTTTAAAAAGCTGCTATTATAGTTACCTTAGAAACAGTAACAGAATTCTCCCACTTAGTATGCAGATGAAGAAAGGATAATGAATGCCATATTTTTCTTCAGGATTTAATATTAAAGGCAGAGGGAAAAATGTGCAACTTTTAAGAAAACGTAGCGTATTTTATATACTATTTTTAAATTAATAAATAAGTATTATTAACGTTTTCAACGTTATAAATGCATACAGTAATAATATCTTCTTTTCTAAATTAAAGCTATTTTTACTCACAGTTTTTAAGGCTGTTTTTCCAAATTTAAAACGTTTATTTTTTTGCTGCGGATCCTGTCTTTACAGTAAGTGTCAACACGACTACGTCATCACTCCTCACTTCCTGTTTCAGGGAGAAAAGCTCTATGAACTAGCCGTTCTCTTTTAAGTGCCGCGATTTATTCGGTTATGTTATATTTTATTGCACAACGCATGATTATTTACATAATATGTTATAGACACTTTTACTGTACAGTTTACCATGAAACAATAGATATTGTCTGAGATGTTTGGATGCTTACATTAGATTTTAGAGTAATGTATTATGTGTTATAACAAAATTACTGTTTTTTTATATTGAAGATCGGCTATTTAATGTAAAAAATTGAATTTGAAGTTTAAACAAATTGAGCATTTTTTTTGTTCCAAAGGTGGATATTACACACTACTAAGGTCAGAAGGGGGTCTCTTTATTATAGAGGCACCTAATAGGCCTCTTATGAAGGAACCGACAAATTACATCCATGCTTTCTCCAGGATTCGAACCCGTGCCCGATGGTACGGTAGTCAGAGTCCCTAACCCACTTTCTTGTCTAAAGCACATAAAAGGGGGATCAGATTAGCTTAAATAGAAGTTAACAAAGCTAAGATTACTTGCAAATATCTTCTGAGAGAGAAACAATTCCTTGATAAAATAAACTTGAGAATTAATAGTTATGCTGTGTGGCTAAAACCCTAAATACAGGAGAGTATTTGCTTCCTGGGTTTAATTTAAAGTTTTCTAACTGGCTGTAGTAACTAATGTTAATTAGTTAATGTTAGCAGGCCACAAAATGTGCTCTCTTTATGAAAACAGTAGTTTAAGAGTTCTTGTTCCTGCCTGACTAGAGTAATTTAATTTTATATCCACAGGTAGACAAATTTGGAGATGATAAACCTGTATTGAAGAGTGCAACTATAAGCCTATTATAAGTTCTTTATCAGTAAAGTCACGTAAATATCACACATGTTATTTGTACAAGGTTTAGCTAGTCTTTCCAAAATGTATTTAATAACTTTCACTAATTAGGAAAAGTTTAATTTAATTGCTTAATAATAATTTACAGAGTGATGATATTTTATTTTGGTTCTAAAACATTTTCTTATTAAGTCATACAAATTTTTTATCCATTTAAAATTTTATATTTAGTGATGTCTTTCTAGTTTGATATCTATCAAATGATTTCAAATAAACTTTCCAATGACGATAAAAATCGAATAATAACCTGAAAACACAAAAAGATAATTTTTCCTAATGAGGGACCTCCTTTTCATTTATGACTCTTGGAAACGAATTAAAATACGTTAGGCAACGTAAATTCATAAAATAACTAAAACACGATACATTTAAATAGAATTTTAAATGAATCTAGATATTACATTTCTTTTAAATTATTCACATCTATCAACTACAGTACGGATACGAAATAATATGGAAATGAATGTTTTGATACCTGATTTAGAACGCTTTTATTGATAATTGTCCTCAAATGTTTCTCAGTTAACAAAGCTGAAAAGGAAATTCCACTGAGCACAATGAAGATTTCTGTTTCAATTAGAGTCGATTGTATTTAATAACGATATTGATAGTTAAATACAAACTGCATTTACGTTTTCAAACTATCACCATTAGTTAAGCTTAATTCATCTTCAGTTAGCATAATGAACGCAATAAAATTCTGAAAACTTCAAATACATGAATGGAAAGCCATTGTTGTTATTGCAACAAATTACGACAGTCTAAATTTAATGATCAGTTTAACTTCTTTCATGGAAAATTATAACTAATTATAACTTAATGAATATCTCTCAATTACATAAATAATATGAGTTACAAATGCGAACGCTTAATCAACTAAAGTGACGTAAAATAGCTTTATAAATAACCTACATAAATATAAAAATTTAACAGAAGCATAAATCACAACGTACTTTGCATGATATAGGAAAAGGTTTCAGATTTATGCTGCGCACAATTTTTTTCTGCACAAATGATTTTAGCATTTATTTCTGAAATTACTTTTGTCTGAGACAAACAATGGAACGTGTCAGAACGAGTATAAATATAATTAATACAGAACATATTTTTAGAAAAATAAGAAAATATAAATTAAAAAATTAATAAATGGGATAATTTTAAAATAAATGTCACAGCTTTAAGTCATGTTTCTCAAAATTATATCATTTTTATTAAATAGGTTATACTGTTTCTATTAATATACTCATTTAATAGGAGAACTCAGTTTAATTTCTGTTAGGTTCAATTTAAATCACGTTACATGAGTTACCATGGCCTAAATTACTTTATTTACCTTAGGCTATAAAGCGGTCCTTGTTAATTAATATAGGCAGGAATTTACGGCTGAAAACATATGCAGTACAGTAATACAGATTAAAAGGTAATGCTTAAAGTTTAAACCTAATGCTTAAGAATGAAACAATTTGTTTAAACAGTGACTCATTTATAAGGTGATCATTTGAAACATATATGGTTGTCCCCCTTTAACACTGCATTTAAACATCTGGTCTAAACTAATTGAAGCAAAAGTGTCTCATTTCATTTTAAAGCGAGATGTCATCGTGTTGGTTGCCGATGAAGTTCATTCACTACATTGTATTTTGTACAAATTCCAACAAGGAAGGAATCGTAGAAAGCGACACAGAAGATCACACTACAGAAACGAAACGAAAGTTAGCGAAAGTTTTTGGTGGGGATGCAAATCGGATAGAACTTGTAGGAGATGGTTTGAAAAATTGAAGCTGATAATTCCGAGCATAACGATAAGCCATGCTCTAGGCGGTCATGACCGATGACGATATTATTAAGACCATGATAGAGCAAGATCCTTTTTTGACAACAACGGAGGTTGCAGAAAAGCTTAATTCAGCTCAGCAAGCAATTTCGGACTATATTCTGAAAGTAGGATTGGTCCATAAATATTCCAGATGGGTGCCTCATGAGTTGAATGAGAAATATTTGCATAAACGAGTTGTCATATGCACGTTTGTGCTTGCTTAGAACACAACTAACCCTTTTTATACCGGGTGATAATTGCGGATGAAAAGTAGATTACCTAGGAAAACGTCGTTTGGAAATGAGTATAAAGCTCCGACAACATGCTGTTTCCCCCCTCTAAGCCTAATTTGAGCCTGAGTAAAAGAATGATGTATATGTGGTGGGACATCCAAGGACCAATACATTATAAGCTTTTGAAACCTAAAGAAAAGAAAGATTCGGAGAGATACTGTAAGCGAATACATGATTTAAACAAAGAGGTCGGCGATGTTAAAAAAGAAGCACATAATAACTGCATCACGATAATGCCAGCCCATATGCTGCTTTGGTGATTCGTCAGAAAACCGTAGAGCTAGGCTGGGAAATTCTGTTTCATCCAGCATACATCCAAGACCTGGCACCCTCACATTTTTTCTCTGTTTGCTTTAATCCAGCATACACCCAAGACCTGGCACTCTCACCTTTTTTCTCTGTTTGCAAACTGCTTTTGAAGGAAAAAATCAACACTGAAGAAGATGATAGCCAAGTATTACATGAGTTCTTTCCCTCTGAGGAGAAAAAAACTTTTAAAAAATGGTATCTACCAATTACCATCCTGCTCTCAGAGTTCATAAGTAAAGACGTAAAATGTATTATACAATAAATATTATTAAAGGTATTATCTTTCACTTCCTAAACGGACCGTTAAATATTGTCAACCTAAAATTCAATCACAGACAAATTTCTGATTTCTAAAATTATTCTCCCCTCTGAAAAAGACCAGATCTTGAACGTGGTCATAATAATTCATTATACCTATGGGTTCCAAATGTCTTTGTCACTAACATAAAAAGATCAAGCAGATTACAAAATAAAATTATTAAAGTTCCTATTAAGAGGAGTATATATATATGTTTAGATTTATCGAAAGAATACCTAAGCCATAAACCCTGAACTAAAGTTAAATAGTATTTTCCACTAAACATTTCTCGCGACAGAGAAACTGTCTGTCCTTATGCCACGCATTTTAGTTAACTTTTCTACTCCTTAAGATAACGGTTTGGTTTATTTAATTAGGGCAAAGCAGTCCAAGGGGACTGATGCCTTTGTGGAGGACTTTCTAAAGGGAACTTGCTCCCTAAATAGAATGAGAAAGAGAAGATTATATTTGGGCGTACACGTTCCATCAGATTTAACGATACTATACAGTCAATCGAACCGCAGAACCAGGTGCAGGGTTTCAACTCCTGTCCTCACACCTTGAATGGGATAAACGCCATCTCCATATGCCGCCACTGGTCGTCAACATTTGCCACCTGCCAGTCGCCCAAGGACATTACCCAGCAAACGCGGGACGCCACCCAGGGTTACTAGAATCTTAAACTCTTAGGACCTGCCAGACTCACGGGCCGAGCGATAAGCGATTTTTCGGGGGCTTTAGAACCATCAGGTTCGTTATTTGTATACACCATGGCCAAGCCTGCCTAGGTACAGATTCTAGTCAGTAGCTTCGGAGAGTTCTTTACGTCAACCCCCCGGGGGATATGAAAAAGAAGAATAAAATTGCAATTTACTTTGAAGATTGCCTAAAATTAAAATGTGTTAAGGAATGCGTGTTCGTAACTGTATACACACACACACACATATATATATAGAGATATATACACTGGTGTGCGAAACTTAAGCAACAATGTACACATTTAGCAGATAACCATGAAATTGCAGAAAGGAGGTCTGGAGATCAGTACAATGAACACGTAAGTCAGTAGAAATGTCATGCGTATGTAAATATCAGGAACGAAACGTCAGAGGCGACGTGAGCGTAAACAAAACGCATGATGTCAGCGCGCGCAGCTCAACAGTAGAATAAAAGGAAGGACTAAAACGCAATTCAAAATATTCGCTGCAAGTGCCAGTGAATCAATTCGTGAAATATATATAGCTAGAAGAAATCACCTGGACTACTTCACTCGTGGAAGAATGATCAAAAAGCTGGAGGAGGGGCGTATTGTCACCAAAGTAGCTGCAGAGTTCAGAATCAAAAAAGTGTCGTTTCGCGCGCTTGGAAAGCGTTCCAAACCACAGGTACAGCTGTTAGAAAGGTTGGTGGCCGCACGAGGATGACATCTGCAGGGGATGACCGATATATCGTCCTGCAGGCGAAAAGAGATCGACAGCAGTCAGCAAGCGCCATTGCTCAGCAACTCTGTACGGCAACGAAGCGACAAGTGTCGCGGTTTACTGTGGCGAGACGCCTTCACAAAGGGGGCCTATTCGCCCACCGTCCTTAACGCTGCCTCCCGTTTAAAGTTAGTCACCGACGCCACCGTTTACATTGGTGCAGAGAACACAAAAACTAGACAACTGATCAATGGAGTCGTGTCCTCTTTACGGATTAGAGTCGGTTCAGTACCAGAAGCAATTCTCAACGCGTTTTGATTTGGAGAGAGGTCGAGACCCGGTTTTATCCCAGTAACATCAAGGAAAGACACCGTAACGGTGGACCTGGTGTTCTTGTATGGGGAGGCATTATGCTGAACGGGCGAACTGAGCTCCACGTTTTCGACAGAGGGCCTGTAACCGGGGATCGCTATTGGGAGGAGGTACTCCTTCCCCATGTGCGTCTGTTCCGAAGTGCCATTGGCCCAGACGTAATTTTTATGGATGACAATGCACGGCCACATCGGACTCTTGCTGTTAAGGAGCTACTGGAAAGTGAAGATATCACTCGAATGGATTGGCCAGAGTACTCCCCAGATTTAAATCCCATCGAACATGTGTGGGATACTTTGGGAAGACGCATTGCAGCACGCTTACATCCTCCGCAGAACACCCAACAACTCCAACCGATGCTGATTGAGGAATGGGCACTCCTACCGCAAGAAATGTTGCATCAGCTGGTTCTGAGTATGCGGAGACGGTGCGAAGCAACCATTGCAGTGAGGGGAGGGCATATCCCATATTAATTAACATCTGCTTGTTGTTCTTCCTCTTGAATAGACAATCATGAGTCACGATACTATGCGTTCAATAAAGCTTGTTTTTGTTTGATTCCATACCGTATGCATTGTATTCCTTTTTCAGCTCTGATGCCTTCGTCATCCTTTACGTACATAATGCTCTCCTTCATTTCTGTATTTCATGTCTCTCAGTTGATTTCTCGTGGATTTATGTCAAAAAAACCCTGCTGTTGCTTAAGTTTTGTACACCAGTGTATATCACACAAGAAAATGTAAGAAAAGAAACTATCTTATTGAAGAGTTGTCACTGTTTATCAAATTCAATAAGCAGGAAT
>KK112063.1:304979-388553 GCA_000611955.2 Stegodyphus mimosarum | reverse complement strand
AGGAATGTTTACAATCAGCTTTAAAATATTCTTTTACGTCCATTCTAATTTTCATGCCTATCACTTGCTGCAGATATAATGTATTTGTTGGAATAAAAGAAGCCAGAGATCAGTTAAATATAAGGGATAACACTCTAATGACAGTTGCAAGGTTGCATAAGAATGTAGACTTGTAGAGGAAATTTCTGGCTTTAATGATTAGCCGAAATAAAGCTTGCTTTTACTATATCATCCTTTTGGTTTATCGGCGATGATGGTTCTTATGTGGCCTTGCCACAGCTTGAAACCTGTAGTAACTTGTAAACGCTTGGGATTTTGATTATCTATGTGGAGTAGAGGAGTAAAATTCGCCGCTATGAAATACCTTTAGAGGTGCAATGTTTAAAAGACTATGAAACATAAAGTTGCTAAGAAGATCTTATCAGCATGCAATGGGCTTAAAATCATGCTGGACTTTAGCGAACGGAAAAAGATTAGTTTGAAAGAAACATCACAATCAATCAAAGAGCAAAGCGCACTTTCCAAATCCGGCCCCTTCTCCCAATAAATAAATAAATGACACGATTTCTTCCCCAAAATTTCATTAAACATTAAATCAGAATATATACTCAACAAAGTTGTAAAAATGTGCTAGTACAGACAATAACATTTGTATTTTTGCAATAAACTTGAGGCTATACAACACTATCTTCATGACTGCATCCTTAACAAAAGTATGGGTCCCAGATCCTTCGAATAATAATCTCCCAATAAGAAAGGCGAAGCAAACAGAAAAAAAAATGTTTAATGAAATGGACTACTTGTTCTAGAACTAATCAGATTTATTGATAGTAGTACAGGTGACATTTGATTTCTGACAAATACACATTGTCACATTACATATTGCTTTTAATATTGTTTACGCATGATTACATTACATGTGTTCCAATAACTCATTTTTTAAATCCTTATTTTGTTAAACTTATTCTTGTACTTCAATTTCTGCATTCACCAAGATATAAAGCATATGTAATTGTACATACGTATCTATAATAACACTGTTTGTATTCTTTTATTTATGGTCATCATTATACTCTATATGTGGGAATAATTACATTTCTATATACGTCTATTGTCTAATAATTGCATTCCACTTTAATCTATATTTCCAATTTCTCTTCCTTAAATTCTTTGTTTCTCCTTACTTTAGTGCTCCGCTGTGTTGCTGCGATTGAAAACACACATAATTCTTTACAAGTGTCCTAACCGCTTTCAGCAATGGTTATTTTTCTGATTCTTGATCTTCATTCCCATCTGAGCTTCAAGATAGTACCTTTTCCAGGGAGATAGCTTTAGGCTGACTCAGAAGAACTGCATGTCTTTACTATTGGAGGCGCGAGCAGTATCTGCATATAGACTGGTTTGGTGTTGAGGAAAACCGTCATACGATTAATCATAGTAGCTCAGATTCCTCCACCTAAAACAGGTGCAGCGATTTCACCGCAGCAATGATTTCTCATGATTCCCATGTATATTTGGAAATGCGATAAGTCGACTTATATCTAAATCAAATTCCTTAAAAATAAATTAATCACTTTACAAATGATGACAAGATTTTGTTATTGCGATTGATATTTACTTTAGTAATCATGTGCAGCTGTAAGGAGGTGAAGATTTAAAGTTATACTGACTTTTAAGTTAACTGCAAATAATCGTTCTTAAAAATAAATTTCTTTAATTAATGTCGATATCCGTTCCATTTTCCTTCGAAATAGTTGTTTAAACAGTCTGTGGTGGCGATAACCCAAAAGGCTCGTTAAAGATTAGCAACATTATTCAGTTAAGGGACACATCTTTATAAATTAATGGACAATATTTTATAAAGGAAGATTACAAATTTTTATTGCGTACGTACACATTTTATTGGGTATTCAACGGGAAGGGAAAAATAAATGACATTATTGTGTTGATTTAAGTGTGCGGAAATGCCCTTTTTAACGCTTTCTTTATAGATACCCATTATATTCATTTAGATACCGATGTCTGTGTTTAAAATATTTAGCCAAGTAATAGCCAAGCCTTAGTATTGGAGATCTGAAAATAGGAATTCATCATTTTCAAATCGGAGTGAATGCGTTTGAAAATAGTAATAATAGGTCATGTTGGTTATCGTCAATCATTTATAAGAAATAAAAGTTCATGGAAGATAATACATCCACTTCTTTCTTCCGGTTTATAAGCGAACCTTTCACCTTTCAAGAAAAATCGACTCCCAAGAGGATAAACTTGTTTACTTCCAAATGACTGGAAGAGCAGCGAATAGTCCCCTTGAGGGTTTTGGTAGGAAGGAGGCATGAAGCCTGTGCAGGTAAACTCACCTAAAGTTGAAGATTGCTTCGGTTTCATTTTGATTGATACTATATAACCTTTCCAAGATCTTCAAAGCTGTTGTTTTTTGTTAGGCAGTATTTAAAAAAAGACTTTCCGGATAGTTGTTCTAAAATGCAGTGTATAGACACGTGAGACTACTAAAATCATTTTAACCTTATAATGTAGCAATGCAAGGCACATATGATGGCCATTTCTGCGTATTTTAATTTGGTTGAAACTTTTAATAATTAGATATAACTACATATTCCAGTTTGAGATGCTGTAACTTTAAATGCATATGCAAATGCAGGAGAATGTCATCTGTGCAAAAAAGTTCAGTACAGGAAATTTCTATCTCGCTTCAGTTGCCAAATGGAATAGAAAATTCTATTGCTGCAAAATGGTAGGAGTAGGAATCACAAATCAGCAAATGAGAAGGAGTTGAATTAAGTTGACTACTGAAACTCGAAGCTGTGAAAAATTCCGCTGAGCTGTTGGCAAACTCATAAGAAAGCATGGTGTTTCTCTGGATTTGAGTAATCTCCAATACTTTTTTCGAGATTTATAGGTGAATTTTGATTAAGTCTATCAAGAGTCTATAAGCTAGTGATTAGTTACTGATGTGAAAAACTAAGTTTTCAAAGGCATAAATTTCGCAGTGATATAAACATGGAAGAGTGAAAAAGTGTTTTAGAGAGCCATTGATCATGTGGTAGTCTGATGGGTAAACAGGTTTTTGTCGAAGCCAAGAACATTTTACACGACTACTGTCAGAAAATTGGTAATAGGTTTTACTATTTCCGATTACTCTGAATCCAAGTCATCTCCGCTACTTCGCGTACTGTGACTGCAGCTGTCAACTTTAAAGTCTACTAAGATATTACAGCACAATACTATGTTTCCAGTTCTATGACAAAGATATGAAAAATAGCCTTTATTTTGTCAATAGGATTACATCTTCGCTCACGATATATGACTCACGATACATACGCTCACGATGCATACATTCGCTCACGATACATGACTCGTCTAAATTATATATAAACACTAAACTTTGTCTCATGGAACACGTTTGAAAACAATTGTGACATCAAGGCACGCTAGGATGATTTTCAAGAGAATTCAGTAAAATTTCTTTCAATATTAAATGATGATTTTCTCAACATTCACTCCGCTTACAAGTCAAATTGTGAGAAAATCTTTTATTAATTTGCACCATAATAAAGTTTCTTAAAGGAAGATCAAGTGTAAGAATAATTTTTATAATTTAATTTGTATAAAACCATCTAAGGGTAAAAGTACAATTTTTGAAATCCTTCAAGGCTTGCAACAGTTAAATTGATATAGTGAATAGAATTATATTATCTCTGATACGGAATAAGACGGAATATGCACTGGCTTACAAGCTTCTAATGAAAAAATATTATGCGAAATACTTAAACAGTTTAATTGCGTTATTATTAACCCTCGAAGAATTCTATGTAGGTATGTACGTGTGTCTGCGAGTATGTTTCTCACTCTCTCAATATATATATATACATATATATGCTACGTACTCATGATGGAATCCTGAACCTCTTACGAAATTGTTTTTACACAAAAGCCGCCCAAGTATTTTCAGTGTTTTCAAATCGAGATGACAATACGAAGTTTTGTATAACGTTAATGAAAGCATAAAATATGAATGCTCCCGAAAAGGAAATAGTGTAATAAATTTCTTCCTTTTTTGCATTTAAAAATTTCTGTCTGTTGTTAAATATTATTTGGTTGTTTAACTCGCTCCTCAACACAACAGTTGCACATACACTGCCTGATCTCCGTACGGCACCTGAAACAGTTTTATTCTCTTTCTGACGTGAGCATATGTTTTGCGTATGCAGAAGTCGACTGAAATGTTTTACCTATGCACACTGTGTCACTTTCAAACAATGATTGTCCACAGTTGATTTTGAACACTTAAATTAATATTTACTCACTTTCTTTCACATTTCACGAATTACGCTTAACTTTCAGACACCAGTGTAATCCAACTATATATATGACATACAAAATCTGCGATTCAACTATAAATAGGAGATACAAAGTCTGCAATTCGACTATAAATATGAGATACAAAGTCTGCGATTCAACTATAAATATGAGATACAAATGTCTACTACATTTTCTGTCGTACGATCCTATAATCAGATCCTGATCTTAAACTATTTATTATCATTCTTTTTAACAAATAGAATTTTATAACAAATCGTCGCATTTAATCATATATATTTTCTGAAAAATATGGAATTTAATTCATGTAATCCAATAATAGCACAGCTGATTAATGTTAATTAAGGGTATGTTATTTGAATTGATCCGGGGGTACTGATAAATGAAATTAAGTTAAAAAAATCAAAATATAATTCGTTATATTTTGGATACTGAAGAAATCGTTTTAATACAAACCTATTTGCATTTATTTTAAAAGATGAACTCCAGTCGTGTCTACTATTTAAAAAACAATAAAGCGTGCGTATCGTTTTGGCTGCATGAAAACAAAAGAATATAATTTACTTACGTCCACTCTGATTCCTGGTAAAGGTAGGAATTGTCCAGGAGGCCAGTCGTTTGGAACATAACGATAGAACTCAACATCGTTCTTGTACCATTTGACTGAGTAAAGTTGCTCATCATCCAGTTCATAGCTGCATGTCAGCTCCACAGATTCCCCGAGTATGGTGGGTGAGGGAACGTCAAGCATAACGATGCGGAAAGCCTTTGTCATTACTAAGGCTGAAAAGAAAACAGATAACGCACATTTATTATAATTGTCTACATTATGTATAGTGGTGGAACGCAAATTTCGTGCAACTTACGAGAATATTCTGTAACTGTCAAAGCTCCTGACACGTATTATAGCTAAAATTCTCATAGTATATTCTTCATCATGTATTCTCATAGACTGGTTATATTGTAACAACTTATCACAGAAAGTAAACATAATGAAAATTTCTTAAAAACGTAAACCACGAGCCAATAATAGAAATTTGCAGTATACGCATTTGATTGAAAGCCATAAATGGAAGCCTATAGAAGATCGGGTGATGTGTTTTCCATTTAACTTTATTGACAGTTTAATACATTTATTTCTCATATGCAGTCCGATCTACAGTTTGTCTCAATACTAAGTTTACTTACTTGTAGAAGGGTCGAGTTACACAGACAACTGGAAGCACATAGCAGTGGAGGTGTCGGAGATGCTTTCTTAACGCAGTAGATAGCGTTCTTATGCGTCCGAGCGGATATTCATCTGATATACGGGGTGGAGTTAATTTAGTTACATTTAGCCAATAAAGAATCGGTGATATACTCTGATATATTATCCTGCAGAATTTCGGATCTATCATGACTTCCTAATAACACTGGTTTACGAAATCTCATTGATAGCGTCGAGGAACTGGTTGCACGCATTTCAGTAGCTGCCGTGAAAAATCAGATACACGTTTGGCCTGTATTACAGCTCATGATTGACATTTGGACCACATTCTTTAATCTCTTACTTTTGTGAATGTACATTAATAATTAAAACTCTCGTTCATTTTTGTGGTGGCCTTCCACTTCAGTTGTTCTCGGAGTACACTACTGTACGCACATGGCATTTCCAAAACTACATTGCTATATGATTCTGACTTGTCTGGATACGCTCTTCTTCTCCTAGAGTTTCGTAATCCTTAAACAGAAACCCCCTGTAAACGCTTTAGCCAAATCAAGGTTACTATATAGCACAAGGTTTGCTCTTGTGTGACATCAATGACTTCTAATCAGCTGAAAAGCAATTGAAACGCTTGCAGCAAGAGAGGTCCACCTCTACTTTGGTAGATTTTTTGTTCATGGGTCTTTTTTGTTTAAAAAAATGTTCTTTGCTTTGGAGTAGTACTAAAAATCATTTTTACTAGAACTTCTAATGAAGGCAAACATTTAGAACATAAGTTAGAAAATGAAGTTTTGATTTTTTTTTATTTTACGAAAATTATAAAGTACGGAGCTGGGCCTTTTTTGCTGCAAGCCCTTTAACTACTCATTTTGTGGCTTGCTTCTCCCACTTCTTAAGTAAGTGACGTCAGCGCTGACAAGTGCCTAACTTTATTTGTCTCGAGTCAAAACGTTTCAGTGACTAACAGAGGTGGCTGCGTTAAACAAGTTATCAGAACTAACAATGAAATGGTATATGAAATTAATTTTAAGGAAAGTAGTAAAGAAATTAGTTTTATGAGTTCAGTAAAGTGCACTGAACCTAATCCAATATAGTGGTTTAATTTAACAGTTGTGCATTTGCTGAAGATCACATCATTTCTCACTGGAAACGTTCTTCTGTTACAAATGTTTCCATTAAGAAAATTTTTACATAGGGAATTTGATAGCTGGATATGAATGGAAAAGAATGCGAAAGCTAAATATTTATCCACGTAATTCTAAACATAACAGGTCCCTTAGATGACTGCAAGTAAGTCGAAGCACTTGTAAGTTATCTGCCAGGGAAGGGAGGAATTTTTAAGGAAAATTGGTTCACACTGAAGATTGAGCCCACCAGCAGTCCAACGATAAGACCGTAGAATAATGGTGGTTGAATTCAAGATTTACATGAAACACTTTCCATTCCCCAAGAAATTTTGTGTTCTGCATGTTAGGATTTCGGATTTCAAAAAGGATTTTCAGATAGCTAAAGACAGTAAAAGAAAATAAAGTACTATTCAAATTATTCGGCATATTGTAATTTTCCGAATATGAAAATTGTTTCCTTTTAACTAAATCATCATTAATGTCTGAGCGTATCAGATCACTAAATACTGGTATCTCAATTTGGTTTCAAATCTTGGCTGGCTGTGTAATTTGTTTATTTAGAACGAAATAACAGAAAAATTGAAAGTTTTGAAAATGAAGTTTGAAAATATAGCACTTAAATTCAATGTTTTTGATAGGATGGGTTATAATTGAAGTTCATAAAATGAACTGCCATTACGTAATTAAAGTGTAAAGTTTTAAGAAAGGTTGGAAATCTTTTCCAACACACTTTAATATGCTCCCGGCAATTTTGTTTTCTACAAAATGATTATGTGCATCAACTTCATCTTTCTAGAATGAAAACATAGTTTCATCTTTGAAGCATTTAGACTACAGCAAAATGTTCCCAAACATAAAATTAGTTTGGATTTGGATTATGGCGAAGTATGTGAGGGCTATTTGCTTAGGGATAAGCGTTCCCTTAATGGAGCTTATTTTAAGAGAAACTTGGTTTTAATTACGTCATATATCGGAGTTACCACTAAAGTGCATATGCAGCCAATCCGTTGGTCAGGATATGAGCACGAGTCGAAATACCGGTGTTCAGCGGTCTTACGCGTTCGACTGGTAGAAATAAAGGTTAGAAATATTTCACCCAGTTAAGTTATTTTAATAAACAAAGAAGAAAATGGATTGACACATTTTAAGAACCTCTCATTGACAATAATAACTTGGAAAAAAAAGAAAACTGTTATAAGAAGCAGGAAACAGCACATTTAATTCAGCCATAGTCAATAGGCAATGTGTTTGTAAATATCTTTCTGTAGAAAACTGCTTGGCGTCTAATGTCCTATGAAGGACAAGAGGCAAAGTCGGAAATTTATTTAAACGTGAGATTGAGGCTGATCTGATTTATCCAACGTCATACAGAACAGTTGAAAATTGCAATGAAATATATGTCATATAGCTATCAATTTGCAAATAGTATATTTTTGACGGTGCAGTGCTTGTTTGTCAATGGACTTCTGTTATGATCAAGCGATTTCCTTGAATACGTCTGACTGTTACAATGTTTACTTCTCCGATTTATACTATTGGCATCTCCAAGCGGTTAACGAATATTTGAATGTATTAATATAACAACAATTTAACGAATACGTTTGAGAGATTAGGATTATATGTTTCTAAAACTTCGATGTATACAAGCACAGCCAATGCTCGTTTGAGCATGAAGCCTAGGAAAGTTAATTTTATTAAACTATAAAGATTTTATGTGTAAAATATAGGGAATGTGCTGAAAGTTAAATATATATATATATAAATATATATATTAGCTATTATTTACTTTCAAGAAATAGAGGAAATATTGTCAGCTTCATTCAGAGACAGATTGCAGATTTTGCACAATTTATTCGGCGCCCTTCAGAAAAGGTGTTTCTAATGGGAAAGCAAACGAAATGTACTGTATTTGCTTACAAATGTGGTTTGATATTATAATTAACACTGCACAAATTTTTACTTTCCTTGTATGTTTAATACGTAATACCTTATAAATCCGAATCTTAATCGTTAATAGATCGCTTTCAGTAGCAGAAATGTATCAGTGCTAGTTTATTATTATTATTACATTTTATAGTCTTTTTCAAATATATTCAGTACAGAAATAATACAGACAAAAATATCTTTTAAGTAAATTTTATATCGAATATCTCTGTTTATTAGACTAGCAATAAACAAATAGATGGATCAACTAATTAATAGTAATCAACTAATTTATTGACTGAGAGATCTTATTTTTTAATTTGTCCAATGATTATGGTTTGCACTGTTTAATTAGGATAGCATAAATATCTGCAAACTTTATTTGAACCAAGTTTCACTGAAGTAGCATATTACTCGGCAAAATTAAAAAAAAAAATATTTTAATAAAAACCACAAGTAATTATAAAGCTAATATAATTAAAAGTTTCGTATAATTAATTTATTTTTCTTCCTTTCTGAATACACTCTTGACAATTTTCAAAAACAAATATTGAATCTGAAGAAAAAAATTAGTAACTAATACTAAAATTCCTGCATCTCGAGAAAGCAGAATCTGTGCATATTAGTAGTCATTAATTTTAAAACTCGCATTGCTCTGAATTTTCGAAATTATTGAATTATAATAATTACTTTTCTTTAATATCAATTTTTCTTTTTTATTTTAATATATTAATTTATTTTTCTTTAATTAATCTCAGTACTAATTATTTATTTTATTACTAATTTAATTACAAATTTATTATTACTCGGCAAATTTGAATTATATTTAAATTTAAAATTTTTAATTAGTGTAATTACAATATTAAATTTTAAGATGATAATAGTGAACATTTAAAAAATTTTTCATTTATACGAAAGCAACAAAATTTCAACTTCATGGTTAGCTAACAATTTTTCAATAACCATAAACAAATTTGCATAATGATCGCTAAATTTTATATTAAAAAAATCAAACCTACGTTTACTTTGCATAGGAAATATTACTTAAAACACGCGATTCTACGTAGTCTTACAATTTGGTCACATTAATCATTTTAATTATGTAAAAGAAGATTTTTTTTATTCATTAATATTTTTATCGTCTTAAACCACCATCAAATTAACATTTATTTGAAATTTGACTTAATTTTGCCCGTTATATTATGAATTACGTGCATTACCAGGAACAAAATAACAGAATGAACATTTTCTGAGAATAAAAGTATTTGATTTAATAAATACTTTCAATGCATATTTTTGCTTCTTCATGTAGCAAATACGAAGTTTGTTGAAATCATTCATTACCTTTCGCAAATTTTGAGGCAAATACTAATCTATTTAAAATAACTATTTTTTAATAGTACTAAGTTTTATAAACTGAAAAATTTTATAATATCCTATAATGACAACGGTGATTTATTGAACATTTCACTAATTACAGAGTATGAATATAGAAAGATGACTAGGTTATCTATTTTAGTCATAGCAACACGTAACATATTATTTCAAATCATTTCCCACAAGAATTTCGAAAGAGATTTGACTTTTTTATCATTCAGACCTCAAGGAAATCAATACAATCTCGTCCTTAATTTCTTGATTTTGTCCTATTTCTACAATTTTAGAGTAAGAAAACTTTAATTTTTTAGTAAAAAAAGCGAGTTTGGTTAATTGATAAAGGAAAAAAACTTAAAAGCAATCATGTTTAATGCAAAAGATTCCTAAATAGAAGGATTTCCTAATGAAAACTGGCTCTCATTTACCTTACACACATGAAAAATCCTATAAACAAGTCCATTAGACTTTATCCAAACGGATGTCAAACTATCAATATACAACGAACACTGGCCCTCAGGCATAAACGTGAAAGGTCATAAGCGAATTAATTTAAAGATTTAGGCAATCATCACCAGATATTTTAGAGGAAGGTTTAACTCTTAGACTGGTGAAGATCTGTATAAAATAGTTCATGTCATTCAATTCAGCTAAAACCAAAGAATTTTATAAAGATCTTTCGTCAGAAATTTTTCCAATTTTAAAGAAACCAATACTAATTTTATGCGCAATTTGAACAACAAGAAAAACGCAATCGTAGAAAGATATTATCTAAAGTAAAATTTAAACTCTAATTTTATTTTACATTTTAATATAGTATTATCGCAGAGTAGTGCAAGCGTAATCTCTGAGAGAGTGAAAGTGGAATAGAATAAATATGGCTTATCGTTACAACTCCTGAGATGAAAGAATTTTTATTGTATTTAGCTTGCCATAAAAAAGAGCTAGTTTAACTTGATACAAAAAGCTCATAAATTTTAAAGCATTATAAACGCTACAGAAAAGTAGTAAAGCAATTAAGATGGATTTGCGTTTAATGCTAATGTAATGGTTTGAATGGTCTGATAAATTATGGCAAAACGAACTAGGGCTACTTGCCTAAATAGGTCCTTGTTGAGAACTTTCTAAGGGAAACTGGCTCTTATACACATTGCATATGCAGGAAACTACGAAAATGCCTACGCACCCAGCCCATCGAATCCAGGTCGGAACTCCCAGTTTTCAGCGATTTTACCGTTTGGCCGTTGGTGGGCTGGTTTTAGTGGTAAGAAAGCTCATTCTTACACTGGATAGAGAGTAACGTTCTTGAGAAATGAAATAACTAAGAAACTGTAGGTGGTTTGATATATTATGTATTAGTAAGGACACTAGTTACAAAAGGGTAAACTGCCTACTGACTGTATTGTGAGTACATCATACAAAGGTGATCTAAATCCATGAATTTCTGTAAACCACTACTCTCTCCTTTTAAGAGAATTTTGCTAAATATTTTAAGAGCAAACAAATTTTGAAACGAACGTTAATTAAATACTAACTACAATTTATTTTTTTATTTCTCAAGAAAACTGAAACTCCTGCCTTTAAAGAATTCTTTTTTCTTACAATTTTTTTAGCATTTTTCTGAGGTAATTTCAGCAGTATAAGTGTACTACGACCGTAGTTTAGATTTTAAGAGCAAAATATGGTCTAGGTAGTATATTGGATGAATTTTATATGCAATACTAAACTGCTTAAAGCATTTAAAGTCACCCATACTCATTGTAACCTCTTTATGATACTAATTAACAATGAAAGACGTAAGCACTTTGGAAAATTGAAGGTAATTTCGAAAACTATTTTAGATTTCTCCTCTGAATTATTTCTTAGAATGGTATTGCATATAGATTTGGAACTTTCATATTATCCCAACCGCCTTAGCAGAAATCGCTCAAACTTCGGAATATACTAAACTCTGTATACGACGCGCATAGCAATTATTCAGGCAACCACGCGCATAACAAACATTCAGTTTCCAACATCGTCATTTTCATATGTGTTTTTTTCATTGTATTATAAGTTTCAACAGCTTTTATTTACAATTATGATTAAATTATAAATTAATAATTTTTTTTTTACAATTATAATTAAATTATTATTTTTTGCTTTTATTTTCAGTTTTAATTTTTTGCTTGTAGGGTTTTCCTATAATAGAAAAAAGAGAGGAGAGATTTCTGAAGGAATACATTATTTTGCCGCAAAATCAGTAAAGGAACAATGCTTCGATTCAAAGCAATCGCTACGAAATTTGCTCCACAACAGAAAAAAAAATAACGTTTACAGATTGCCTTTTGAAATAAATATGTTGTTGAACCGTAGAATACGTATATAATACATAATTATTTACAATAAAATAATTGTTCATTATTTTCTGTAAAATTCGCCCAACTACGCCGCGGTGGTTACGATAATGCGTAAATACGGTAGATTATAGCTACAGATCTACTACAAGCTTTTGTTAAAAGCTCTGTTGTTGTTGTTGCTCATGCTCACTTGTCTGACAGAGTCAGCACAAGCCCACGAGAATTCTGGTGTCAAGGAGCGCTAGATTACTCCTGTCGTTGGCAATAGCCTTGAGCACCTAACAGGTAACAGTACGATTTGGTTCAGTTCCGCCCCTAATTTTGATGGAGAGCACCCCTGGGGAACGGGTCCGAAGGTCTTACACCCCTCTCCCATTCCATCAAGCTACATGAGAGGACTTTCGGCTCGCCGCATATTTAAAGTGCCGCCATGCCGCACCGAAACTATACATTTACTAACATCCATGCTTTCTCCGGGACTCGAACCTGAGCCCTTCGGCACGGCAGTCAGCGACACTAATCACTATACCGGATGGGCAGCGTTAAAAGCTCTAAAATATGATGTGATGCTAATGTCTTCCCTTTGACGGAAAGAGAATTGTTTAGAAAGTACCATTTTACTCAGTTCTGCAGTTAAATTATATAACAATGTGGAAAAAAAATTAGGAAAAATATTGCATATGGGACGAGTGGTTAATATTACTTAACACTAGTAGTTAAACCCGAGTTCGAATCCAGCCAAACGAGCTGGCTGTATGATTGCTATTTGTGATTCTCCTGTGTAACGTGAATACGAGCCAGTTTACCCTAGAAAGTCCTTCACGAATGTATTCTTCCCTTAAAACAAATAGCCCACGTGTATTTTGTCTTATTGAAATTACTTTAAAATATTGCATGCCATAATTAACATCTTTGAAAAATAAATATTTTAAATATGTAACTTTCATTACAACTTGCCTAAATACCAATAAATAAGATAAAGAAATTGTCGCCAGAAGTGGTACGTGTTTTAATATAGCAAACCCGTTCACCAAAAGAGAACATAATAACAGTTTGTCATTTCTGGATTCCATTATTTAAAAGAATATTACGGGTATGTGGATCTCTGAGTACTTCTTTGTTTCCAATTTATGTTGTTTTTAACCGATTCTAAGTTAAAAATACTTGTGAGTGTGGTAAAACTAATCATTTCGTTTTTCGAAAATTCTCTTTACATTCTTAAATTTATCGTGTTAGAAATTCTTATAAAATTTACTTGTTTTTAAGCGCATAAATATCAGTTATTAACTTTAACGGTAATCGCTAGAAAGAAAAGGTGGTAATGAGTTTTCGGAAGCTTTCATTAACGTTTTTACTTTCTACAATCTACATAACCACTTTTCAACACAAAATAATTTAAACATAAAAATGAAATTTCCCATGTGGTATAATCTCAACGAAATGAAACCCTTCTAAATATAATTACTTGTTTTATGTTAATAAGATAATTATCAGTCTATTTTAATTTTATTTTTGTTAAAACAACAAATGCTAATTTTAGAAAAGAGCTTCCATTGACCAAAAATAGCTTGTCGCAAATAAGAGAATATAGATGTCACCAAATAAAATATTTGTTCTGCAATTCAGGGAATACTTTCGAGAAAAGATGCTTCTCAGAATTCTAAACAAACACTAATGAAATCGATATCGGAGAACAGAGGTTATAAGGGTATTATCGACCAACGAATGGTTTCTCTAGGTGCTTCTAACATAACAAACACAAGAAAAATTGTCTTTCTCATGATGTAATTAATTCAAGAAATTCAGATGAGAAAAGAGTCCTGTTGTTTCAAATTTCTGGCATATAACGGATATTTGCAGTTTTCAAACCACGCCAATAAGAAGATTAAATCGAGATCTCCAATGCTGACAAAAAGCGACTTTGATAAATGCCCTCGGGCTTTCATTTGCAAAATCGAGTCTCCATGTAAAGGATTGTATTATTCCTGAGAATTGTTAAACAAGAAAATGATGAATCGAGAGACCGCGATGGAATCATGATTTAACGAGTTGAACAAAATCACATTTCATTGTATTGTTACGCAGTGTTTCAGACGAATAAAGCCACTGTAGAAAATATATTAATCATTCTTGAAATTAAAAGATACCAACATGTAGAGCGTAATCAAATTATACCTTGAAAAAAGGATTAGAGTGTCCTTAAAATTATTTATTTCGTTTCTCTTCAAAACTTCGATTTATTATTTTCTCGCTGCATCTAAGAAAATCATCTTTAGAAAATTCATTGCAAGGATTTTATTATTTTTTTTTATTTATCAAAAATGGTTTTCGAAAGCAGAAAAATCCAACTGAAAGACATCACAGGTTTCTTTTATATCTTAAACACGATTCTTAGCAAAGCCGATAGCAAGTTCACATAGGGTATTTTAAGAGTTAAAACTCCACAAATTTTATAACGTCAGAATACGTTCGTGTGTTGGAAAAATATTAGATATAATTGGAAATCTGATTATAAAAATTACCAATATTAATTCATTCAGGCTTCATGTAAAAACATAATAGAATTCTACAGTGTAATATGTTTTGTCCAATAAAAGAAAATATTCACCTAATAGAATAGCATATTAGCTAAGCATGTATCAAAATTTCAGACCAGACGACGCTACCATCTCTACAAATGTACGTTTTGAGAATAGAGGATTGGCTGCATTTCTTTCCATTCCGTTCCAAAATTGTAATTCGCAATTAGTTAGGTATTAAAATGAGCTTTGGTTTTTAAGTGAGTAGTACTAATAATGGCTGCTGTCTATACATAGCAACGTGAATACGAACCAGTTTGTCATGGAAAGTTCTCCATGAAAGTAAACGTCCCCTTAAGCAGATACACTTCGTGTGCTTTCCCATAATCAAAACAATCAGTTGATACTCTTTCTATCATTTTAAGTAGCGTGCTAACTTTGATTGACTTAAGTCTACACAAATAATTTATCTATAATGCAGAACAACTTTGTGTGAAAAGTATTTTCACAATTAAAGTAGATAAACATCCAGTTATTAAATGACTGATTATGAGCTGAAATAGTTTTGTTCCTTTCTTCCTTTATCCTTAAAAGCTTTTCAAAAGTATCCGTTGAGTAAAAATGTCAATGCTATTTTAAGCACTAGTTTTAAATTAACCACTTTCACAAAACGTACGAATGTGACAATTACATCTGGCCACTTGAGTTATATTAAAGGAATTGAAATAAAGATAAAAATGAAACTTTTTGTATTGTATCACATTTTCAAAATTACAAATATTTATTTGTCGTATACATCAGTTTCACATGTTAAGTTTAAATAAATTAAGAAAAGTTAAATTTTATTAAATTGCTTTTATTGTTAACAAAGTTGTGCGTGCTTTCGAAGTTCTAACCTTATTAAATTTCCTGGAACATTGGCTTAAGTTACAAGGGAAAAATAAGGTATACTCTGTAACTAAAATGAACATAATGAATGAGCCAAGTGTAAAATACGAAGTCTTAAAATAAAATAGCAATGAAATTTTCCTTGAGCGATTTTAGAACATATATTTTAATATAGATTTCAATATATTCATTGCGAAATGAATTATTGATACTGTAAAAATAGATTAATTATAAGCTGTTATATTTCTGGGTATGTGTTTTGGAAATGTAAACCGATTGATATCCCAAATAACAATTTTCTTTAAAAATATGTTTTGATTCAAATGGATCACAGGATATATGCAGTTATTTTATTTAGTACTACATTATTATTATAAACCGAGAATAACAGAACGTTTTGCATCCTTTATAAAGCAGAAAATGCATTTCATTAATGTCTTTGCTGCAGTGATATCGATGATTAATAAGATTGTTTGCTACAACATTTTACCGCTCTGTTATTCATTCACCCATTAAAAAGGAATCGCACGTTCGCAAAGCGGATTGCGATCCACTCGAATTATTTTAAAAATGTTCCGCCAGAAACGTTACACTCATAAAAATAAAAATATAGTAATAGAAAACGTATTGGCCAATTAGAAGCCAGAAGATAGCCATAACGTGAGCGTCGATTTCTTCCCTCTAATGGGCGTTGTGATTGATGCCTACCGATGCCATACATCACCTCGGCCATCATAGCCTGCCATAAACCCGCTGCACATGAATCATTGTGGTTTGGAATTGGGCCAATGAGAATTTTTTGTTTTTCGGATCCATCCTTGTGGGGTTAGACTTCTGCCCCTGTATTATTCACCGCCAGCAAGTTTCGCCTATTCCGTGTCACGTATATCATCGATTTTTAGCCTCAGTTTTTCTTCCACATACACACGAAGCCATCAGCAAGAAAATTCGAAGTCACATTCTGATTATTGCTTTTACCGCTATTAAATTCCAATTCGCATCCTGCCACGCCGCGGTGATTCTTTCTATCGATGGGTGGTGGTGAGTGACTTTTGGAGACTTGTTCTACAAGAGGGCACGTGTGCAATCGCATACACTATCCCCAACACAGAGACTGCATGTATTTCACTCCCACTTCTGTACAGTAGACATGAACCCCAAAACATATCAGTAATTGCCATCAAACTGTCTCAGGCAGCAGGCCTACTTAGTTGAAGCGAAGGATTCCATCATCACTGTTACAATATACATTCTCCATTTACATTTTCGTACCTTTCAGAAACTATTAGGAGGTAAAGTGAATGGAGGGTGTGGCTCCTTTTGTAGCATATGTATTGATGTTACATTTGCTTTTCCTTTTTTACTTCCTCACACTAGTCTTTTCATTACCCTTACCTAGAAGTTGGAACCCTTTATGAAAACTGCATACTTCCACCTTTGGTTGAATATAATAAAGTGTTTTATAAAATACTAGAAAAATATATTTTATAACTACAGATAAATCATCAAATGATTTTACCCAAACTGAATGAAATAAATGTGGTATATTGTGTATAAAATCTACACTTTACAAATCTTTAAGCAAAAGCATGAATTGTTTATAAATCTTGATATCGATCGCATTCATTCAGAACGTTTCCAGTAATGGGATACGTTGTAAAATATGACTAGAAACAGATGATGAGAAACTAGATATAAACTGGTAAAATGTTTGATTATTTTTAATGGAATTATTTTTAATGAATTATTTTTAAGGGATTAATTTTTTTGCTGATTATTTTTCGGTTCAAATTCGGAAACACGTTAAGTCTTTAATCAATTACTTGAACCCAACAAGCCTTTGGACAATTCGGATTCGACACATTTGCTTTTAGGCTTGACTAGTCGAAGTTCCTTTTGTTTTCAAGTGTCAGTTTTATCTAATATCAAGTTTGACTAAAACTATGATCATCCAAATAGTTCGAATAGTCGGAAGACAAAACAAGAACCTATTTCTTTAGGGTTTTAATAACAGAAAAACTGTGACTAGGATTTCTACTGATATTTCTCGATTTCACTTGGTCCTCTAGCGAACCAGACGCAAAATAGCTGAACACTAGTAGTTTGATTTAGGTTCAAATCCGAGTGAACGCACACGTTGCATGGGAGTTTTCATTCCATGCAACGTGTACACCTATGTACCCTACGTACAATGTAAACCAGTTTTACCTTAGAAAGTGTTTCAAGACGGTATCCCTCTTGTTACGAAGATAGCCCTCGTGAGCGTTGTCTTAATAAATTGCCCAGGCCTAGCACGTGGCTTAACTCAGGTTCGCTCGTTCTCAAAATATCTAGACTTTCTAATAATCTAGGTACTGATGTTTAACAATTGAATTATCCTAATTGCTTTTACAAGCATAAAAAATTAGCATGAAAATCTCATTTTCGAATATGTCACAGCAATCAGAAATTCATAAAATGCTCGATTCATTTCATTTTTTGGTGAGATATATTTTTAATTTTTTTTACCAACTGCACTTTTATGTTTCTTTCGCGTCCGCTGTTCAGTTTCCTCGCCCCCTCATTACTTTTATATAAACGCTAGAGTGTTGGAGTTAATAAAAGTGCAAAGAGAAGCATGAATACGAGTAATGAACTGATTTACATTTTGTTTCGAATTTTAACAATGCACTTCTCCCTTTTTCTAAGCTGGAATTGAATTTCAATTGCCGTTAAAAGGTTGAAATGATCTAAAGGGGATTATATTTTATCTGGAGTTATATTGATACATTTATATTTCCTTAATGGAAATTTAAATTAGTTAGAAAATAAAGGTAATTCAGTCTCTATAGTTAATTTACTTTGTTAGTCTGTATTGTTGATAAAAGTTTGAAACTGAATTATAGATTTAATTTGCCTGAGAACTGCAGAAAATATGTTTATCTCTTTTAGAATTTGCAACCTAAGAAGAGTTTAAATCAAATTAAGCTGATTTGCTTTAAAATTATTTGTGTTCATTAAAGTGTTAAAATGGTAAATATATTAAAGCATTGAATAAGTGAATAATTTTCCAAGAGAAAGGCCTTTTGTTTTATAATTTTATTTGAGATTTTTAATGAGTATTATTATTTTCTCTCACAGGCATCACTATAAACATGCTATTAAAAACAGTAACACAATGTTAACAAAATGCTTGCATGAACAAAAATTCACATAAAGACAGCGATAAAATGAGATATTTTAAGAAGTTTACGCATGTCGATTAACACACTCGTATTCAAAATTAAGATAATGTGCAAATTATAATTATTTTTAGGAAAAGTTTTGAATCAAACATACCAATTATGCCGTCGAGAGTTAAGAAATTATTCATATTCGAATATATAAGCATACAGCTGTGTGTCTGTGGAACTGTGATTGTCGAGGAGATACAAACGCGCGAGCGATTTGTGTGCTCGTACTCCTTCACGAAAATCGCCGTTTTGGCAAGAGTTGGGTAAATTTTATAAGATATCAAGTAAATGAGTTGCTACGAATATGCAGATGACGAAATGAGATGAAGAGCAGTTGGTAACTTGCAAGCAGGCCAGTCACAAGCGCAAGTGGCTACAGTGTTCAATGTAACACCCATTTTCATCTGCAATTTGTGGAAACAGTTTCAGAACACTGAACACATATCGTGAAGATAAGGTCGATCAAGATATGCAACGACGAATGAGGTTCGTTGTTTGGCTCTTTCAGCGCAGGTATACAGAACTGCTAAGCTTCACAGCTTTCACGTGAGCTGTACTCTCCTGCTGGAACCCGAGTACCACGGTCTACAGTTGTCCGAAGGCTTCGGGAGACAAGGCTGTATACCAGAACACTCGCTGTTTGCGTCCAGCTCACGGCAGCAAACAAGAGAGAGCGTTTAGCATGGTGCAGACAGCATTAACCTTGAACCAGACTTCAGAGGAGCACCGTTCTTTCTACAACTGAGTTGGGATTAAGCCTGGACATTAATTCTCGGCTTGCTTGTGTCTGGAGAGACTGGTGATTTGATCCGTTTCCCCGATGAGAGAATACCATCCCTCTCTCATCAGGGAAGATTATCATTAGTATAGTAGAGCTGTAATGATTTGGGCAAGCATTATGTTGGACGAGCGCACATCCCTGAATATATTTGTCAAAGTTTCCTGACTACTATCAGGTAAAGAGAGGAAGTCTTAGATCCCTATGATCTGCTTTTCAGGGACGAAGTTAGCATTCGATTCCTGTTTTAATGGACGACAATGCTCGTCCACATGACGCTCATCTGGACGGCGATTAATTGGAAAGTGAGAATATTCGCTTCGCCGAATGGAGTGCCCAGCCATACCTTCTGACCTTAAACATACATAGCATGTTTGGAGCGCTCTAGTGAGGGCAATTACATCTCATTCAAGAGTCCTCTTAGAATTGAATCGACAGCCACATATTATCTGGTACATCTCCTTTCCTTTTATAAATGTAAATTGTAAACCGAATTTCATAAAAATCTATCCTTTAGTTTCTCAGAAGTTCGACATAATATGCAAATTCTCTTAATTTTGCCTGCTAGTGTAAATGAACGTCAGATAATCAGTATAATAAAATTGTAAACGAGAGGGTTTAAAATGCCTTTAGATTAACAAAAGGAAAATTAGCAAGTGTCGCAGTTTGACAAGAGTAACATAAAATGTAAAATTTTAAGTATGGTATCTCACGTAAAATTTATGCTTGTGAATTAAAGAATTTAAAGCATTTATCCAACTAGTATCTGTATGAATAAGAATATGCCGGATTAATTCTGATGGCTGTATGAGTTCCGTGATTTGTTCAGTTTTTTTTACACATGTGGTGTGAATGCAAAAATTTTTATTCCAGAAATGTCTTAATGACTGCTTTCCCTCAAGGCAATAAATCTTCGCTGTTTTGTCATAGAATGTAAACTATGTAATTATAAAATAAATATATTAACATTTATGTATCTATAAAAATATCATAAAAACAGAGCTATAAAGCTAAGTAAGTTTAAACATTACATCCAGCTGTATTTTGAATGATTAGATTACCAAAGGGAAGTTGCATGCTTACTCGAATATAATAAAGTTCAGTATGGCATTAGGTATTGGTTTCCTTAGATTTCATTTTCTTAACTTCTTGCCATTTTCTTGGCTGACTGAAATTCAGAGGAAAAAATCGAGTACTAGTTGACTGTACCCAACTTTGATTTAGAAAGGCAGTTTAGTTGGCCGGTGACTTGTTTCATTTTTAATAGATCTAACGCAAATTTTTTCTCATGGTCCAATAAGAGTGATATAATTCGCCTTCTCTCTTCCCTTACAGGCTGCAAGCTAAAAAACAGCCATAGAAAATTAATAAAGCAAGAATATCTGGTAAAAGTTTTTTGGCGTGCGAAAAACTCTATACGCTTCCATACACACTTGCGCTGTTGGAAGTTTTCCCGTCTAATCTCCGTTAAAGCGTATCTCTTTCTTATTTTCTTCATCCCTGTTGACCAATGTTGAGGTCTTTTTGCCTTCGTAAAGTAGATGTTCTTTTTTTCCCTTAACTTATTTTGGCGCTTCCTTTTATCCTTGATTCAATCGAATTTTTATCCTTTTTTACGGGGCTTTTTCCCCGTGTCTAAGCACATTAGCGAGAAATAATTTGCTTTCTTTATTTGCAGCTTTTCTCTCGTCGATAAAAATGGATTTTCATTATTTTTAATCCACATAGTTAAGCTCGTTTTATATGATGAAAGGAATTTTATAATTTCAGATTAGCTTTTCAGTTTTCCAAGGTTTATACAAAAAGAATTTTATGGACTCTTGTTTCAAACTGAAATTACGTAAACACAATTATATTTAGAAATATAGCTTTTAAAATGTGTATTAACTAACATTTACAGTCTTATCACTGTTTCATTCTTCCATATTTAGATATAAAACTATCTGTATACGTATTTAACATGCAACAAGCATTCATACAAATATTAATGTTAATACACATACATTTATGTAACAGGAAAAAAACAGGTGTAATTGGATTTGCCGTGTTGTGTCAAATGTTACTTGATACAGCAAGATAGACGTATTGGTCTTAAAATTTAAAATGTAATTCATGAAATTATTTAGTCAGAAGCTCCGCAAAATAAAAATAACAGTATATCTAAAGCCAGTAATTTTTTGATGCTCAGGAAATCTCCCCAAATTGTTATACCTTTTCGGAATTAAAACTATTCAATTCCATCGACAGTTTCACTTTTCTCTTCTGCCCCTGGAGGATCTATAGAAATTTCTGTAACTTTGTTTTCATACATACTGCAGTAGTTTTAATAGTGCGAGTGGTTTCATTAGTGTCTGCATATATAAAAATTTAGTAGTTCGGGAAACTAAGCTAATCCTAAACTGTTACAAGATTTCCGAATTTGTGCGATACAGCCTTTAGTATGAAAATGAGTTTCTCGGATACTGATCTACCCTTAGAAATATTTCATGTTGTTTAAGTAAATGTGGGTAAAATTAATGAAAAAAACTGACAGTTTTCAGCTTTTTCAGTCTTTTCAATCAAAGCTTAATTAATACAGTTTCTAAAATCTGAAGCAAGATCAGCAGGTTTTGCATAATATTAGCTTTTGAGAATAAAAATAAATTCGATACTTAAAAAAATTACTCTTTTGAATGAACTGGCTTCACAGTACTTTTTAGGTTAGTAAAGTATGCTCTTAACTGTAAAATGCTGAAGTCTATTACATGAAGAATTAGAAATGAAATCTGTATTCGCAAAGCAGAGATGATTAAGAGACAACTTTTGCTATTGATTTGGAGAAACTTCAAAACTGTGTCTGGAAACTGCCTTGAAATGGAGAGCTCTTGCAAGTATTAAAATTATCATTTCTTTTATAAGGCTGTGTTGTATTCTCTCAGTACATCTGTTTCATTCATTCTTGTCATATTGTAATACTAATTAAGACAATCCCCTCCAGCATCTCCTTTTGTTTATAATGACTAGCATAACCAATTTGTAAATAAAAGATCCCAAAGTTGCTGTACTAAGATGCTTGCTCTTTTGTGAGGTCAGTGTCTCATAGTATACTCAAAAGATCCTATTGTACACTCTCTTTATGTCTTCGTCTCTCCCACGTTTATGGGTCAAGTGACATCACTGGACTCGTTGGAAAGAGTCTAACACCAGCAAGAATAGTTTCCTTTCATCTAAATGGTTTTCTGTCATTCTCAAAAAAGAAAATAATATTCATTATTAAAAGCCCAAAATATATAAACATTGGCCAAAATTCCCGCTTTCAAATCTAAAGCAAAGGAAGTTAATTCTTCCTACTCAACAGCAATGAGCATTTCCTCCCCGCTATCGACGATTAGAGGGTCTCCTTGCCGTGACGTCACTTTTCAGTGAGAAGGCCTTCTTAACTCTCGGAGGCGTTGGTGTAACCGTGTTTCTCTACTGACCTTGGGATGATCCTTAGTTCATTTTTCCGAAAGATCTTAATTGATTTTGCCCGTTCTCCAGCTAGGGGAAATGACAGGCGGTATAATTGAACCCAAACTAAAACGAGAAGGATGATAACTCGTTACCATATCGATTTGATTCTTTGGGTTCTGCCTAATCCCCGTATTCGCTCTTAAAGTTTGGAAGATATAAGGAATGACATTTATTGCCTGTGCGTTATTACGCTGCCATGGTAGCATATTCAGCTAGTGGAAGTACCGAGGCTCATTTCATGGAGAGGGCACATAAGTTTTTTCACATTTCTCGCTTCAAGGAAAAGGTAACTTTCAAAATGTTCAGTGAAATACATGCCTAAAAACGTCAAAATTTTATTCTGTCATATTTTATGAAAATCGCGGAGAATCACCTAAAACTCCGCTATTATGTTTGAATGGTGGTGCAACAGAATAACGGTCTGTTTTGTCTCTAAAATAAGAATTTTCAAAATGTTTTTCACAAACGTTTTCTTCACCTCTTAAAAGTTACACATTTGGAAATTTTTCCCAACTTTCAGAGAGAATTTATTAACTTATCGATATATTCATTCAAGTGATTTACATTTTATTACACAAAATTAATTATCTATCCCACCCTCGAATGTAGTCCGAATGGAAGATCTGAGTAACGATTGATAATTTCTTCCGTCATTAAAGGCAGAAATAAATTTACACCAAATAAAATGTCAGTTGGTCTATAAAATAATGGATTAGCTAATCTGAAATCACTGAAGTTATCTAGATTGATTGATGGCAAAGATAAGAGAGTATTATCTGTCCCCTTATCCAGTATAAATTATTATCTTGATACGCAAATATCAATTTTAAAGTGAGAAGTGAATAATAAATCCACTTTCCCATTTTTTACGCTATTAAATTAACCTAAATATGACAAAGAAATGGAATTATCCTTGTCTGGCAATCCTGATTTCTTGGCACAGTCTCTTGAAATAAATTATCTCTAATCGCATAAACATCTACACTTGAGTACAGAACAAAGTGTGACTGGTTTGACTAATTATTGCATTCAAATCCTGATGAGGGACTGGAACTGTAGACAAAACACACCTAGCATTTGTTAACTCATCCGTTTTAGGGATAAGTTGTGCACGCGGTGACGTACTATTTAACCGAGTTTTGTTCTTTGAATTAATTACAATGTGGAAAACACCGTGGTGCTTCTTAATGCAATGTTAACATGTATTTAAACTTTTGCAGATTTTGAGTAAGTTCGTATTAGATGAATAATTAAAGCAGTGGTGAACAGATTTTACAAAGTCTATTCTTTTTTTAACCGAGAATTTTAAAAATTTCGGGCTTTGGATAAATTGGGATGTTCTTTACAATAATCATAAGTCAGCAGAGCTGCCAGACCATTACTCTTATTCTGAAACGCAGATTTAGCTACCTTATTACCTTTCGATTTGCCATTTTGAACTGTCCTTGCATAGTTCTTTAGGAATCTAATTAATGTCGTAAATTATGGATTCTCATTACATTTTAGCTGAACCTTCCCACCATAATTTTGAGGAAGGATCTAATTTTTGTAAAATTAATTAAGTCATTAAAGTGTTGTAAGATTCTACTGTCTATCTGTTGTGTAAAATCTTGAAAAATAGTGATTTGACCAAAGAAGGGTTAAAACTGCCCTTTATTTAACTCTTTAAATTATTTACAATGCGTCAACTTGATGTTAACATACTACGCCTCTGCTTGAGCGGTAAATGAAACAGTAGAATCAAAACTCAAGAATTCAAAATATTAACAAGTAATAGAATTAAACTACAGGGCTCGTACAATCCTGTATCCTACAGCGCGTAGATGAGTCTAGTGGCAGCAAGGCAATAGTTGTAAAACCACGTCTAACCAGCAGTAACTGCTAAGCGGAAGCTTGCGTATAAGCACGCACAGAGATCTCCCAGACTCTCTCTTTAACTCTGCCTACTGGAACGTCGATATTTAAACTTTTCTTACGCGCGCTACCAAATTTAAATATTCTGTCACTGACAATTAAGGGAACGAAGGCTTATAGGAAAGTAACTTAAAATTAAATTTAACTGGTTATTGAAAATAAATATAAATCCCTACAGTGTCACCAAAATTATTAATGGTTTAATTGAATACGTCTAATGAGAGAATGACTTCGTTAATGTTCTCAACTAAATTTAAAATAGCAATAGTTGATTCATTTTCAATAGTTATTAAGCTTACAAACCATTTACTATGTGTTAGTTTTGTTCTCTCCTATCTGGATATCTTTCGTCTATGAGATTCCATCCTATCTCAAAATTACAATCCAAAATTTGAATGATGCGATACTCTTCACCTTTCAATGAAGTCTTCAAATACCTCAATTTTTAAGCATTCAATAAATCTGTGTTATTTCTTATACATGCACTGCAAAGATCCTTTAAAGCTATCCGTTCTGCAATATTACCCCCCCAAAAAAAAAACTTTCGGAAATTAATTTAGCCAAGAACATATTCTGAATATACATTATCAGATTTGTTTTAACTGCTTTGATTTTTTTTATAATTTCTCACCTTTAAAGTTCCACAAATAAATTTTATCTGAACATTAGCTATTTCGTTTTGTAATTCTTTAGAATCTGTAATTAAACCTTCAATTACAATTTAGGTTTCCTGAAGTCGTTTTTTTTATAATTCAGGAATTTAACACATTCCTCTAACTCTGTTAATTTTATCACCTCTTGCCTCTGTTTCCTTGTGAAAAGCAGTTCTTTTTGTTTTTAAAGTTACATGAGTTATAACTGCTAAATTCACAAACAGAAAATTTCTCAAATATAGGTTATCAACAAAATCTTCTTAAATAGACTTAGCATCCACTTAACTAACAAGCTGAGGTAATTTTCATTGCCAACATGCATAGTTGTGTGTTTACAATGCGTGTAGAACTAACAGTCATTTTCTTCACTAACTCTCCGGCACGACTTAAGCAAAAAATGACGCGTCACTTTAAAGGTTTCAGTGCGGCTGGTTCATGAAATAACTTACAGAAAACAGGGATATATTTCCTTCACCTTTGTTTAATTAATTACAAAGGTTCTAGATACGAAAAAAGGAGTCATTCAACATGGCTGTCACAAACACAACATTCTACCCAACTAGTCTTCTTGCCACAGGCAAAAGGTAGCAAAAATTACACATAAAGTGTTTTTTGTCACTGCTTGCGATATGCACATGAACACTCTTTACATTAACCCCAGATTAAAAAAAAGAAATATCAAGTTTATAAATATATATCTGTAGGAATATAAATATATATATATATATGTAAATAAGAAAGAGGGTGTCCTCGTTTTTTATATAGCAGTTTGTCATTTAAGTGATAATAAACTTTAAATACTCAAAGCTTCTTACAAACCCAACCTGAAAAGTTGTTCTGATTAACGATAACTTTGCCACTTTTATGTCAGTCCAAAGTTTTCCATAAATCTATTGGCAGCTTTATCACAATTTCGCGTTTTCTATAAAAATGCCGAAGATTTAATTTAAGCGATTAGAATATCAGTAATTGCTTAATTAATTAATCAGCAATTCAAAAGAAAATTGGACTTGAGTAAGTGCAGCTTTGTGTAAAATGCCGGACCTGAGTACGGACGATTAATTTCAAGCAAGTAACCGATCATCATTTTGTGCATTCTCACTCACGTCTCGGCACCGTTATGATGATTTCTGTCTTTTCGATCACTGCTGGCTTGTCTTGCACAAAGGTGCGGTACCGTTATGAAAGTTTCCTTACTAGGTGGTAGTAAGCCAGTTAGACCAAAGAAGATATCATTGCACCCTGAAGCCTTTAGCACCTTCAACCAAGATCCGCGGTAACTCAACATTCCATGCGAGAAATGGAAGATATTCGATCTTACTATGAATCCGCCAACCTTCTGTGCTTCGAAGCCGTGTTGACTGAAACCTCACGAACGATCATAACTTCGTACACGCATTTTATACCACAGGGTCGAGATTATCAGATTACAGATCTCAGCCATTAAAGTAAATGACCCCAATATGTTATCAACCTATCACTTTAAGACATAACAAGGTTCATTAATTACTAAAATGTGAGAATTTTACAAGTTATCTTGCTATTGAGTAAATATACAACATGTAGAAACTTACCTTGTAAAATGATAAAAGTGAGTATCTCCCATAGTGACATGATGACTGAAATGCAAGTCATGTGAAAGGTGGAAATGTCCATCTGTGCTGAGGATCTATCCACGTCAGCCTCACGGGCTTCATAACTAACCCACCTTCCAGTTGGGCATAGCCACAACTGGAAACAAGAAACTATTCAAAAATCACCAGTTAACTCAATGATACCACCTGCAAATACAAAATAAAAATTATGTAATTCCGAAATGTTTATTATTTGAAGCATCAACAACAGTTTGCTATTAATTATATGAATATTTGTTTTGCAAAAAACTCAATATTTGTATACTCTAAAAAATAAGAATGCGCTATAAAGCATTATTTGCACTAAATATTATGGGAATTTCACAATAACAAAACCTCTTTAGCACGTTTACTAACTTTTAAATGCAATAATCTTTCTCTGATATGTACACTCCTCAAAAGTAAAATTGCAACACCAAGAAAGAATACTCGTGGCGTCATGCAAATTTCAGGATCGAGAGTTGTGAGATGGATATGAAAATGATTAAAAAAGTAAACACATAAAATCATTATAAACCAATTTATTCAGCATCTAATGCTACCACCTCAGGCAGCGATACAGGCGACGAGGCGTGCTATCAATCAGTTCATTGATGGTTGCCTGAGATAGCCTTTACCAAGCCACATCGACTGCTGTACGCAGATCATCCAGGGTTTGCGGCCGGAGTCCTCCGTTAATGTCACGTCCAATGACATCCCGCAGGTGTTCGATGGGATTCAGATCTGGAGAGGCTGCCGCCAGGGTAGGATGTGAAATCCGGTCATGCTGTTAATAGTACGCTGTACGACATGCGGCTTGGCATTGTCTTGCTGGAATACTGTGTTGGGTGCCCCCTGCAACTAGGAAAGAAAAACAGGCTCCACAACATGCGTGCACGTACACCTTTCCTGAATCCATCGTGTGACACAACGTTGGGCGGTACTCATGTTGTGGCCAACACATGTGGCTATTGTGCGCAACGACAAACCAAGTTCATGGAATTCCATAATACAGTCACGTTCCCCAGTCACTAACTGATGGTGCTGAGCTCGCCGACGTCTTGCCGCGCATTCTTTCTTGGTGTTGCAATTTCACTTTTGAGGCATGCATATAGATGAAACACCAGTCATGGCCTATTAGCATCCATATAAAATCTCGTGAGCCCTTTTACTGCCTTCTCCGGCTAGGCTAACGAAATTTGTTATTACCGACATCGGATTTCTCAAGAGAATTATTTTCTTAATGCTTTTAACAACCTGTTGTATTGTTGTTATTGCGACGTATCTCATTCATCTGACAGTAACATCAGACCAAGCTCACGAAATTCATCGTAGCAAAGAGAGCAAGATTGCGCCTGTTATTGGCAAGAAATTTGAGCACCATACATGTGACAGTATTACTTCCCTCAGTCGAATACCCCGTTTTGAAGGAGAGCATCCCGGAGGGACGTGTTCGAGAGTCACCCACCCCTCTTACCCTACCATGAACCTTTCTAGAGGACTTGCGCCTAAGCATTCATTTAGAGCGTCCCCCCATGTCACAAAAACACTATACATTCACAAACATCCATGTCTTCTCCGGGATTCGAACTCGGGGCCTTCGATATCGCAATTTGTTCCCTAACCAATAAGCACGTCTGGGAGGCACTTTTAACAACCTTAGAATTATCATCAAGAATTATTGCAAATATCACAAATTGTTCACATGCGCACCTGAAATGCATTTATCAACATCCATGATATTATCATCTTTAAGACAAAGTGCATAAATTCTTTTATATAAAATATATTACAAATTGAATTTCTTTTCATAATTATGCTTTTGGTTTCAGAATCTTCCTGCATGAAAAATTGTTTAAATTGTCAAAGGATAATTTGAAATAAATGTCATGAGAACCGTAAAAGAACTGTTGTGTATTATCTCACAGCTCATTTCTAATTATTTGCAAAACACAATTCTTCGTGCGGCCTCTGACTCCAAAGAACAGGTATTCGAAAATATAGAAGTTAGCCACCATTTGTCAGCAGATGACCGAGATATTCGAGGGCTATTTTACTAAAAGGATAGTAGGAGATGATACCAAAACTCGACCAAAAATTGGAGAAACAAATTCATACGATAATATTCCACAGTTTTGATAGTACAATCTACACTACAGTCTACAAAAATCCGCTTGAGAGTAAAATTATTTTTAAGAATTTATAATCATTTAAATACGCTTGTTTACTCTTTAGGAACATTTAAATGTTAGTAGAAAAGTAAACAGACATTTAAGAAACGTTATTTTAATTTTCGCAATTTAGATGAATGTGCAAGATATGAAAACTGCAAATTTATGTAAGTTTGTATCGCTGTTCTTCCAAGAATGACTCACTCAGACATAATAAATGCTCAATAGATGTCATACCATGATGTTTATTTTCAAGGTAATATTGCCAAAAATACGAAACCTAAATCTCATTCAATGATGAAAACCAAATTAATAGTAATGTTTTATCCAGAATACTGCTAGTGTATCATAGACAAGCCAGTAATGAATTTTAGCAAGATATATATCTGGCAAAACACTAACTAGAATTTACATAGTGGCATTTGGAAGAACTGCCCTTAGGAAACATACGTATTGAAAACCAGACTCGAAATTGCCGTTGTTACAGCAATTAGTGACTTTAATTTTGAATCTTTAAATACTTTAGGTATGTAACAGGAAGATATAAATTCATGTTTAATTTATATTGGACAGAGGCTAGATAAACGTAATATAGACCAAAGCGAAAAGAGGTGTTAGATTGGATACAAGAAATGAAGAATTACTAAAAAAATGTGTCAAGTAGCTGAACATAAAGAAAATGTAAAAAAGGAAAGGGAAACATAGGGTGCATTAGTTGAATTTACTGAAAGTGTTCGAGAAAATTTCTAAAATAATATTAAGTATTTCTTACAATTCTACAATTTTATTAGTAGAAAAAATATTTATGCATAAATGAAACAATATTAAAATATTTTATAATAAATAAAATCATGTATTAGGACAGAATGAGGAATAAGTATTAAAGATAAGTGTAAAAATGTCTTTAAATGTATTTTCCCATAATGAAATTTTCGTGATTATTACATCTTCAAAATGTTCCATGTGCTTTAGTTTATGCTCAAAATGACTGTAATTTGTAATTTAGATTTCTGTTTATACATGTATGAAAACTTGATTTGTATTATTGAATGCAAATTCATAAAGGGGGAAAACCTCCAATTAAAATATATTAAAGTGCGAAATTTTGTCTAAAATGTAGGTTATATGTAAAAAATATATTAATTAAAAATTTAAGTTTCGGCAGTTCACTAATTGATACCAAACTATGTTTGTCATGCATTTTCAATAAAAAATAAAGAAAAAGTAACAAGAAATAAAAAAAATCAAGACACATGGAGCATTCTGAAAAAAAAAATTAAAAATTCAAAGGAATTAAAAAAAATTAAATTGCAATGAGCCAGAATTTCTTTTTCAAAGTTATTTGACATAATTATGATAAAATATACATACATACAAAACTACATATCTCTATGACACTAATTTAAAAAAATATTTGAACGTCCGCTGCTTCCCTAAGGAGAAGAATGCCTCCTCCTTAGAAGTGCTGTTTAGCAGATAACCGTTAGGACTTGAAGGAGTTTCCGAGCGAAATGCATTTTTATTCTCCTCATACTAAGGGAAACAAAAATTCTCATGTAGCCAGCCGGTTTATTAGGATTTAATTCCGGGCTGAACTTCTTAAGCAAGTTACCGCTCGACCGCTACTCCATGTTACAAGAAAATTCTATTTTCTTCTCTTTCGTAGTTTTGAAAGTAGAACGTTTTTTTGTTTTGATTACGGCAAAACATGCGAGGTCTATCTGCATAAGGAAGGATTTGATACTTTGTTGGTTATTCTGGTATGCAGCGGGAGATACACTATTTCTGCTCTTTCTAGATTCCTGAATGAGTCTCTTAGGGTCCTAGCATATGTAAAAGCCCAAAGCTGCAGCTCCTCCAATTGAGATAACCTTGTAAAAGAAAACGAAAAGTGAAGCCCTGAGCTTCGGTGACCAACAAGCCATGTCTGGGGTAGCTGCAGAAGGGCAGGTAGGTAGGAAAAGCAGGCAGGAAACACGTGATGAGGTTAAGGGAACGAATGCCTTTGTAGATGACTGTATATGGCAAACTGGCTCAGATTCATGTTACACACGAAGAAAACTATGAAAACGTTCATGCAGCCAGCTCATTCTCCGGAATTTGAACCCGGCTCGGTCCACCAGTGTTCAGCGTCTTGGATCCTCGGTGAAAGTAGAATGTTCTTTCAATATTTTGTAAACGTTTTATCATAAGTCTTAAACTTTTCTTTAAAATTGTAACGGAAGCCATGTTTACTGCTATCATTGCTTGAAAAGTGATGTTTTCCAAAGACTAGGTAAGGTAAGTTTTTAGACGAAAACAAATAGTCATTCCATTTGCAACGAGCTAAGAATGCATTATCGAAAAATTTGATGTCTATAATGAGAATATGTATTTTTAAGACGCATATTAAATTTTGATTTAGAACGAATCTTTATGAGAACCTATATTACCGTAAAAGACACAAAGCTGTTAAATTCGAACATCGGCATTTCGCCGTGAACTCGAGCATTTTATCGTGACACGGGTTCACGATACATACAAAGTAATCACAAAAATCAATGCAAATATCTAAGTCTGCTTCTGGAAAAAAGCTCAGCTCGAAAAACTTTCTTTAGTGGTTTTATCACTGCGGCCGCAGGTGGGCATACTTTACGAGGAATGTTAAAAAAGGCGTATATATATACTTTGTGATATTAGTATATTTGGATGGATGTAAAATAAAATTTAGTTTAAAATAATCGTATAATAATCCAATTCTTATGCTCTAATATATTAGGTCTTTCATCACGTTAGTTTCGCCCAGAAACATTAAAAACGTACAATTTCTAAAAATTTAAAATTATAATGTACTTCGGATATAGTTGTTTATTTCTGGTCAATATTTCCTTTTCTTCAGTATCTTGCTTGAAAGTTTCCTTGGCGGTTATTTAAAACTGCATTTTGTTGATTATCTGTTTCTGGAGTATGTATGTGTCGGGGAAACATGAAAATTAGACCTTTTTATCAGAAATGCATAATAAACATTTTATTTCTACGCCATTACGCGTAAAATGTTACTTAAGTATTTTCATGCATAAAATGTGCTTTCTAATTGAGAATCTGGTACATCACTTTTCTTTAAATAAAGAACACAATTTAATAAAATAAGATGATGAAAAGAAATTATTTTCACAAAGAACCTTGGGAATTACAAACAGCTTTTTCTGATGAGATTAAACCAATATGTCAGAAACGGTTGCAGAACCTTCTCCATTCGGAAGCTTATGAGTTAATTGCTCGGAAAATTGCGAGATTACGTCCCTGTGTTTTATTGACAATTTTACATATAGGTGCAAAATGTTTACCCAAATGCTGAAATTTTATGTCGATAAAACCTCAACTGCCTTCTTAATGATATTAACAGTAATTAAAAATCTTCGCTGGGACATCATCTGCCTCATCTGATGATAAATATTCTGGCTACATAAGACATAAATTACGTCTGCAGTTTAGTAAACAATAAGAACTATCATTTTCTGCTGAAAATGTGTTGCAGCTAAATGCATTTAAAGTTGTATTTTTGAATAACCTGTGTTTACCTTATTAATCCGCTAGACGGTAGCGAAATATACTAATTACTAAGCAAATATTTGCTTCAATCTATTAGGGCAAGTTTCTGCCGATATCCACATAAGGAAAGAATTGCTTTCGTGAAGAAATTTCTAATGGAAACTATGAAATGGTCCACATTGCAAGCCCGTTCTTCAGTGTCACAGAACGAAATACCAGCGACGTTATGCAATCTGCCATTAGTTGGTTCCGCACATACGAAAGTAAACACTTAACTCATCTTGCGAATCCAAAATACCTTTTACTACAAAAGACGTAAATACGAAATTCTGCTTTCCGCTGAGTAAAACGGTAGAGAAATCTTGCGAAGTGTTTTAGAAGCAAACGGTGAGGATAAATTGCTCCATTTTACGACATTTTGATAGTTCAAAGATCTCTCAGAGAAACGAAAGAGAACGTTATGTCCTAGTAATACCATGTTTAACCGAACAGAATAATTACAACGCAGCATTATCTATCAGTTTTAATGACATTACGAGATGGTATACGAAGGAAACTTTTATAAATCTTCTTCATGATATTTGAATAAAGACAATACGCGGTTATAAGTTGCAATGGCTGCGAAATGAATCTGTTATGATACGTTATAGAATATATACAGTAGATTAATCATTCCCATATAGAACAGATCTGGTCACATGAGACATTTTGTTTTTATTTTCAATACTGAAGTCCCAGCTAACAGCATGACACAATATTCTTTATACAATATACTATTACAATATACAATATACTTATTTATACAAAATACTTATTCTTTATACAATATTTTGACGATAAATAGAGATACTTATGGAAATGCATTGCAATTAGTCGTAACTAGCATGAAAACTGTGGTTATAAGTAAGACTGTAGAGTCATTAGGATATTTTAAAGCGTGAGAGGTAAAAAATGAGCAATGCCCTCGCCGGAACTCGTAAGTAGACCTCTCGAATACACGGCGAGTGTGCTACCGTTACACCACGAAAGCATGCAGAAAGGAGGGAGGAAATACCTTATAAGGTCTAGGGTAAAAATAATTCCTAAAAATGCAGTTCCATTAATAGTCCAGATATTTTATATAGAATGAGTATTTTTCGTGTGGCAAATATCAAATTTTAAAGAAATGTTGTGAGATGGAAAAAATTCCATCTAAAAATCCAAATAACACAGAAATTCTGCAGTTCAAATGTAAGAATATTTTTAGTTTCATTATTTTGTTAACGGAAAGGCGATATGGAACGAAATGCTGGGATTTAAGTAAGTGCTATTTAATTACGTGTCATATTTTCCTGGATTATTTCGCTTAGAAATATATAAATCATATTAGAGTTTTGAAATTATTTATTCTGATTAAGCTCACTTGATACCAAAGTTTGATTTTGAAAACACTTGCATGTAGCTTAAATCTTGTACAAGTTAATTTCAGTCATTTTGATTTGAACTCAGATTTTGTTGCCAAGAGACAGCAACAAGCAAAATCTCGTTGAACTTACACGTAATCTTTGTTGATGCTAGAAAAGAAACTTCAGTTACATTTGTTTTGGATTCTAATTACTAATACGTATAGATATTGTTGTTCTTCCCACTTTGCAAAATAATGCATGGAATTTAAATCAACTACATAAAATCCTTATCGAACTTTCAGTGTATTCTAGGATATTTGGAATGCTCTGTTTCTTAAGAGAATGCTATCTATAAAAGATCTTGACTAGATTATAAGAGCTCGGAGCTGTTTAAAGTGAACTGGTTCAAAATGTATGTTTCAGTTATGAAAGCATTTTTGTATATTTCTCAAGGTGAATTGGTTGAAAATGCACAGATTTGATACAGTATCATAGCCTATATATTCCATTGATAAAGCACACTAAAAGCTATATATGCGGTCACGCTTCTAGCCTAAATTTTATTGACATAATCCATACACGAAAGTGCCTATAAAGCAAGCTGAATAAAAATCTGAACAGCAGATAAGCTGCACTTGATCTCTTTCCGGTTATTGAGTCAGCCGTATCTTTCGAAACGATCTGATGGTCCATCTTCCATTAGGTAATAGCAAATATCTGAGCTTTTAAGAAAATGAAAAATGTCTTACAGCAGATATCTGGACAGGAAAGCATGTATTTTTTTATCTTTCAAAAGCTCAACATGCTAATTAAGGTAGTAGAATGTTCTGCGTTTAATAACGGAACAAAAAAAGTATACTATATTTCCAAGTTGAATACCAACAGCTTTTAGCGATCTAAATTACCTTGGATTTGAAAAAAATCCCAAATGCCAAATTCTTGGTTTGTATTTGATGTTTTACGTTGGTTGTGGTTTGAGTATGTGAAAGAGTAATTTATTTATCACCATTACTTCTGTTTCACACAAACCTTTATGTATTTTTACTTTTGATGGCTGATCTCAATATCATTTGATTTAAAAATAATATTTCTACTATTAAATTTCTTTTTAGTATTTAGTACATTAACAGATATATCAAATATCCACTTACTGACTAATTTAGGAGTAAGCAAGACTAAACTAGAAACAATGTAGAACAAGAATGTCTGATATTTTAAGAGGATTTTCATTCCTATAAGTATTTTATTTACTCACTTAATGCAAAGGAAAAGCGAATACATTAGAAATTTTTATTAAAGCTTGAGTGCTGATTTTATGTGAGCAAAAATGTCGAACTTTCGTTAAGGTATTATTGTAGCATCCACATACAAAAAACCAATAGTTTGATCTTTGCCCTAATTTTGCTTAACTATTTGAATTGTTATAGTAAGAACATGTGTTTGCATATTATTTTGCAAAACTTCTATTAACCAAATTAAACACACAACATTCATTGAAAGATCTTCATATACAAACATTTTTTTTTACATTAATAAGATCATAATTAAGAATTAGTTAACTCATAATATGAAGTTAGGAATTAAAAACTTATAAATAACTAAGAAAAAACTAAATATCTCTGCTATGAATTATACAATAAGAAATAGCATCTTTGCTAACTATGCTTTTTGATTACGTTCATTTGCCTTAAGACCTTAAGAAAAAGCTCTAATGTTTTACAAGGGCTATATTAGTTAAAAAGATCATTTGATACTAGGAGGAAGAAATGTTCAGTTAAAAAAATCCCTTAAAACAAGTTTTAATCAAAAGCAAGCTCAAAAATTTATAAAGGTATTTCTCCCGCCTTCTTCGCATGCCTTCGTGGTTTAGTAGTCTGCATGCTCGACGCGTAACCGAGAGATCCGTGGTACGATTCCCGGCGAAGGCGTAGCACATTTTTCATGTCTCCTGCTCCGAAATAACCTAATGTCTCTACAAATTGTTTAAAGACGAGTTTCGCATAAAATGGCTACACTTATAATGGGGGAAAAATATCGCAAATTTTCTTAGTGTTTTATATAATTACGTCATGAATAGCTAGCTTCCAAAAACTTTTTCAGCTACATAAATTAGTCTTAAATAATCTGAAATGTCGAAAGTATGAAATATTGTTTTAAATAATTACGTATTCTCATTTTTAATTTAACGATTCGGAAGAACACATATAGCTCAATAATTAATTTACAGCCATTGTTTTACTTGTTTGAAACACCTCGAATCAACTTGGCGCGCAAACCGGTAGCTGCCTGGGGTCGCCAACTTTCTAGATTAGTGGATTAGCCAACATGACCAAGAAAGCGAGTGCTTTAGGAAGACTGGTAGAATAATGTTTGTTTTCTCGGAGAAGGGGGCAGTAGATGAGATTAGCAGATGTTTGCAGACACTACCTGAGACAAGGAAAGGCTCTTAGAAGGGACATCAAAGGTAAAGGATAGGTCTTCTGCTCTCCATTTGCTTTCCACTTGTACAGATGTCTTAACAGTTGGACAAGAGCTTCAAGGTAAAAGCTATTTTTTCCGCTTCTTACAAAGCAGTAAACTGCGCCTCTACTGAAGGGAATGCAATAATTCTTCGCTACACTTTGCTGACATATAAAATGAACGTAAAGGAGAACCATTTAATATTTCCTCATGCAAAGAGTATTAATTCCTTTTTTCTCAATGAATATTAAAAAAAACTGACTTTAGGACAGTAAGAAATTAATAATTTTGGGCTTGAAATTATTAAATCTTGAAATAATAGTATTCTAGGTTTAGAGTGGTGTGTAAAATTCCATAAAATATACTAATTCAAAAGCCTCGCAATTGATATACTTATTAGGAATTTAGAAACAGTTTTGAATTAGAAAAAGAACTAACGAGGAAATCATAATTTTTCCAGGTCGACGTTTTCAATTTTTCGACGAAGTTTAATATTTCTTCTTGCAAAGAGCATTAATTTCCTTTTTCTCAATGAATATTAAAAAATACTAACTCTAAGACAGCAAGGAATTAATAATTTTAGGCCTGAAATTATTAAGTCTTGAAATAATGGATATTATAGGTTTAGTGTGGGGTATAAAATTCCAGAAAAAGCACTAATTAAAAGCTTTGCAATTGATATACTTATTAGGAATTTTGAAATATATTTGAATATAAGCCAGACAAGCAACAAAATATATATTCTTTGTAACAAAGCTAAATAATTAAAGTAAAAAGATTAATTTGATTCGCGTTTTTATAAACACGACAGTCTATAGATCGATTAACAAAAGGCAATTCTAAAACATCATGTTTTTTTAGCTACGGAATTATCCTCACAGTATAACCATTTTAAGTTTCGTCAAATAAAGTGTTTCTTTAATCTGGAACAATATTCTATGTCTTGTTCTTAAAATTGTTAAAAGTAAAGTCCTTTTTTGTGATTTAACCTCAGGATTTATGCTGTTGAAGAACAATTTGCATTTCAACATGGATGGTAATTTTATATGCAGAATATGAAACGAATGCCAGAAAGAATTACGAAACTTTAACTCACATTTGTATATCATCTATGGCTGCTACTTGCTAGCTTAACTGTTAAAAATTCAGGACTTTTCTTCTCTTAAAAAGTATTATTTCGAAAACATGTATTTTTCAGGTTTTATTTCATATTTCTCTGTAGCTAAACGTCTAAAAATCTAATTAAAAAAGCTCGTACGGAAATAATCTACGGAAGCTAATATAACGCATATTACATTCCTAATTTGCATTTAATTCAATCTGTAATATGCATAATCTTAGCTCAACTGCAATGATTTTTTTCAATGATTCAATGATTTTTTTTCTCTGAGACAAATATTGTGTAACTCAAAGCTTCAATCTTTAATCGGTTTTTTGCTTACATAATGTTGAATCAAGTAGGTTACAACTGATTTACTCCGAATTAATAAAAATGTTAACATAGAGATTTCATATCTGATGTATCTATAAAATAAGTTAGGATTAACAAGCCCTCTTCTTATATTTAAAACTGTGAATTAAAATAAGTTCTTTAAATAAGCACAATATAAAAATACAGGTATATCAAAAATCTAGAAAACACATTTAGCTCTTTCTGTTAGAATACACTTTCTTTTTATATCTATGTGGCTTTGTATTGCTATTTGATACATTTAAGTTTGTTTCTGACAATGGAATTTAACATCATCGTTCTGGCACTCATTCATCTGTTATATGTTGAACTTTGATGAATATGATGTCATATGTTGAATATGAATTTGATGAAAGGCATTTTCTGAATTTCAAGTCTATTGATGGTGGAATAGTTAGATTTTTAAGTGCTTACGTTCTTCGTATTTTGAACCAATTTTTAACTTTTAGGACCTGCCTTCTAGGGAACAGGAAACAGTGCGTTATTTTCAAAGTTATGAGACCTTACCGTAAAAAATTGTATGAATTTGCAGAGACATTAGGTATTTTTTGGAAGCAGGAGTAGTGAAAAACGAGCAACGCCTTCGCCGGGAATAGAACCACGGACCTGTCGGTTACGCGTCGAGTACTGACTTAAAGTGCTGACCACTACACCACGAAGGTATGCGAAGAAGGCGGAAGAAATACCTTATATATTCCCCCTTTTAAAGTGTCGAAGGAACCGAACCACGGACCTCTCGGTTACGCGTCGAGCGTGCTGACACTACAGCACGAAGGCATGCAAAGAAGGCCGGAGAAATACCTTATAAATGAACAGTGTATGGCTGACAAAAGAGTAATAGACTGAACAACTACCTGCGGAAATTTTGTTTTCTTACCGTAATAGACAGGGCTTCCGGTAAAATCAGAGGATCTAACAAAACAATAAGAATCCGAAAGTCTTTTCTACGAAGCGCAGAAACTTTTTTTTTTCACGGCGGGCACTCCCCATTTTTAGGCTTTCGCCATTACAAAGGCCGGAAGCGTTGGTTATTTTATTATCCGGGATTCGAACCCGTACTCTTGGGTATTGCAATAGGCTCTCTAACCACTATACCGTCTGGGCGGCGAAGCGCAGAAACGAAGCGGGTCGAAAACTGTTTATTAAATAAATTGGCGTCAGTTCCCTCAGAATTTCGCGGGAATAAAAGGTACATTTTTGGAGGGATCTCAGCCAATTTTTAAGGTTGGATAGCAGCTATCATTCACGAACAACGGGATAATACATCGATTGTTTTCACTATTCAATCTAAATTGGTTAAATGGAAAGCTAGTTCGAACGTAAATATCCATAGCGGTATAAAAGACATTATAAGTGATATTTCCTTATGTAAGAAGCTTTGATTTTACAAGCGCAGTTCAAGAGAAAAAAAATGAGCTGTTTTCACTACATGCAGAGTAAATGTGATTACCTTTGTACAGAAATTAATCTTAGTATGAGTTGATCCAAATTAGCTAATCACATCTGTACAATAAAGCTAAAAGAGGAAATGATGTAAATGACAGAAGGCACCTGTGTCGTGTAAAAACTATCATGCAGAATAATAACGCAGGCAAATGTTTGGGTACTTCTGGTGTTAACAGAGCAGCTAGTAGCCACAGCGGCCAAATGTGATAACTTATTTACATCGTACCAGGAAGCATAATGCAAAGATAACATACATAATACTTCATGCGCCTGTTGCTGAACCTTTGAGGAATGTCGAAATTGCAGCTAGTTTAAGCGAGGTTATTATGTATGTTATGTTCATTATGTAAAGTAAAATAGTTATCCTTTTCACGAAGCTTTACGCACTGTTAGGCTTACCGCCATCTAGTTAGACTACCATCTAGTTAGAACATTTATGTTTGGCGCTAAGTAGTGCTGCGTTAACAAAGAAGTAATAAAAAATTCAAATCATAGTAAATTTCATTTAAGAGATCTGGGACTTTCTCAAGAGACGAAAAATATTATAAATATATTAGATGATGATGTATATAAAAATATTAGATGATGATGCAGAATTAGTTCGATTTCCTTTACTCTCTTCACTCTCCGTCAGACACCGTCACTCTCCGTAAAACAGTTGAAAACTGAAACTATCAATCTTTGGACACTTTATTAGTACAGTTTGGGCCGAAGTGTTTGGGCCAGTCAGCTGTCAAGAGAGTTAATCGTTTTATGTTAAAAATATTTCCAAATCTTGATGAGCCTTAAAGGTTAAAAAAGTCTCTTAAAAGGTAGAAAAACGGCCCCTCTCAAAAAAGGTATAATTAGTAGTAATTTTCATAAATGTATTTAAAATAACTTTTAAATTCCATTCAAATTGAGAAAAATCTACTCAAAGTTTTATCTATGGCACTCGTTTAATTAACACTAAGATGTTAAATTTTATCGCGCGAGTGTGTGTGTATATACATGATAGAAGTTCGTTGTTAAGACAATCTGGTTGATTATTTTGATAAGGTTCACCAGCGGCGGTGCGGTCAAGTCGCTGAACACTGGCAGTTCTGCCCGAAGTTCGAATCCCGCCAACGGGCTGGCTGCATGAGTTCTTTCGTAGATTTCCTCATGTGTAACGTGCATACGGGCCAGTTCCTCTTAGAAAGTCCTGCACGAAAGCATCCCTTTCTTTAGGTAGATAGCTTTCAAGTGGTTTGCATAAAGAAATAAACCAATTATTTTGATAATCATTTAAATAATTAATCATTATCGCAGATACCAAACGCTTTCTATTAACATGTCTTTTTGGCCGAGCTAAGTGGCAAGTTTTCCTATAGAAATAGTAAATGATTAAACTTTACATCTGAAGCAAATAACTAATAGTTCTGTGAAAGAGAACCAACTAAATAAACATATATGCTAGTAGACTGATACAAAACTTTTAAATTGTAACATCGCAATTTAAGCCATGTGAGCCAATTTTAGATCTATAAAGCAAAGCAATTCTTTAATTTTCTGACCAACAGAATAGCAAGAAAAAGGATTTAAAATAAAGTTCTCTCCCACGAAAATGAAATTCGCAGTGTAACGTATATAGTAATCTGCTTTCAATCACTCATTCTCATTTTTTCTTAAGAAACATCAACATGGCTATTCCAAAAATATTCGAACACGTGCTTTCAACGTTTAAAGTAAAGTATCGATCAGTTGCTTCTTCATTGCTTTTAAGGAAAAGCAAAAAAAAAAAAAAAAGGATCTGCGCTCCTAAACATTTCAGATGGGCAAATATCAACCAAATTTAATATTAGCGGTCGACAGCACGTGACTTAATATTTCCGTCTAAATCGTTACTTTAATTTTTCAATCGCAGTACTTGGGAATTATTTGTAAGATGGAAATAATGGAAGGTAGAAAACTGCCTGTAAACAAAATTCTCACAGTAATTTTGTACAAAGTAAATAAAAACTTGTACGAATAAGATAAACTTTATGTATTACATTATTCTCTAGGAAGAAGTCAATCAGGACAAGATGTTGAAGAAATATTCAGTTTCCTCTTTAGTTTCTTTCTAAATTAGAAATGAAGACTCATTATGGAAAAGAAAATTAAATCCGATATGTGTGGGAAAGATGATAATTCTTAAAATTCGAGGGCATAAGAATGTCCGAAGGATTTTATGCTCAGTGTCAGAGATCAAAGTTAAATGCCAGAGATCAAAGTTAATCAAAGTTCGTTCCCAACTATTCCATTACAGCGGGTTGCGTTATATCACGTTATTCTACACATGCGGAGCAAAAATCCTCTGTCAATCAACGGGTTTTCCGAAGTCCTGTGCAGAACTGAAATTGAAGCACAAACGTCCTGAATATTCTCTTTTTAGTCAAATAAATCATTAATACCTTTTATAGGAATAAGAAATGACGTCCTGTTTCACTGAACATGCGATAAATTTGATCAATATTGTTATTCAGATGAGGAGCTTTGTCTTACCAATGCTGCATTTTTTATGAAATTATACCTACATTTGCAAAAATTCATTTAATGAAATATGAAAACTAAAAGTGTAGAAATCAATGCGTAAGTGATTTATGCCAATCAAAATAACATCAGCTACGCATTTAATTATTTATTATTAATTACTTAAAAATTGTACAAGTTATATCCTTCCACGAAACACATTTCTTTCATGGTGGATAATCTCAAATTGTATGACAGTTTGCAACCAAGCGACAAGCAGCCGTTTAAAATATAATAAAATATTCAGACAAATATGTGTAATAATCAAAATCGGACATGCAAGCAATATGGTATGTTTTAGCATTATTAGACATATCATAACTAAATCGCTTTGACAAAAATCAATGTACTAATACTTATCAGGTTTCGACCAGCCAAAACCCAAATACACTCTTAGACAAAAAAAAGGACGCACTAAGAAGGACTTATCCGAGTGGGACGAAAATCGGTACAAGTGATGTACATGTACAGAAAACAAGTAATTACAATTTGAAAAAAATTGGATGATTTATTGAAGTGATAGAGCTTCACAAAGTGAAAAAGTCAGTAAAGCGTTTGTGCACCTCTGGCCTTTATGCAAGCACTTATTCGGCTTGGCATCTATTGATAGAGGTTGTGGATGTCCTGCTGACTGATATCGTGCCAAATTCTGTCCAACTAGCGCGTTAGATCGTCAACATCCCGAGCTGGTTGGAGGGCCCTGCCCATAATGCTCCAAACGTGCTCAATAGGAGAGAGATCCGGCGACCTTGCTGGCCAAGGTAATGTTCGGCAAGCAGTAGAAACATGCGCAGTGTGGAGGCGGGCATTATCTTGCTGAAATGTAAGCTCAGGGTGACGTGACATGAAGGGCAACATAACAGGCCTAAGAACTTCCTCGACGTACCGCTGTGCTGTAAGGTTGCGACGGATGACAACCAAAGGGGTCCTACTATGAAATGAAATGGCATCCCAGACCATCACTCCTGGTTGTCGTCCTGTCTGCCGGAGGACAGTTAGGCTGGTATCATACCGCTGTCCGGGGCGTCTCCAGACTCGCCTTCGCTGGTCATTGGGGCTCAGTTTAAAGCGGGACTCATCACTGAAGACTATTCTACTCCAGTCAGTGACATTCTAGTGCGAATGAGACAGACACCACTGCAAACGGGCTTGACGTTGTACAGAGGTCAATGGTAGTCGGCGCAAGGGGCGCCGTGACCTCAGCCCCCTTTCTGTGAGCCGTCTATGAATGGTCCTTGCGGTCACTGAAGCACTAGTTGCCGTACAATCGATGATAATGATGCATCTGGGGCTGTGAGTGCCACTCTGACGTTTGCTCAGTCTTCACGTTCTGTCGTTTCTCTAGGCCTACCGGTTCCTTCTTGACGTTGTGTGCCGCCATGGTTCACTCACTCCTTCCAACATCGTCTAATAGTGGCATCGCTCCTGCTCAAATGTCGAGCTATTCGCCGATAAGACCAAACGGCTTCTTTAAGCCCAACTACACGACCTCTCTCAAATTCTGACATGTGCGCATATCGTTCACGCACCTGTATGCGGGGCTTAGTTCCTGTCTACCAGAGTGCCCGGAATGAATTTCGTGAAGAATTTATGGCCTGGAATCGTAATTTCTCCTCTTAAATATCCTGCCAGTTGCGCAGATCAGATGCGCTGTAACGACAACCGTTCATTGATTGGTAGCCAAAATGTAAAATTTTGCATTTTCCGTCGAAACCGGTATGCATGTCATTTTGTGTCAAATTTGCTTTATATCTTCTCGGTGCGTCGTGAGTTTGTTAGAAAACGCAACCGTGAACAAAGATCTCCGCTTGTCAGCGTGAACGCATTAACAGTTATCAACGTACATACCTGTATGTTTACTCCTGTCACTTATAAATTTACAAGCATCCTAAGGAGGTCATCGTTTTTGATATGTTTCATCATGTGCGCCTGCAACTCATCTGAGTAATAATTTTTAATACATACGGCAAACATATCTTAAAAGAAACTCGATGTTTTAGGCATAAGGATCTTCACTTGATCTTTTCCCAATGGCTTGAGTTTTTGCCTATCTTCTTAAGAAACTACCATAGTAATCAGGTAAATCTGGGACTGAGTTCAAAGAATAATTCTATTTTGAGAAAGCCAAGTAGCAGAGTAGTGATTTGGTTAAACAGTATCTAGGTAGATGTATAACCACCGTATAATGAAGTCCGCTGACTGATGCCGAACCACGAAGTTCTTTTCATCAACTCTATAAATACGATAAGTTCAAATTTGCGAGGAACGTGATGCGGAAGAAGTAGCTTAACAAAATATCGAAATTCGTTCGAAAACATGCACTAGTTGTTTTTTGTTTTTTAAGTACCAGGGGCTATTTGTAAAATCAATTCCCTTTTCTAAAAGAATAAAAGCGGAGCATTCCTTCAGCATAAAATAGTTATTCTCCTACATAAGCGTAAAAACTAATTTGAGCAGCTGCGATTTTACACCTCCCAATGTCATGCTGTTAGGATTTTGTCAAAATTTCTTTTAATCAAAATTGGTTCAATTTTTTTTTAAACATCGTATGCTCTCATTATAAACCTGTTGCCATGCTATATGCCGTCATATCTACAGATATTCTTTCACTGTCCTAGAACATCATAGCTCCACAATCTTCCGATGAACTGAAGACTAAACGTTGTATAACTAACACCCTGCACGGAGAATAACTCGATCGATGTCGAGCATAAAATAATGAGATTATTGTTTTCCCTTTATCGGAAATTTCATAGAATTTCGCTTATATTGGAATAGAATAATATTTTAACTTTTTCTGAAGAAATAGGTTTCACCAATGGAACAGAATTTACCGCATTTAAATGCTTAAACTTTCCTTTAGATTTGATACAACTTATTATATAACTGTTCAAAGAAATGAAATTTTAATTGTTGCTGTTTTGCACTGGATGATCTTCTGATCTCAGAGCATCGCATTAATAACTTTGAATATAATTCACAGCATATGCTGTGAATTATATTCAAAGTTATTTCAATTTATTTTCAAATATTATTATCTGTATGTTGTAAATTTGAATTTATGTATTTACAGAGTTCGATAGCATTTTGTTAAATCAAAAAACATTTCCTGATTTAGCTCAAAAGCCCTTCATTAATTAAGATAATGAGTATTTCTGATGGTAATTTAATTTTTTAAATATAATTTAAACATATGAGTAAAGATATTTTTTAAAACTATTTTTAATGAATATGTAAAACAAATTATTTTTTAAGAAGTAAGAAATTTCAGACTGTCTCCTCCAACAGTTGCACAAAATAAAATAAAGCTTGTGAGCTTAAAAATTGCTCTAGCTTGAAACATTTTAACATTAGGGTGTGAATACTTTCCGACAGCAATAATAACGTAATTAAATATTAAAATACAAAATTCAAATAACACTAAATAAACATTATTTAAGGATATAGTTTTTGTATCATTGGAAATTTAATTAGCATTATTCTAAAATCCCCTATCTAAAACATCAGAATATTTTACTTTTGGAGGACTTTGAAACAAAATAAAACGCATTTGTATTAAACATAGTTATTAACATCTTTATATGAGGCAAAATCTTATTTTAATAGATTGTAATAAATATTCCATAAATTCACTTACTCTTCTAAAATATTTCTTTGCGAAGAAATGTGATTTTAAACATTAAATTACAGTTTATCTAATGTTATTGAAACTTATATCGCAACAAGCTGGTTCTGAAAGCAGAGCGATAAAGTTTTATCGAACGAAGCGAGTAAGTTAACCTTAGTCACATTTTATGCCTACTGACTATTAACAGTACGGGTAAAATCTTTATAATAGTACTTTACTTTAGGAAGTTTCATCTTAAAAATCATTGACTGAATATTGACAAAAGGCCGACTGGTATTGCACAGGATCCATTATAGAATATAAAAGATTAAAAAAATTCTGCTAAAACGTAAAGTGCTCTTTTAATAGTCTTACTTTTCCTTTCCTTTAATTAGGAAGTTGTTGGCAATCAATATGCATCATATCCTTGACAAAATGCGCTATGTTCCTTTGTCACGAAATAAAACCATATCATGAATAAGAAAAGAGTTAGGCAACATTACGCGTTTCACAAAGATTGTTTGAAAAAGGGGGGAGGTTCAAATCTTCGATCCATGCTAATAGAACATAAAATTGAATTCTGTGTCCCCAAAAGAAACCTACTACAAAGCCACATACGGGAAACTGCAAGCCATAGGTAAATTAAAGAAAGAAAACGTAGAATAAATGTGGTAATGTGACATCAAGGGATGATTAGTTATTATCGGTGGGCTGCTTGTATCAAGTGGATTAATTATCTTCCGATAAGGGTTATTTTTGCCGCGTTATCAGCTCAAGTCACACTATGATGAAACCAAAGCCAGCTGGTCCTTGCCATTGAATCACGCAACGGTACGTCCCCAGATACGCTAATTACCTTAATTATCGCATTTCGATATACAGTCATTAACGTGAATTCTAAATTATTTTATTCCCTTATTAATCTCTCTAAACTGCCTGTGTCAAACCATGGATCTGTGGCTAGAACAATTGATGGAGACTATCCCAAGTGAGCACTCCCCCCTTCCTGGCCCTCAACACGCAATCGAGCACTAAGGGATTTTCTTTTATTTTTCCCCCTCTTTTTTATATTATTATATTTTTTTAAATTAATGCAGTCTTTTCCGTATCCAATCCCTGTCTATTTTTTTTTCCTTCGTCGTGACATGCTTTATAAGAAACTGACTGAATTAGCATTATAATTTCAAATTAGTTATTTGGGTCTGTTTCTCTCTCCATGCCATTTAGTTTTATTTTGCTAGTTTAATTTCTATCTAAGCATAGCAAATTTTCTTTTAACGTGTTTGTTATTGAAGAAAAGATATTATCCTTTTAGTAGTTTTTTTTTTTGTGTACGGTCACAAAAATCTTCAGTTAATGCAATAAAATGTGTAAGTTTCTGCTTTTCTTTCATTCTGATCATTTTCATGCGGCCTATTTTGGTAATTAGCCTTATATGACAATGAATCATTAATTAGCTGTTTTTGTTAATGACTGAAATGTTTTTTCCCATTTTTCGGTGTTATATTAATCGCTTAATAACATTTCTCGTTATTTCGGCAATATGTGCTAGATGTTTCTTGCTTACGTGTACACTAATAATTATCAAAAATTTATATAAATTCTTATGTTTTACATATTTCATTAACTTTCTTTTTTTTACAGAAGTGTAAATGCTTAATGGCAAATGCTAAAACTCGATAATTTCTTCAAGGACTAACTTCGATTATACAAGGTCTGGGAGAAATTTTGGAATTTCAAAATATTTTAATTTCAAATTTTATAGAAACTACCTGCTTTTGGAAAGTTCAGTGCTTTGCGATTAAAACAAATTCATAACTAAAGAAATAAGAAAATATATAAAACCACCAAAATTTAACAAATCTTAAAAGTAGAAGAGTTTCAATGAATCAACATTGCAGCACGGATAAATTTAAATTACCATATGATCAAATATATGTCGAATAGTAAGCGATTAATATATGTAATTTATTTTTATTATTTATTAATTTTGTATAGATTACATTCAATATTTAATTCACTGCCGAAACAATTCAGTATTACATTGGATGCCGAAAATGAGCTGCAGTGAAATAATCGAAATTTTTTTAATTATTAGTTTGCAATTCAGCTTAATATTTTAAAATTTAAACGAGATGAAGTTTTTAAATTAAATAATTTTGAGAGACCAAGAGATAATGTTCCTTATAAAGATATAAAACGATATTCTAGAAGGAATATCAGGCTTTTATTATGAACATAGTTAAGGTTTTTTCCAGTAAATATTCAATGATATTTTTACTATTGTAAACTTCAAATATTTTTCACTTAAAAGAATGTATTTTAATCAGTATTAGCAAAATCATTACAGCAATTATCTGTGATCATTAAGTCAATATTTAGCGTTAAAAATATTTTAAATAATTTGTTTGTTGGGAGAAAAAATGTTAAAGTTTAAAAACATTTAGCTTACATGAAATTTACAATTAATAGACCCCTATGATGACAGAAATATATTTTGGATAAAATCATTGCACTTGTCTCAATATGTCAAATTCTTACTCATTGCACTGTCATCAAGAATGATAGGAGTAGACTAAATTGAGAAAAAGGCTGTTGAGGCAGGAGCAAATAATTTATTTTCCAATGATGCAATGAATAGTTCCAAAGGCAGATTGCAATTTTAAAATTTTTAACAAAAGCTTTAAAAATACTAAAATCAAATGCTTTTTTAATGACAGTGCTTTATAAATGCATGCAAAATATGCGGGCTGACATTCAAAAATAGATGCGGGTAGACTTCATTGGAGGTTTTTGGTTTTTCATATGTGTAACGTAAATATCATCCAGTCTCCTTTACAAGGATTTGTACGAACGCATTTCTTCTAAACAAATAACCTTCGCGTGCTCTGACATATTAAAAAAACACGGGTTAAACACTTATCTGTCGCAGTTATTTACTACGCTATGAAAATTTAATAGTAAATAAATCATGACAAATCCTTCCTTACTACGTGCCTTCGTGGAGTAATTGAAAGCACGTCCGGCTGGAAACAGGAAGCTCCTGAGTTCGAATGATGGCAAGGACATATTTGAATCCTTATATTTTTCAGGTACGAAAAGCCAAACGACTCTACATACTTACAAAATAAACTCCATTGCGATTGATACTATCAAGTTGTTCCGTATAAAAATCATGATTTTGAAATCTGTAAATGCAATAAAGCTATTTTAAAACACAAAGATATCATTATCACCATCATTCTAATATCTCTTTTTTCCCGCCAGCTAAAGATTGTTCTATATTCAATTATTATGTCTTCTTCCGTCATTCTTTCTTGTGACGTTTTGGGGTATATTGTTGATGTTTGTTTCAACCTGTCCAAGTCAATCCACTTTGGAGATTGCAATATTGACACTGGCACGACATCCCCCAGTGCCTATCCGTCTGTTGAATGCTATTTCATTACAGATATCTCTAATACTTAATTCTTTGATATATTTCGTCGTTTTGTGAAGTGGTGATGACGTTTTCAAGGAGATTTAGTTGAAAGTTGTTCCATACCTAATCCCCTGAATTATCTTAGAAAAAGTCTCATAAAGCTCGATTTCTTTAAATATATTTGAGGCACTCCTACGTTTAAAGGTAGCCGGCAAACTATTTTGGACTCACTTTTGTGTTTTCTTGAGTCTTATTATAGCTTTCAGGTAATAGGTATTAGTTTTAAAAAATTCAATAAAAAGTTGAATTCATTTAAATTATTTTTCAATATGCTAAATTTAATTGAACTCATTTGCAATAAAACTTAATTTGAGTATGCTGATATGGAAAAGGCTTTTGAATGAAATTTGTGAATTACTGTGGTAAAGTGCTATGAATAACGCCACCTAGCAACGACAGGGCATAATGTCACTAGTTGCTACATCGTCGTTAAGAAAAAGTGAGGTCCTTGCACAGGTTGTCCTGCAGAATAAAATACTGACTATTCAAGATGATTCTTGGGATAATTAGTTTATTATGTACATTTTTTAGATCACACATACACTTCTCTAGCTGCGTGGTTTAGAAGTTATGAAAAAAAGAATCGGATGTGGCCGGTACATGATCTCCCGACGCATTGCAACGAGCTTTAAGTAAACACTCACATCCGGTTGATCGCTTGTAAATAAAATCTAATTTGCTTATACATTTTATAGGGCAGCATTAATTATAAAGAATACGCATTTTTTATTATTCTATTCTCCCATACAATGGGCAGTGATAACCATATTCCCGATTTTACCCAAACTCTAATGAACTCTTTTTACGGTTAAGCGGGAGCGGAAATTTTTTAGAAGTTTCATATTACAGTAGACGCTCAAATCATCACACACATACACACAATACAGAAATTATTATTCTAAAAATATTAAAAACGTGTTGTGGGACCCCAAGTCGTGTTTATTCACTGAAAACTCACTATCGAATTTTTAGACTGAAAAGAGTATAAGCTCTTAGCTTTGCGTCTAGCTAGTAAGAATAATAAAGAATCGTACGGCAAAATAAAATAATCAAGATGATTACAGTAACAAGTACATCTTCAAAACAGCGCATTTGTAGAGTTACTTCCTTTTTTTTTACAACGATTTGGCATTAGCATGTCTCACCATATAAAAAAATCACTGAACGAATGTGCTGAAAACCCTTATTCGTCTTCTTCTTTAATTCAATTTTGACTTAAATGAAATAAAACCGAGTACGTGGCATCAACGAGGAGACGTAAAGCGAAGTGAAGTCATATAGTCTTTCTCTCCAAACTTGTAAAGCACACCGGATCGATTCTGTAAGGAAATTGCTACGTTAAAGAGATTTAGTAGAATCTAAGCTTAGTATGAAAATATCCCTAAACTCGGGGACATTCATTAGATTTTCCCTTTCATAATTGGAAAGTTTGACGTTAAAGGATTCATTTATGCAGTAGGATTAAGTATGTACGTCACGTGGATTTATTGTTTCCTAAAAATCTAAACATTTACCACCCAAATGGAAGAGGTTATACCGAGGAAATTTTGAAGTTGGGCCTTAAAGCACGAATTTCGTGACACTTTTATCATTTGGAAATTACTGCTTCCATTTAAGCTCTTTCCACCACTTTTCCGTTGAAGAATTATTTAAACAATCCTCACGAAATATGAAATTGTGATATGTAACCTTCTTCTCATTATATATTTTGAGCAATGATTTGTTAAAGTTACATACTTAGGAAAAAATGTAATAATGGAAATCCAAGACTTCTGTATAGAAAGCAAATATAGGTTATGCGTATCAGTACAACTCTAAGATAAAATAAATTTAAAAAACTATATTTATTTTTATCTTAAGAAATTTACTGACGCACGTGCATTTTAGGATTACTCAATACTGCTTAATTTATTTAAATCACAAATCACACAATTTACGGGCCCACCAGCGCCTGAGCGGTAAAATAGCTAATCCCTGGTAGTTCGAAGTAGATTCGTTTCCGTGGCTTCCCTTATGTGCAACCTGAATAAGTTTTCTTTAAACAGCCCTCCAAGAAGGCATCCTTTTCTTTAAGCAGATAGCCCTCCCCTGCTTTGCCTTAATTAAACAAAACAACCAAACATATTTATTGCTGGTAAACTTGAACCGAAACTGGTTCATTCGTATATTTAAGTTTTGAAAAAATTAAAATTTTTAATATTTTTACGTAATTAATTGACAAGTGCATCGATATATTATACTTATGTTCCCTTTTATCTATTTAGTTACTGCGATCGAAACCTGCTAAAGCTACATCTAAGCAATAAAAGTAAAAATTTCGGAGAGGAAAAGTTTCATAAGCATTTGATAGAAAGTTTGCATACTGACAGTCAAAAGATTATATTTATGGAAAAAAAAGAAAAGGTTAAAAAAGAACCTACTTTGAAAAGCTTTTATAAGAATCAGTCTGATGTTTTCTTATCTTTAAACTTTTATTATTGAACTAATGTTAAGATATTTCTCTCGCAGCAAAAGTAAAGCGAAACTAATTGAATAAAGAATGTCATATTTCAGCAAAAAAAGCACATCAAGCTAAAAAGTAACAAAATTTCATTATTTTAATTTGCTAAGCACAGTTCACAAAAATAACTCATTTTAATAAATTTGTTTTAGTAAGCAGTTAAAACTATGGTCTTTTCTTTTAAGGGCATCACTAAGCATCATTAGCGTAAAATTAACAAATTCTGATGTATCCCCTGAACTAAAAATGTCCCAAAGCTTATACCTCTTTTATTAACATAGGAGAATACGCGTTAAAGTTATATCGAATTGGTGGATTTTACGTTCCAGATAATCTTACATATATGATAATGATCATTATTAAGAAAATTCTTATGAAGCCTTTTAATAAAGCTTACTCCTTAATCTATCCTTTAAAAATGTGATTCTTGCATTTTGAAACCTAGGAAATCATTACACAGCTTTATCTCAAACCTTCTTTTTTCGAGCTGTGGCAGTATTGCAGCCTACGAATGATAGGGTTTTACTGAATTCAATTCAGTGAATGGGAGAGGTATGCAGCTGTTTTGACACATCATACAGCGGACAAAGTTTCCCAATTTCAGCAGTGTGCTTTGGGTCGCTATTCAGTTGGAAATAATAATAGTTGCTTACCCGAAGCGTCTCTTCATTCTGCTTTAAATTTCGTTTTAAAATGTTTAAATAATCTATTTTGTTCATTGGTGACTGAAGAAAATAGCTGTCGTTATGAGAAACTTACATATGCATTGCTATCACTATACAGGCACGTTATCAGGAAACCGCACGCAAAGATCTAAACCTTAGGATGTCTAGAGTCAATAACATTAACAATATTTTGTTGACTTCATCCTACGCCTCCACAACGGTCTTAAAAGATGCTCCTATAAAAAAAAACAAATGTAGACATTTGTGTACATAGTAATTCAAAATATAGTATATCTTCCTCTAGAACAGCACAGTGAAACAGTTTTCTCTAGACAGATACATGCTCCAATTTGCTACTTTCAGCAAGAAAACACACTTTCATCATCACTCATTATGACTATGGTAAATGTTTTATAAACATAAAAAATATATATCTTAGACTAATTATTTCAATAAAGAATGAAACAGAATAACAAACTTTAATTTTTTTCAATTACAGTATACTCTGAAAGCAAGAAATATATTTTAAGAGATAAAAATACAACATATAGTCGAACGATGACTAATAAGCAAAATGTGGCGTACATATTTTTCTTGTGGAAAACTGTTTCGCCAGTATTGTCCTATAACTATTAGGTTAGGCTTATTAATAAAGGCAAAGCACTCAAGGTCTGTTTGCCCACGAAGAGGGACAAATGCTTTCTCCTGTAAAGGAAAGAATCCAAATATGGAAGACAGCAATGAAAAAAAGGGTTTTAAATCTGATGCTCTAAATTAGAGTCGGGAAAAAGGTGAGGCATTTGGCTCAAGTGAATAATTGGAAGGGGGACCAAATTAGTTACGAAAATTTAGAAATTCATTTAAAAAAAAAAGAAACGGTTAATTTTCAGATTTGAAACGCATCAAATAGAGACTGTTTTAAAAAATAAAGTATATGTTTATCGTACAAAATTTTGCATCGAAATATTTTGTTTGGTATACGACATTTGTTTAGAATATGACTATAGTTTAATGCGTTACGACTGAGGGCATAGCATGAAGTAGAGAGCGTGACTGCATAGAAAAGCCTAATAAATACTGGTAGTTTGATCCAGGCTCAAATGCTGTTAAACGGGAGATCTCTAATTTTTTTCCCACGGCTAACTTGAATACAATTCGAAATTCTCCATAAAGGCTCTCTCTTTAAGCAGATTCTCAAAGCTGTTTTCAGTTAACGAAACCAAATCGAAAACAAATTTAGTTATTAACTGTACTTGTTTAGTGTTTAATATAGGACAAAAAATCAGTATGTCGTATTTGTTTTTAAATTTTCAGCTCATTGCTATTATTATTATTTAACATACAGGATAATGCAAGTTATGTATATAAGGCATCCAACGAATAGATTATTACCATTGGCTTAACGGATAGGATCTTGATGCAAATCAGTTTAAGAATTTGATAAATATTATCTATATTGAATTTAATGTTGCAAGAAGCAAAAAGGGTAAATGTAGCCTTGCAATCAGAAGCCGTTGATGTACATAAAGCTACACTGTTACAGACTGATTAACCTGCTTTCAGATTCAACCTGTGTCTTCAACTTGTATTTTTCTGTATTTTTCACATATATAAAAGAAATATAAGGCAGTTTCCTTGCAAATTCCTTCACGAGATCATCCTTTCTTTAGACAAATAGTTGCCGAGTGTTTTGTTGTACTGAAGTAAATAAACAAACATAATAGATGAATTACTACTTTTTTACAACAGACAGGAAGTAATTTTAAAAACATTCAAATAATATAAAAATCATGCTTTAAATAAGACTATATCAAAATAGTTTAAGAGAAGCAAAAACAAAAGGTTGCTAGAATCAACTGATAAATGATAGATGTGTTAATGAAGCGGCATATATTTTAATCTCTTAACCAAAAGACTAAAAAGAAAAATTAACAAAATATATTTTGATTTCGATTTCCTAACTGATGAAGATGCAATATGATTAATTCTAGGAATTAAAAAAAAACAGCTTTTTTAACTTTGTATTTAATTGTTTAAATGATAAAAATGCTGCGAATATTTCCTCAGAAATATCTCGTTATAAAATACCTTATTTCTGGATAATAAAGGAATTACAACTTTAGATATTTCAAAGATAATTCACTAACATAGCTTAGAATCTGGAACCTGCATTAAGAATATTTTAAAGTTGCGCGTTACTGTTGATAATGGTGAAGGAAACTTCAACAAAAAATTATAAAAAAATAATTATGTTATATTTTCGCTTGTTGAAACAAAAACTTTCAAATATGGATAATCGTTCTATAATATATTAATGAAGGAAACAAGTCAGTATGGGAAAAATATTAATGTTTTTGCTATGTTAAAAGCAAGAAAAATTAAACTATAAGATAATGTCGAATGTTAGAGCAATACTCTTTTCCTTAATTATATTAATACTATTTGATTATTATTTGTTATTTACCAAACGGTTATTTTTTAACTTTTTCATCTAAAAGGTATCATAATTTTCCTGAACGTATAAAATTACGGTTTAAAGTATTATTAAAGCTAGTATATTATGATTTAAGTATATGATATGATTTAAAACTGTTACCTGTGAGGAACATAAAAGTGTACTAGCATGGTTAATTTCACTACATAGGGGAAACCTCAAGTGAAAAAAAAAATATCTAAGCGCGGCTCTTCTTTAAATGCATTAATTTTTGGTTTCGGTTGTTCAAAATTTCAAGGCCGAATCTTCCCGGTTTCTGAAATAATAATAAAAAGTTTTACAGTTTAGGTGATAAAATGATTTGCTATGCATTGCCTAAAAAAAGAAAAGTACTTTTTACGCTGATGATTTAAGGATCACACGTGTGAAGAGAAGTTATGTGCAAGAAATTACAAAATATGTCTGTTTTTATTCTTATATTTTGGGGAAAACTGTGATGAAATAACGAAGAAGTTTTGAGGGAAATTTTTCATCTATCTTGGCAGCAAAGCGTTGTGAATAGGGTAACCTAGCAACTGCTGCGAGTAATATCACAAGCTGCTACCCCGTTGTTAAGAGGAAATGGGGTCCGTGCACAGGGCTGTGTGGCAGAATGAGCTGTTGACTATTCAAGATACTATTAAGGAACCTCTAATACGACACATAAAAAGTAGGATTTTGCTCTTTCCGCGTCCAGAAACCAAGGGATATTTGTCACGCTATTAACGCAGTTCACAAAAGTGGTGTAGGCGTAGGAGGAGATTTCAAAGATAGTGGAAGTAATGCGCTGGAGGAATTACAGCTGCATTTCTCATAATAAATGAAAATAGCCATTTGCTTGAAAACTTAGCTTAAACGAGATTGTTACGCAGCAGCTTTTTGTGCTTGGTATTCTGAAAAATTATTCGCTCTTGTTTCAGATGATACTTTGGTGGCTTATGTTTCTTGAAACAACGGCCCGAATCCATTACAGGAAATGAAAACAATGATTATTATGAGATTTTTTTAGAACAGATGGGTTTATACGATACTCTTAATACATAAGCAAGAACAAGTGATGTATTATGTTTCAGCCAATCGATTTCTTTAAAACAGCTCAATTTTGTTATTTTTATGTTTTAAGAGATAAATCCCTCTTTGTACCTCAGATTGAAAGCCCTTGAAAGTTAGAGCGAATATTCTTTTCATTGCTTTGTCGAAATCTGCCTTTTGGGATACTGAGTGTTTCTTATTCATTCTTGCATTAATGTTTTATTCTAGCCTACCTATAATGGGTCTAAAATAAAGATATTTGCTTCGACATTTGAACTACAGAGACGTCTGAATCGACTACACAATTACATACATTTCAGTGGTTGAAATAATTTAGTTCCTTTCTTTGACTGATTATACTGAAGTATAATTTGGATCTTGAGCATAAATTTATACCTGAAATTAATGCCTTGATCGAACTTAGGGTGAAAGCAAGAGAGTTTTCGTAGGGAAACACGGGGAATTAAATATTTGAAACAATATTGACCGAATGTAAAGGAGTTAACAGAAAGTATTCATTTATTGTTATTCAAAAACTTAAATAACATGTTAAACCTCAAACGTACATTTTAGCAGACAACAAACTGCCGATATGGTTGGTGCAATGTTAGGATCTTATATATTGATACAGTCAAGGAAAATTTCGCTTGTGCACGAGATTTAAAAATAATCACACAAACCGAGGATTATGCTTCCTCTACGTAGATTTCATATATCATCTCCCATGATCAAAAATTACTTACAGACAGGTTTACGCAAAACTCACATTGGCTTAGCAATATCTGAAAGTATAATATTTTTTAATATAAAGTAATAAGTTTTAATATAAAGTTGTTATTTACGTTTTCGTGCTTTTCTATTTTTATGATATTTACTGTGATTTGGTATTATTTACCGCAATAAGCCTTTTTTATTATGGGTTAGGAAATTCGTGAAATCTATTTTAATCATCAGAAAAAACGTGTTGGCCTATCAAACATCCCCTCATCCCCCATGCACATGTTCGATAACGAAACTCGTCTGTTTACTATACATAGTAATGTTGCTGCTTCCTTAAATATGGTTGCCACAGACACTTCATTTAGTGCTTTCTCTGGTAATCTTGCTTTTATGACGTTTGAATTTTTTACTTTGATTTTTCACTAATTTGACTAAAGTATGCTTTTCGCAACTCATCCAAGATTACAATTGGATAAGTCGTAAAATAGCTGAAATGTGAAGAGAGCCGAAGTACTCTAACGAGCCTAGTACTATGTAGCTGATTCAACTGAAAATGTCAAATAGTGTGCTAAAATAAGTGACATGATAAAACATAGCTGTGAAATGTTTTTAAAACATTTTATCACAGTTTTATTCCTTTTATAATTTTACGTTACTAAAATTTCAAATAGCAAAATATAATTTGTATTTTTAACATTAAAAATAAAATACAAGCTTTATGTTTCAGGCAAGGTTCAGCTTTTATGAATTCCTTTTCAGCGAATAATTTATATTAAATACCGAGTCATAAAAATATTTTTGTCGTAGAGGTTTGTTTTGTGAAAAAAAGGCATTACAATTTTCTTTCTTTCTGCGACTCATGAGAAGCGTTCAGTACTGAGAGAGAAAATTGGTCTTTTAAACACGATATTTCAATTCAGTAAACATCTTACTTTAATAAAAGTGGAAAAGAAACACACCGGTGTAAAATTTAAAATTAGGCTGAAAAATAGCTCTAGATTAGGATATTTTGAATAAAATTTTATCTGCTTCAAGGGAGAAAGCAACCTCGTGGGGAGGGATGTTTGGCTTCTAAACAGATTAACAACGTAAGATTGCTTCTTTAATTTTTATTTTTTTCTTTCAAGTTTACATCTTACTTCATGCTAATTGCCTAAATTTACCACACGTATCTTTTACATTTGATCTTTCTCACTCCCTATATAAGTTCATTGATTCAAGGTGGAAGAAAACTTTTAGAGTTCATACTTAAAATTTATCATATCTCTCTCAAGAAGTATAGAGTTTTATAAATGACCTGCAGACGCGTTAAGGACTATCGAGAGAGCTATTTAGTAACTGTAGAGAATTCAAGAAATGCATTTGCGTCTCACGTAAGAAGTACGAATAAAGCATTCTTGGCATCTTTTCGACGCACAATATAATTTACTTAAAATTTTTCTTTGAATATAAGTACAGCTTTTCTTCAGTTTTCCAATTTGACAGGTACTTGACTTGAAGGCACTGAATGTATTTATCTTCTTAGACATTTTCTGTTTATAACACTGAAAATTTTATATTTAACTGCCTTCATCTTCACGGAACTACAACGAGAAAATATTTACGTTTCCCTTAGCAGACTCATTCAACAAATATTAACAACTGTCATTAAGTTTTTCAGCCTAAAATTTGTAATCACAGTCTAATGAAATTAAATAAAAGCACGCAAAATATATTCAATTTATCTTTTTTGTTTTGTTTGAGAATTATAAAAAATGCTCCTTAAAACTACGAATTGCATAATCTTAATTCTGTAGAGAGACAAACTTAGAAAAAAATGTTTTGCCTTTTTCCAACATTGCTCAATACTAAGGTTTAGTCATTATTATTATGATATTCCCTCAGTTAAACGCTTTAAGTTCTTTTGATTTGCCTCTTTTTTTCATAACTATATTTTTCCTGCTGTGCGTCAGTATGCATTATTAAGAGAATATAACCGTCTTAACGCTATCTCGCTCTCATTTTTGTGCTTCTTCAATCATTATTTTAGTTTCACGTTACGCTAAGAAAAGTACACTCAACAGGGACTCGATTTTGAAAATAATTTTATTTTTAAAAATCTTTATTATTCAAAATAGTTTAAATCAGTGTATATGTAGAAGAAAACATATATAAGAATATATAGCAAGACTATTAAATGGATGTACGTTTTAATATTAACTAAAAAAGAACTACCATAGGACGACTCCAGAAGATATTTATTTTTTGCGTTTTCTGAATTTATGGATTATGCATTTCAGATTAATTTATATCTCCTTACATTCATTTTCTAAACAGAATGGATGTTCCTTAGACTAGAAAACTAACGTACTTGAGGCAACAAAACTGTTCATACAATAAAAAATTTAATTCGAAAACAAATATTAAAAGGGAAATCTAAAAGGATGCATAAAATGATGGATTGAGTTGAAATTTCAATTACCTGTAAAAGTATTTCCCAAAAGAAGGATTCCTTTAAGAATTATATTAGAACATTTATTACATTATTTTAGACCATTAAGTTATGTTACATACGGAATTTTTATAATTTCCAAAATTTCATTAAAACCTAAAATCTTTGCAACATTCCTTATTAACTTTCCACAAAGAATAACACCACGGAAAACAATTTTGCAAAATATAATATTGCCGTAGCAAATATTTATATTTTTGTTCACTATCAGCGAGAACGTAAATGAGATTTATTGTACAAACTTTGAAACTACGTTAAGTATCAGAGAAGCGGAAAACCGATTGTCTTAATGTTACGAATGAAATCAGTGTTTCGCAATTAAGAGTAATTTTAAACCTTTCATTAATTGATCAGAGATAATGCATAGTTATGTATACCCAGGCTATTTGTTTTCTTAGTCGCTATACACCATCAAATTCATCACCTAATGGCAGTGTCGATGCAGGCGGTAAAAATTTTATGTTCTAAAACTGTCCGATTCAACTTTGCTGGAGAAGTTTTTGCGATGGTATTATGACTAACTGTCCTGAAATTTAAATAATTAGAACAATGAAATTTGAATAATTTAATTTTAATTTACGTTGCTTACAATATTTTTTAAATTTTCACTTTTCTGTAATGATTAGCAATACTTTGGAATTTATTTAATTCGAAAGTATGTGATAAATATTTGAAATATTTCAAGAAACAAATTATAATATCGAGACACTATTTCAAAAGCCGGCAGTAAATTTAAATTATAGTCCTTTTCTGCCTTCTTAGTCGAGTAAACTTCCATTAAAATATATAATTTTGAATTGGTACTCCTTACGTCAACATTGCGATAAGCTTTAAATTAAACTTCTTTAGAATTTAGGTAGATAACCCTAGTGTGCGCTGCCAAAACCAGATAAAGCTATAAATAAACTGATTAAAAAAAATCCTTTTTATAAATCATTTATACGATGTCTTAAAATGTGGCAATTCTGAATACTTACTCGAACCAAAAAATCACTGAAGCTTCTTTAAACTAGTTTGGAATGATGAAATTATGTAACATAAAAACGAATGTACTAGTTTGAAACAGGACAATGAAAACAAAATATTTTAAGCATTTGATTTAATTAGGAATTTCCCAGCTGTATTGAAGGTCGTAGGTACACTATGCGAGAAAATAAAGCATTTTTGAAATGTTTGTACTTAACCTGATATGTTTTATAAAAATATTGAAGATTTCAAAAATTTTATAAATTAGCTCATATATGTCTTAATTTGAACAGGAAAACACACAGTGACATTAATCAGAAACTTCATACTAAATAATACCCAATATAATTGTTTGCAACCTGAATAAATTCTTACTAATGCCTATAGCAATTAGATAATTAATCGTAATCAATTTCATAGAGCTGGGGACATCAGAAAATTCTTTCCGTGAAGAATATTATAGAAAAAACGCGTTTATAAGACTAACAAAAATTACGAACCTGAATCTACCTCAACTTCTCTCGTGGAATCAATAGAATGAAAGGAATTTTAGGTATCATATTAAAAATCACCGTCTCAAGAAATCGTTGACTCGAAAACGTTTTTAGCATTTTTTGTGAAAGGTTAGATTAGAACATGTAAAAACCCCGAAAGCTACTGCTTGAGGGAAGGGACGCTTTCGTGGAGGAATTTCTGAAGGAAACAGGCTCATCTTCACGACACGCATGAGGGTAGGACAAAAAATCACCCATGCAGCCTACTCGCTCGCGTGAGTTGGACACAAACCAGGTTGAATTTAATCGATATGAATCATTCGGCCACTGATGACGCCCTCCACAACTAGAAAATTGAAGAATAATTAAAGAGGGCAAAATTACATCAAGCATCGAGCCTACTGAAGCATCAGGCACTGAAGAAAGTAATAAACTGGCATGAATTTTATTTATACATTGAGAGGATTGACAAATAAAATACCGTTAGACTTCATCGATTAAGTATTTCGAATAATTTTAGATAATATAATATTGAGACTGGCAATTATGCTAATTTAGTTTAAATACTGAGATTTGCTAACTCGAAGAAAAAATGCCCCGCCTAAATCTTTATCATTAGCTTTATTCAAAAAGCAAACATTTACTCAGTTTCCCGCTTTGAAAAATTAAACACTCGATTTGCTTGACACAATAATAGCAGCTGAAAAGTGCATTTTACAACAGATATCCTGTTAATTAAAAAGAAAGAAAAAGTGTTTGGTTTAGTTTGTGGATCGTACATTTCGCTGAAGAAATCTAAGAGTGGAACTTTGAATCTCAATGAACAGTAGGGTAAAAATTCAGCACGCAACTTAAGTTAAATGAAGCTGAAAGCAAGTGCTCGAGAAAATAAAAATGTACTTATCTACTTATATTTCCGATATACTGTATTTCACCTGCATACTTCATGCAAATAGATATGTAAACTAAAACTTACGAATGTAATCTCAACAATGCGCTAATGTTCTTATTGTAAGTTAAAAAATGAGAATTAATGATTATTATTCTCTTTTAATACACTGATGTAATTTGTTACGAAATATCCAGGCGCGGTAAGATAGCTTCCCCGCAAAGTAGATTTAGGGTTGCCAAAAAAGACGAGGAAGGCAGGGTTGCCATATTTGGCGATAAAATTGGCGGTGTGACATGGACGGATGGAGAACTTTCTGGAACGAATTCTTCTTGGTTTAGCACAGAATGTTCTCGAACACAAGCCAAAAGCTATATAAACCCTGCTGGTATGCGGCGAGGGAGTCAGTTCGAAGTCGGTGCGAGGTCAGTGAGCGAGTGTCTAGTGCCGAGCTGGTCGTCGAGTGCATCGAGAGAGTTTCTTAGTGTATCGCAGTGTCAAGTTTCATCTTAGAGTGTGTTGAGTTCCGAAAACGACCGAACCGAGTCGGGAATTGTACTCTAGTGCATCGTCGAGTGCATCCCGAGTTGTAGCGTGGAGAGTCTCGAGAGTATGTTAAGTTCCGAGAACGACTGAGCGGAGCTGGGAGCTGTAATCTGGTGCTTTGCCGTGAAGCTGTCTCCTCCGTTATAGCCTAATAGTGTGAAGGATGTGTCGCTGATTGTCTCAGCGTGTTTATAGTAGTTCTTCGACGACTGTAAGCGTGACTTTGGAGCTGTCTTGAAAAATACTGGCCAATGATGTGTGTTTCTATACTTCATCAAGTATCGTCGTTATTCACTCCAAATTCAAGAACCCTTAACGTACGTAAGTCGAAGAAGAAGAGAAAAACGTTAACAATATATTCGCATATGCTGAGATGTTCAAATATCATATTTCTAAAAGAGAAAACTAAAACAGCGATGAATGTTCATCAGAGAATCTGAAAATATTTAAAATTATAAACGGCAGCATACAAATGGCACTTAAAGAGCCTCAGTGTAGCCTACAGTAATCAGATGCATATGAGCCTTTATGTGTCAAATGAGGAAAATATTCTGTTAAAAGAAAGTGAATATGAAACATTTCGCCTCATCCGTATATCTACGTTTTGTTCTTGTACCGTAAATTGTCTTCTCAACAAACAGAAAAATGACGCTTGCAAAAAAATCACTAATGGAAATCAAGTGCAATTAAAAATCCGAAAGTAGTATCATTTTTACTGTCACTTTTAAATTTGAACTCCACAAAGCATGCGTCACTGTGTCCATTTCGTAAATCCATTTACATATAAAGTGCATCCTCATTATGCAAAAGTTTTAGATAGTTCTCAAAATTATATCTGACATATTTCTTTACAATAAATGCAAGCACAGCTAAACTATTGCAGAAAACTTTAAGTGCAGATATCGCTTCGAAATCGAGAAACCAAATGTCACGTGTTGTTTTGAAAACATCTGCCTTCGAGGGTTTTGTAAAAAATGAAAAATCGTACTTGAATGCAACACAGTCTCCATTTTTTCTCCTTTTCAAAACGTTTTGAACAAATGCGAATATTGAAACAGGCCATTTATATGTCAGGAGTTTGTCATCGATTTCGCTTCGATCAATGTCACTCCATTGATCTTTTTTCATGCGTTTCAGTTCGCGACTATAAATGTGAGATTTCTTTTCTTAACTGTTGCCTTTTAAATACTTTAGAAGGTATCAAAGATTTTGAAAATGTAGCAGCTTAATGTATCTTTTACGTTTAATTTCGACATAAAAACTGATTATATTGTTGCTTTTATCGAAAGAATAATAAAGGATTATTATGTGTTCACTTTTGACTTCGCGTCAAAGAAACTAGCAGTTTTCGAAAATCGTGAATTATTTAAGCAGCTCTTAATTATTTTGTTCTGATATTTGTATAACCGCTATGTAGTAGTTGGTCATAATCTTGTAAATTGATTTTAAATACTTAAAACTGAAATTACGAAAAATAGTAGATAATAAAATTTATGGGTCTCTGGGCAGCAATTGAGAACTAAAAGAATTTAAAGACAGAAAGAAATATTTAAGAATACTTAAAAAATAAGTGTTTTTAAAGCAAAAAGTTGAAAAACATTGTGTCACAGTTTTATTTATTTTAATGTTTATAAAGTAATAAAAAAATCCATTTTTAGATGTTCTTATCTTCCACTGATCAAAGATGGATCTTAAAATATAAGATAATAGGTATTTTATGAAAAACGTATTTCAATGTCATTTGTGCAAGGTCCTTAATTATGTATGCACAAGAAGAACAGACATAATATGGGAAAATAAAAACTTTTTGTTAAATTTCTAAGACGTATTAAATACTGCAATGATATATTTAAATTGAAAATGCAACTATACTAAACCTAGAAGTACGCTTAAAAGTTTAAAATTCAACTATATATTCGCACAGTTGACAAAGACAAACACATTTTACAGAATCTTAGCGCTAAGCAAACAGTCTAAAGTTTATCACAAATAAGAAACATATAATTCTTTGAGTTTATTTCCGTGGGACAGTATTCAAATAATTATTTTCCTGTCACATTTTCAGTAGATGCAATCATTCTTTCTAAATTATAATTGATATGTTTATGATTTACAAGCTACAGTTTTATTTAATAATATCTATTATCATTACAAATATACTGCATTTCAATTATACAGTTTTTGGCAATGAAACACTAAAAACATTTATAAGAAAAGCAATTAGACAATTCCAAATGAAATGCATTTGGAATTGTCTAATTCTTAAAGCGTCTTGCTTTGTTTTTGGACTAAGGAGGGAAGGAAGAACTATTATGTGTAATTGTTACGTAGTATTTCGTGGACATTTTATGTATATATTCTCTTCATTGTGGTTATGGTGCTGCTAGTGTGCATGGAAAATGAAATTTCTTAATCAGTATGTAAAATACTGTATTCCGTAAGAAAAGTATTTATGACGAATTTTTACGTAATATTTCCACTGAGCAGAGTAGTGTTTTTACAACTTACAGGCCAGCAGAACTAAATTTTGAAACATTCTAACTTTGCTGTTAAAATCCTTTTAAGCCTCTGATAAATACTTTTTCATTTTAATAAAATAACCTCTGACGCATGATGGAATAAAGCAAAATATATCCAATTAGTATTTGATCGATCATGAGAGTTGTGACTTTTTTACTTTAAGAAATATTTATTTGCCTGTTTTCTGAGCAACGTTCTTCTACAATTTTTTATCAAAGATAAGATTTGAGCTGGCTTTCTTTGCAGATTTGAATCTTTATGTACTGATGGTGCCTATCCAATTATTCTTTAAAAAGTTAATTTCTCTAAATTTCTTTAAAAAAATAAAATTTCAAAAAAGGAAATGCTTTTTACTCGGAAACAATTAGACCTTTTGATGTCAAATAATACTCGGATATAGTATTTTGTGTATAGCTGTGGCGCAAAGCGATACCATGTATTAATTATCTTAGTTATTTTACAACTGTTGTGTACTGAGTGCTATAACTGGCGGCTTCGACTTGAGTGCTGCTCGAACGTTCAGTAAACGTAAAACGGCTACCTGGTTGATTCTGCCAGCAAGTCGTATGCTTGTCTCAAAAATTAAGTCATGCATATCTAAGTAAATGCTGTATTTAGGCAAAACCTTGAATGGTTCATTAAATCAATTATGATTCCTTGAATCTCACCTCACTACTTGGATAAATGTGACAATTCTAGAGCTAATTAATGCATGCAGCGTAGCTCCAACCCTTTGGGGACGCGACTTCACCGCCTTTCTCGTTTCATTACATTATTTATAAATTAGGAGATATAAATGTCCTTTTCTAAATAAGCATATAATATTTTTAAATAAGCCTAAAAGAATAAAAGGAAACAAATGATCAGACTTGCGTACCACTCATTTCAGGACGAAGAAATTGATCTCGAGGCATGGAAATGTTGGTTTTAAATTAATTGTAATTGTTATAGATTTTCAATTATACAAGAGTAGCTTTCCTTTTCCTTTCTTTACAGCTAGTGACTTCAGAAGGAAAATGTTTATGTTTCCACCTATTTTTCGCATCTTTTAGTGAGCAATGACCATTAGGAAGTTAATTTTCTAAATAACTGGAGCTATTTTTGCGAAAAGGTAATAAAATAGTCATGCTAGAAAAATAAAAAAAGCTATTTTGCGTTACTAAAATAATTTTGATGGCATGTGATATGTTGATATTGCATCATCTGTCAATTTTTATTTTTCATGAGTATTTTACGCCAAGAAACAGAAAAAGAAAAGAACTAATTTCACTTGCATATGTACAAAAAATGGATATCTGAAGAAGAAAGGGAAGTAATATTACGAAAATTATGAGATAATGGTAAAAAGTTTCAGTATGATATGCATAATTTTCTTTGAATAAGGTACCTACTTTTATTTTTTAGCTATATTTTCATTTATTGCATGACATATGCGGGAGTCTGTCTATGTTTATTGGTGTACATAAAAAGCGAGAGATTTATTTATTCAGAAATAAGTAAATGTATTTAGCAGATCAGACGCAGCTAAAAGCCAATAGTTAGCAATATTAAAAGTCGTTGATACAGATTTAGATTTAAAAGGAGCATTTAATACTATACTATACTACTTGGCAGGCAAATTACATTTATCTTCTAGCTAACTGTAATATCTGTGGCAAGTTTATGTATCCTGTAAAGCAGTAAAACTTCTTTCCCGTATATGAAGCACAAAAAAATTTTCCGAATTTTCTAGTAGGAGCAGCTAAAATCAGGTTAAATTGTTGGCACTTGCATCGGAGTTATTTCAACCGCAATGTGCGATTACTCTGCAGAACTCTCAGTTTCTACTCTCATCCGAAAGCCTTTCGATAAAGGACAGTTACTAATCAGCAAAGGAACAACCAGATGCAACAGATCGCGAGGCAGTAACATGGTTCGAAACATATGTCGTCGATCTTTCTCTTCCTCGCGTTATTGCCTTAGATAGTAACTGGACCCCAATAATTTAAACTTCGAAAACTTTTATATCACCGCTAGTGTAAAGTAAGATTAGGCTATGTAATTATCGAATAGGCCCGAACTTTACATGCTCAGAGAGATATATTCCTCCGTAGTGGAGTTTCTAAAATAATTTACTTGTATGTTATACATGAGAACAAGTAGAAAGGCTTAAGGCGCTTACACACGATTACGTTAGCGACGTAAATGGCACAACGGAATGCATGTCGCCGAAGAAAAGTCTTCCAAACGAGGACGCGAGCGAAGTCTGCATCTCGCCAACAGAATTATTGAAGATAAAAAAATCACGTGACATTCATAGAAGGATGCAAGTTCAAAGCGTTTCATCATACTCGGTTCGTTTTATAGTGAAATTTTGTTTATTAAGCAATTTATCAACTCTGATAGTAAGATTAAATAGCTATTATAGTTAAGCACAAACCAATTTTTATGCAAATTTAGATTTATAAAATTGTTTTCGAATACAGTATATAAGGAGAATTAAATCACTCTAAACACCATCCACCATATAATAAAATCAGCTTCATATTTTTTAATCTTCCCCCCTCCTTTGGCGTTGCTTGTTTATGTTTGGCCTTACTTGCTTATTTGTGTGACGTTAGTCCAAATGCTCTCAAAGCGTGTATCTGCCTGTAAAAAAACGCTCGTTTGGGAGTAAAATTAGTCTGAAAGCTTTCGGATTTTTTCTTGTTTTTCTTTTTCTTATTTATTAGTTTTATTTACTCTTGAATTTAGCATAAGGTTCAAATTTTGGACAGTTTATGTAAAATTATATAGAGAATAAAATGTGCAATGAGGTAAAAATAAAGAAATAATTCATACAAGAAATGCATATATATCATTACACAATGAGTTAATGGTTTCTGTTTACAGTGCACATTTTAAAACTAAATTGAAAACAATAATAATAATAGATAAACTAAGAAATGAAAACAATACTAATAAATAGATAAAATAGGAAATGTGAACAATATGAATAAAATGATTCATGATTAAATATAAAAACACGTTTCAAAATGAGAAAAGCTAGTGTTGATTTACAGTGGTTACAGGTGAGGTTCGAACTCGCAACCTTTCCGTTTACAATCCAACGCGCTGATCACTCAACTATTCTGTGATAGCACTTTTTACGAAAATTAATGTAACTAGCAGAAGTCACTGAAAATGTAATTTAATTAATATGCAATAAATTAGTGCCTGATATAACTGTCCTCGAAAATTTCGTAACTGTATTTTATTGAATACTCTTTCACAGTCAACTGCTTTATTTTAGAAGTTGTTATATTGCTGAAGTTAGTTTATGCTGTATTTAGTATGGGTTACTTATAGAGCTTCTTGTTAAACATGAAATAACGAATATTTGTAATAATTAAAGAGAATCTTGTTAGGCGGAAAATTTGATTTCCTAGAAACTGTTATTTATTTAGGTTCCTATTACAAATTAATTCATAACTATATTTAATCACCGATTGTTTTCTCTAATTATCATAACAATTAATTGAACTTTTTCCATTTAATACATTTTTACTTAAATTAAGAATATCATTTTCATAAGTTTGTTAATTAGATGTAGACGCACATAAATTAAGGATACCTTTTTTATAAGGTTATACGTATAACCTTATGAAATTATATTACGTATTTCATAAGGTTATAATCTTATGAATTAACCTTATGAACAGGATTTTTCATAAGGCTGTACGAATACGGATTTATTTAAATTAGAGGCATTATTTTCGTAAGACTGTAGATTATCACAGTTAGACGGCTGTGGCTAAAATGCACTATCACAGATCTGCTGTATCTCTGCTGTATTTATACGCACATTATCCAAACCACGGAGTGCAATATAAGGACATTAACATAATATTTCCAAATTAATTTAAGTAGCGTTTAATCGAAGTGAAAGTTTGCATTTCAGAAGCAAAGTGTTGTCTAAAATGAAAATTGAATTATGTACTTGAAACCAGCTGGGAACACGAAAGGGATTTATCATTCTGGGCGTTTGCCAAAAGCTTTCCTACAAATGCAATAATTTCTATATGTCACAAGCACTTTTACCCCATCAGTACGGCTAAGAACTGCAGGATGGATAGATAGGATTCTCACACTAAATTAACAAGGGAATTGAGTATCTATTTCAGAGTCGTTTTACCATAATGACAGGAATTTAACGACACTCGTGGGATAATATGAAGGTCTGTCGAAGGTCGCCAAAGAATTAAGACTTCTCGTGATGATCTAATTATATTGTTTAAACATCAGGTCATAACAATTCTTACATAGCTTAGAAACTGTCTTCGGAGGTTTTCGCAGGTGCTGGGATAATTGTATCTTTGATAACAAACACATCGTACTCTTGACCATTTTGCTCTTTGTGCCCAAGGAATGCATAATTTTGACCCCCTCTTCTTATCCCACAGGAGACATCTTAGGAATGTATTCAATGATCATCGTTTTTGAAATACAGAAGAATTGCGTTTCCTTCAATTAACAGTCGAAATTCAACTACAGACTGATTTGACATTTTATAAGTCATTTTCCCTCCTTTCCGCATGCCTTCGTGGTCTAATTGGAAGCATACTCGATGTGTATTCGACAGATCCATGGTTCGAGTCCAGGCGAGGGAACTGCATATTTTTCACGTTTCACGTCTCCTAATCCCTCCCCCCCCCAAAAAAAAACTAATGACGCTGCATTTGGCGTCTGAATAAATCCGGACAAATGACCAAGATTGGCCCACCTTCTCACAGGACCAACCAACGTCGCAACCTCGCCGTCTCCAGTAAACCCAATTGAAGGCCTCTTTTTCTTTTGGCTTCTTAGTGGATGCAAAGCGGACCTTCATGAAATCCGCACTGACATTCGATGGCAGAACACCGAATATTTTTCCCTTATGCTTTGGAACAGCTGACAACCACTGTTTGTAGAAGTTCAAGGAATAACGATACCGAACATCGCCCGACGAGGCCAGGTTTTTAAACTCGTACAAAGGGATCGGTAAAACTTTTTTAGGAGAAACAGAGAGACGGACTAGTTTGAAGTTTTCAAAACCGCCTTGCCCCCGTGATCAGAGCAAAGCTAGAAACTGAATTATACAGCAAGTATCAAAATAAGGTCGAATAGCAGACAGAATTTACTTTAAGAAAAATTCAAGTCATTCATTAACTTACCCTACGAGAGAAGGCCCGATAACGAAATTATACAGGATAGGAACAAGTACAGGGGGCACCATATCATCGCTATGAGCAAAAATGGTATTGCCCCGGTGTACTACCTTTCCGCATTTATTGAGAATTAAAGGTGATATGCAATCTTGCAGATGTTATACATTTGGATATACAGAGTTGCATATTGTTACAGTTGGTGATGGTAATGTTTATAGGTAGGTGAGTTACAATAAAGTTTGTAATAATAAATAGATAGAATATCATGATATGGAGGTAAGGCACAGATATGAATGAAGATTGAAGGCACTTTAGTGGAGATAACAATGGCACTCTGAAATTATTGCAGAATGAGAGAATTATAAGATTAAGGGTGGCACATATTGAGTCCTGTCTGTGGAGGTAGTCGATGATGTTCTTTATCTGACTAAATGTTTTTCTGTGCTTGATTAGAAATCGCCTGAATTCTAGACCTGGATTGCCTGGATGACGGATATGATGAACAGACGTCATTGGACAGTTCAAGATGTAGTGCTCTGGGTCTCCGATGTTTCCGCATATACGGAAGAAAGGAGGCTTTGCTTCTGTTGTAGAAGTAGAGTGGAAATGAGCCGTGGCCCGAGATATAGTGGGAAAGGAAGTAGGATGAAATTATACAGATTAGTTTGCCCCGACTATTGTCACAGATACAATATTTTATTGAATTGAGAATCCCTAACACATTGGAACAGTTGTTTGAGATGGCGTTTAAAGCAGAAAGTCGGAGGGTGTCCGAAAGTATGCGTATTCGAGAGGTTCAGGGTTCGAGTCCTGGAGTAGTGATTCACGTCTCCTGCTTCAGAAAGGATATTCATAATTCATTTTGAGAAAAAAAGGAACCTTTAATGGCCTTTCAGATTTTCGAGAAAGCCTTAGAAGGCAGTCATTTACTAACTTTAGGTGCATCATATTGAACTGGAGAAACCATGAAACTTCCTTAAAATCGGTAATTTGAATGCAAGAGGAAGATCCTAGATCTGTGTGGAAAGGTTTCAGGCAAACTACTGACCCACATTTACTTTTCTGAATGCGGGGATAGAAATATTCGATTTCAAAGAGTTCAAACAATCCATGTACTTCGGCACAATGGGAATATTCAAGGTCAGATCTTCCAACTAGAAATCTTCTAAGCACTCCTGAAAAGCTTAGTTAAAATACTCGTAGGTTGCTCTCTGCTAGCCTTCTCGAGAGATTTTGCGATGCCAAGTACAACTCTTGGACCAACAGCATTCCTTTGATGAAAGCGTCATCTTTAAGATGAATACGTATACCCTGTTTCAAAACAAATATAAAAACGTTTGGCTCCAAAAGGTTTTAATGTTAGTGATTTGATCTCAAAGTGCAAAAAATTAAGCGATGGAGAGCGTACTTTTACATGAATCACTTCCTTTCAAAAGTATTCTAACTACTCAAAAGGTTTCATTCTAATTTTGTCTTAAAAATAGTACATGAAAGAACTTTAATCAAAAACGAAAAATATTAAACAAACAACATTTGAATTTACCCAGAAACTAGAATGCTATTTATATTCATATACAATTACGAAACACGAAGTACATGTTTACGCTATTCTCGATTATTCTGTCTAGACATAATAAAATACAAATCTACAAATACAAAAAATTTCTAGTACCATAAAAGTTTCTGAATAGAAAATTAATGCTGTCAACGCAGAACGCTATTCTTAAGTTCTAGTTCCTAAGACTTGGAATTCTTAGAAAAACATAACAAAATCTTGACAGTTATTTTACGTACTTAAATACTAGATCTGAATCTGTTTATATTTAACCTATATAATGCGAGTAAATAAACTGAAGTATGAAAGATGATGGAGGTACATGGATATAATTTGTCAAAAATAAATGGTAAAATGTTTAACAAAGAAATGAGTATAAATACTTTTAAATTTCATCTTTAATCATCCGTGCAATAAAGAAAATGCTTTAAGCCTTTGCCTATCATAAAAATGATACATGAAAATATACCATTTACATAGAGAATTATCGACTTGCGATGTCGTTCCAAATGGTATATGCTTATATCACGTAAGAAGGTTATGAACTCTCGCCTTTTTTCAAGTAAATTTAGCTTAAATAAAAAGGTTTATTATTATTTACCACCTTTCCTGCTTTGCACGAGTCATTATATATATCACTTACATTTACAGAAAAATAGGATATACTTATTCGACAAGTCAAACTAAAACAGGTGAGTGTTTAATGATATATTTGCCATACCTAGTTTGATATTCTTAATGATTATGATTTAAGTAAGTGCATCAAGGGATATATGTTGTGCTATCGTGTAAGACGCTCTAAACTTAATTGGTACACTTGAAATAAAATTAAAAATGGCTAATAGTTCATTCAACATAATACTGCCAACCCATTTCTTTGCCGAGAACTAAACACGCATCACAAATAACACTGATCCACTGTCTCATTCGAATTTATATTGTTGCCTTTGCAAGGTCATGAATTATCTTTGTCAAAAAATAACAGCATTTTTTCAAAAATGACAGCTTATTCAAAATGCAGTATTTCACACACGATCTCAAATTTATAGAATCGCTGAACATATTGTGCCATTACGTAAAGACAGATCTATAATGCTAAATTCAGAAGAAACGCTTCTGTGCATAAAATATGTTTCAGAGAAATGGTTAAATGTAGAGCAGAATTATAATAGCGGTACAGAATTTAAAATTATCATTTATCTATACAGAGAATGAAAAGATGAAATGGACAACATTGTGAACATGAATAACACAAAATGAGAGAAACAGACCACATTTGGTAACATGAAAAGATGCAATCTACTATTAATCATAAAGGAAAGTACCCAAAGTAAGAAAGTAACTAAAACTGGTTGTCATTAAAAGTAGTGAATATTTAATTCTGCTAAAGGAGTGAATGTAAAAAGCTATGATTAATTATTGTTATGCTGTTGAAAAAGTGTTCAAAATGAATTAATCTTTCAAGCTAAGAAACAGTTAAAATTTTGCGAAAATTAGGAGAAGCTCTGATTCACTCAAAGTTTTATGAATGAAATTAAAATGCTCGATAAAAGGCAAATGTCATAAAACAGTAAACGACGTAGAATAACGAGGTTTCCTGAAGCAGGAAACATGAAAAATCAGCAATGCCTTTGCCCAGATGCGAACTTAGACCTCCCGACTGCTAGTCGGAAGTGCTTTCAATTACACCATGAATGCCAATGGTAATAAGGGAGGAAATATTATACATTTTTCCCGAGTTAAAGGGCCAGTGAGAAGGCAGCGATCCAATCGCCAAATCCTGGTGGTGACGAATGATCGTCAACCACATTCTAATTTGGGCGCCACTTGCAAACTCATTTGTTTATTTTGAGGTCAGGAAACCAAACAAATTCGCAACACCGTCACTGGGATTCAGACTTCCCGATAGTTAACCAGACGTATTTCTAATTACATTGCGAAGGCACGTGTTAAGAAAAGAGAAAATAACTTACAATGGAAGAAATAAAACATGGAAAAAAAGAAAGCAGTCATGCACTAAAAATTTCAAATCAATAAAAATTGGCTATATATAAGGCAAAACGAATAAAAATAGCCTTTTTCTATCAAACCCGTACTAAATACGTTTGCCTGAATTTACTTACATTGAATCAAACGTTTTATTTATTATTTTTTGCGCGTGGAATGTAAAATATACAGAATAAAGAAATGGTTTAATTAGTGAAATAAAATTAAAAAATAAATGGAAGTTTTGGGAAAGCAAAATTGCCAAAAGAAAGATAAATGAACGAAAAAAAAATATCTTTCCACTGACAAAAGCAACAAAGACAGAGTATTCGGGGAGAGAATACGCGTTTTCTCTACTCTGAAGCAAATGCTAGAAACAAAATAACCGAGAAAATGAAACGCTATTTTTTAGATAAGGCCAAAATAGCGTAAAAAATGTTTACCCAAGTGCCTTATTTTTTTGTACAAGCGTACAACTTTCTGAAAAACCCCTTAAGTCTAAAATTTTGTGACTTCCTTTCGAAAACTTTAATTACTTGTTGTGGGTTAGAAGAGAGATTTTTTAGTACATTAAAAAGGATTCAAAATTTTTGGTCTTTAGAGCGTTGCACTGAATGCGCTGACTGGCAAAATTCAATTCGGAAGTCTCCATGAAGACGAGGTAGTCAGAACGACATGCGAAAGTTTAATGCTTAATATGTTCTCAACTCAAAACGACTTGCTTAAAATACATTTTTGTAAGCATTTAAAAGACGAAAGCAACTGAAAACTGATGCTTGTATTAAATAATGAAACTTAGCTATAATTTGCAAATGCCCTTATGAGTTGAGTTTGTAAGCTATTCGAAAAAAAGGTGAGTTTTTATTTAGAAACAAGTATCATAGTTTCTTCACATCAAAGTGGTTTCCATAATGGTAGAACGACTATCGATAATATGGGTCCTTTCCAAAGCCTCTATCCGTAAAGCCTTTATCAAAAGAAACCATGAAGTCTGTCTTTTCTGGAGGTGATCAAAATACAAAGATCCTGTAACCGTAGGAGTTGTTTTAGGGCACAGTACATTTCTAAGATAAACTTAACGATACTTACACAACCTTGAGGTAAATTCTCTTCCCGATAGAATGCATCTGCTACTACAGAGACAATCCTTCCTTGGAAAGGATAGCCTTTCAAGAACTCTTGAACAAAAATTGGCAAATTGCCGCATATGCCTGTAGAATCATTAGAATTTTTTTGAAGCAGGAAACCCACGAAATGAGCGATGCCCTCGCCGGAACTGAAACCTGGACCTCTCGAATAAGCGTCGAGTGTGCTACCGTTACACTAAAGCATGCAGAAAGAAGGGATAAAATACTTTATATACTCCCCCTTTTAAAGGGCGACTAGGGATTAGGGTAACCAATCGCGAAATCCTGGTTGTGAAGAATCATCATCCACCAACGTTTAGTACGGGGGCCACTGCAAAATCATTAGGATTTTTTGAAGCAGGAGATGTGAAAAATGAGCAATGCTCTCGCCGAGACTAGAGCCTGGATCTCTCAAATACGCGTCGAGTATGCTACCTTTACACTATGAAGGCAGGCATGCAGAAAGGATAGCGAGAATACTTTATAAGTCACTGGCGAGAAGATCAAGCAAAATCCCATGTCTCCATGTGTTGTTGTATGCCTTTTTTGTGTCAGAAAAGACAGACTACATGGTTTCTTTTGAAAAAGGCTTTACGGATAGAGGCTTTGAAAAGGACCCATATTATTGATAGTCGTTCTACCTTTTTGGAAACTGATGTGGAGAAACTATGATACATTTTTCTAGATAAAAACTCGCCATGTTTTCGAATAGCTTACAAACGCAACTCATAAGGGCTATGGGCCTATAGTTGGAGGGATTCTTTCCTGTCTCAGGTATAGGAATGCCAACAGCTTTCTTCCTTGAACTGGAAGAGATATGCTCCTTCCGCAGACTGTTGTAGTTGTACAAAACGAGAAGAGCACTCAGTGCACAGAAAGACAGGAGAGGTGCCGAAGATATCACAAGATCAAGAGTATGAAATATACTTGCTGGCTCATGGAAGTAGGTATCCTGGTCGTTACTAAGGAAACAAAGGCAATGATCTTTGATCACATTCTCAATTTTTCTGCTTCGAGGATTTTTATCTCTGCTTCATCAAAACTGATGGTGTCACAGGCAGTGGAGCGGTAAATTCTCTGAACACTCGTAGTTCGGTCCGAGATTCGAATCCAGGCGAACGGGCTGGTTGCGTGTGTGTTTTCGTGGATTGCCTCATGTGTAACTTGTATACGAGCCAAATTAATTTAGGACGTTCTTCATGAAGGCAACCCTCCCCAAACGTACAGTGTCCATGACTGCTTTGCAATAATTAAGTAAACCAACCAAATGATCCCCAAAGCTGACTATATCCGTTAAGGTCTCCAATAATAGTTAACAGCTCTGGCAGCTGCTGTATGAACTCATTCATCTCTCTCTGATCAATAGCTTCATATGGAGGCACATAGTATATGGAAACAACAAAAACTAATCCTCTTACATTAGCCTTTACAGCAACCGCTTGAAATAATGCTGTTAACGGAAGGATAGTCATGTGAGGTGAAAGGGGCTATAATCTCACAACCACGTTCACTGAAAAAATTGTCCTTTCTCGTAAATGAAAATCTTCTAAGTCTGACCTTTCTTTGAGATATGGTAAGCATTTGATATTCATTATACATGTTTTTGACATGCAAGAGACTGATGAAAACCACAATTCGGTGAGATATACGATGGCCATTTTGAACGTTTATTTCCCCGGTGCTGTTTCTTTGTCAGAGGCGGAAGAAGACTTTTTAGAAGTTTGAGTCCGCTTCAGCTTCCATATCACTAAAGTCAGAGCACATAATTTCGAGTGAGCTGTGACTTCGATTCCTAGGTTTAACAATTGGTTTTCCAGATTGTTTCACTGCATTAGCTTGACTTGATGTGGTTGTATTATTTTCTATTGGTTTGTCCTTGGTGTTTATTATTGCTGTGATTTTGTTCCAAGTTACGTTTGCTTTTGTTAGTTTGTTCCTTTTTGTATTAAATTCTATTATTGGCATTTTAGAGGCATTTTCTAAATTTTTATTTGTCTTTTACATGCAAAACTTAAATTGGTTTGAATTCCAATAGTTTTGAAATTTTTTTGCAGCATCAGCGTATGAAACATTCAAATGTGGCTATGTACTAGCTATAATATTTCTAGATTCTGCATATCTTATGTTTTTAGCTGCTTTCATGATCTGTACTTCCTTCTTAGCTTTCCATTTAAGACATGAACGAGAAAATACTTTGTGGTCCACCTTTAAAATTGAGACACAGTGGCCCAAGGTTGCAATGATCACTATCGTAGCTCTTCCTGAAGCACACGTGGGCTTGCCTCGTTGGGAAATTTTCGAGTGTCCAACGCTCAGTAAAGGCCTCGTCCAGGACGGGCATGCAAATTCCTGTGTGAATTTAACTGAGACTATACACAAACTGAAGCCCCCAGACGGCTTTCCCGAAAGCAGAAAACTCCTGAGAGCTTACCTCTAAGCCGCGGACACTAGATTCGGGAGACCAGTCGATTCACACTAGTGAGAAAACTAAGGGCCTCCCGTTTAGCTGAAGCAGAGTGTTGGGGACAATACCTCGCCCCTCAGCTACCAGGACCCTCCTTTCCAACTACGCACGGGAAACACATGGACAAATTTTCGCCAGTAGAAAACTAGAGACTAGAGCACTAGCAGCTTCTCACAACGAGCCCCAACATCCAAAGAGAAATACTACAATGGAGAATGAAGGGGAAAAGTTACAAATAACAGAAGAGTAGACGCAAAAGAAGTTAAATTACTCGGGTTCCAGGATCATGACACTAGTCTCACCAAGATGATCCCCTGAAGGGCTACGATACCCACGCCCTTACTTACGATACCCACGCCCTTACTTACCATTCCCACGCCCTTACTTACCATTCCCACGCCCTTACTTACAGCGTGAGCCCCTCAGGGGATGGGCACAGAGAGAAAGATAAACTTGAAAGAAATAGAGGAAGGCCAAGAAAGAAATTATTGCTATTAAATTTATATTTTATTAAATTAATATACAGTGTGTTTCAGAGATCATGGGACAAACTTGGAGGGGTGGTGGAACGTACTAAAGCATGCATTTTGTTAGAGGAATGTAGGGTCTAAAGTGACGGGTGCAAGAACGCAAAAAAAAAAAAAGTACGACACGAGAGGAAAATGTGTTTATGTACAAAATCAACGAAAAGTGCTTTTTTTGCAGCAATACAGTATTCACAATAAATGTTCAAAATTGCGACCACCAGCAGTAATACATGCTTGGTAAAGTCGCAGAAGAGATTGACGAACATTTTGAAAAACGACAGGCGCGCACGATCAGCCGCAATGGATAGCCGTGCAACGAGGTCCTTCAGTGAGTCAACGGGAGTCTCGTCAATGATGCTCTTCAGATGGCCCCATAAAAAATCCAAGCTGGATAAATCTGGCGAACGGGGTGGCCATCGAACGGGTCCACCACGGCCAATCCATTGATCCGGAAAAGTCCCATCCAAATTATTGCGGACCCGCACGTGGTTATGGGCTGGTGCACCATCATGCTGGAACCACATGCGATCACCAACGACAGTCGAAACATCCTGCAGCAAATCCGGTAGCAGATCTTGCGGAAAAATATGATAAAATAAGCCATTTGTACGTGCAGATAAGAGTTGTGGGCCTATGAGGTAGTCGTTAACAATACCCGCCCACATATTCACGGAGAAGTGAGTTTGGAATACACGTGGACGTGTGCCGTGTGGATTATGAGTTGCCCACACGTGCATGTTATGGCTACTGAAGATGCCGTCCTGTTAGAAAGTTGCTGAATAGCACATCTGATGGGAAATCCGCCTGCGCCTCACACTGCTGCAAGAACCAATGACAGAAATGAACTCGAAGAGGGTAATCCGTCTCTTCCAAGGCTTGGACTCTCTGCAAATGGTATGGGTGCAAACCATTTTCATTCAGTACTCTCCGAACGGTGGAATGACTCAGCTTCAGACAACGTGCAATAGCTCTTGTACTTGTCTGAGTTGATTCATGCACAATGTTCAAGATAAATTCTTTAATGTGAGGTTGTCGTGCAGTTCTTCTTCCACTCCTAGTGTCAGAGGTGGCTTCAAATGACCCGTTTTCATGCAGAGACCGATGCAACCTCTCGAACATTGTGTGCTTCGGGATACGCCTGGTCGGAAACCGTTCCTGGTATAACCGTAGCGCTGCTCTGCCGTTTCCATTAGCAGCACCATACATGAGATGCACGTCAGCTTTTTTCGCTGTGCGTAAACTCACCCATCACGCTCGACATCAGAGTTGCGAATGATCCTCTGATGCATCGGATCGTGGTTTCTCCGGCTCACTAACACCCTTTACCGCTGCATTGCCAGCTAGTCACAGCTGTAGTTCCTTTTGCTGTTAGTGTTCCCTTTTTTGAACATTTATTGTGAATATTGTATTGCTGCAAAGGAGCACTCTGCGTTGATTTTTACATAAACACGTTTTCCTCTCGTGTCGTTCTTTTGCGTTCATGCCTTCAACCGTCACTTTAGACCCTACATTCCTATACAAAAAATGCATGTTTTAGTACGCTCCACCACCCCTCCAAGTTTGTCCTATGATCTCTGAAACACCCTGTATATGTATATATTAGTACTCTTCCGTTTACTTTCCACTTGTGACGGCTTAATTTTTTTGTGATCTTATATCAGATATCATTAAAGGAGCAATATTTTCAATGTCAAATTCCTTGACAGTTGGCTCGAATAATAGGTCTTACCTATTATCGCAACCACCTTTGTGCAGACTATCGAAATTTACGGAAGAAAATGAGCAATTATTTTCTGTAAAAAAATTATATATTACATATATACATATTATAAGTCTCAACTATATATTTATTCCAAAATGCGATCAGTAAGCCTAGCAATAAGATCAATAATAAGCAACCAAAACAAAAGAGTTTTTGCTATGGTTGTGGAGGAAATTTCGTAGCGATAGCTTTCAGAAAGAATTCCAAGCAGTGTTCTCCTAGAGATTGCTTCAAATAAGGTATTCCCGCATAAATTTCATCTCACTTTCTTCTGTTATGTGAAAACTCTACAAGCAAATATTTTAAAATCAAGTTTAAGACAAAAAATAAATAATTTTGCTACAAAAGCCATTGGAACTTGGAATACAACAAAAAGAACACATACGAAAATGGCGACTTGTTATGTGCATGGTTACCTGAATAATTGTTATGCGCGTGGTTACCAGAGTCTGATGTATTCTGAAGCTTTCTACTAAGGTGGTTGCGATAATTAAGTACCGAATAATGTGTCATATTTAACCCTCCCTCATAAATGTGTTGGAAGTGTTTGGGTCAACACAGAGATTCTAGCGTATAAATACGTTGTATATATTTATGTTGCCATCTGTAGTTTCGTATGATAGCATGCCATACCACTTAACCGCCGCAATCAACCTATCTCACTCTATGCTACAGCGAGGTCGTAGCACAGTTCGTTTGGGGTGCTGGAAATAACCCGCAAGAAATAGCGTTATATTCTTGCTAACGATTTTCAAAAGCAATATAAAGTTTTTACATTTTGTATTTTATTAGATTATCAAGATTTTGATAAAAGTTAAGACTAGAGCGCTTAACGCAGTAATTGCCGAATTATTAATCGTTTGAATACGGCGTTCAGAAAACGTGCATTCAGTATGATGCACCCCAAATTCGAAGATTGTGATAACTTCGACTAATTTATCATAATTTAAATATAAAGGACGTAAATTGTCATTTATGATTATTTTGATTTTCTGATATTAGAAATGGCATGATAAAATCTTTTAGAAAGAATAAGAATAGTCTCATATAATTATAGATCAAGGTAACAGCACAGCTCACAAATCATAACAAAACATCGAGAAGAAGCCTTAATGAGCCTAGAGAAAGTAATAAAGGTAGTCAAAAAGAACACGCAAGCAAACAGAAAGCTCACCCCACTCGTTATCCGTGATAAAAAAAATGCATGTTCCAACAAATGTTATACATATATATATATAATACATGTGAAATTTATTTATTATAAGCGTTATGAACAAAATTAAAATTTTCTACCTGTTACTCAATTACTTATAGATCATGAGAGGTAAGTTTCATATGTGTAAACAATTTAATTCTATTTCATGAATATAAAAATTAAATTAGATGGTTTAAATTTAATATAAATAATTTCTTCCCATTTTTGACCTAAAGCTTCAATTATTCAAAATTCTTTGCAACAAGATAATCTTTCCTTTTCACTTCAACTTATTTACTTTATCCGAATTTATTCATTTCATTTTATTTTGATTATATTTTTTTATGTATTTTAATGATTAAAAATTCTTTGCTGGTCTTTAGAAGTAGTGGCTTTATTTATTCAAGATGTATGCATTTATTAAAGTTGGGTTTTTTCTCGTTCTTTGTTTAATACATTTTAATTCACGTTCATAATTTTTAATTCACCGTAGGAAATTTATAAAGTCTGATATTGTTAGGAAGCATACACTACCGACTTTAAAGAAAAGGCTGTAGAATAATTATTTTCAAGTCTTATGATTACAAAAACAAAAGTCAGCAGAAGGGTGTATAAGACCCATTTATTTGAACGCCAAGAAATAACACTGATCCAATTTAGGTTTACACAAGCCAACACTTCTGGCTTAACTTAAATACGTAATGCTGAACTGAAATCAAATGTCGTAACGGCTCGCAGGAAAATGTAACGCGCAGAAAAGGCTCTGGTTTGTAGAAAAACTGGCGAGACAAGTCTAATTACTAGCAACACTCAACATCACAGAATCAGATCGGTATTAAGTCACGGTAACAACGTGACCTCGGAGTAAGCAGAACACGCTCTAAAATAAACATGCGAAATCTTCGCTTAAATAGCACTTCTTTCTCTCTCAAGCTAAATAAATGCTTTCTATCTCGTTTACATTCTGGCATGAAAAGTGTGGGTGAAACGAGAGTGACAGAAAAGAACTTTAACTTAAAATTAACTATTAGTTAAAGAACAAATAGCTAAAGCCTCACAAACTGCTCAGTAACATGGAATTTAATAACAAGCAATGACCAATCATCATATGTACTAGAAGACATAGGGCGTCAATATCCCGAGACTTACAAGAATATACTTGTGTAATGTAGGGCTGAAAGGTACAATTAATGAAAGAAATAGGAAACTGAGACTACAGATTAATTTTGTTTAAATTAAAAAAAAAAACTGAAGTTTAAAATTGGAAGGAGTCAATAAAGACTGAAATTTACACAGGGTCTGCATAATTTAAAATCGAGAACAGTTATTATAAAATTTAATATTTTTTCAAATATACAGGGTTTGTTCGGAAAGTAGTAGGACCGAATTAAATTATTCACAGTTTTGACACATCGGCTTAAAGTTTTTGAAAATAGTTCCCTTTTGCAACAACACAGACTTTCTAACGACTCTGCGATTTGGAAATCTCTTTAGCTCCCTCGCTACGGCCTCTTGAATGGCCTGGACCGAGCCGTGGTGCCCTCCTTTCATGACCCTTTTCAGTCGGGGGAAGGGGAAGAAGTCTGGAGGAGCGACATCTGGGCTATAGGGTGTCTGGGAAGCTGTGTGATGCCGTGTTTGGTCAGGAAAGTCAGCAAAGACGATTTGGCTCGGCGCATTGTCGTGATGAAGCCTCCTTGGTCCAGCGATTGCTGGATAGACTCGGGTAACTCGTTTTTTGAACTTTGAAAAGATTTCGCACTTTCACTAAGTTTTCGTCACTTGTTGGCGTTGAAGGGTGTCCTGATCGTTGCTCATCTTCAACTCATTCTCTTCTCTCCTGAACAATTTTCCACTCAAAAACACTTAATCGACCCATGGGATCACTCCCATAAACAATCTTGATCATGTCATGGGTCTCACTCGCAGTTTTACACAGTTTGATGCAAAACTTCAGCGCGTAACGCTGCTCTAACGAATGAGTCATTGTGAAGATGACAAGGCACATTGAAAGGGGCTCATCTTAAAACTCGATCTACATTCCGTGAAGGCTTGGAGACTACTGCTGCGATAGTAGCTATGATTCCTCGCAACCCATCCAGCGCAGCCACTTTTTGTGCAAATCAAAAAATCAGTCCTACCTACTTCCCGAACAAACCTGTATTAAACTTTGTTAAGCCACGACATAAAACGATTATCGCAACTCAAATATACCATATTTTCAACGTTTAATAAAAGCAGTACTTCTTAAAAGCATTATTAAACTGCAGTTATCTGATTATATTCCTATTCTTTATACTAAGGATATACTGACCTCTGTTATTGAATGCTCTCACTTTAGTGACAATTTAATACCCGGATGAGAGGAAAAGTATTATTTTGTGTTTAAGTGAAGAAAGTATCAAATTACTCCTTTTCCCCCTCTTTCTTGCATTTTTATATACTTTATTTGTCTGCAGTATGAAAGTGATTACTAATGGGTCATTTCATTTGCAATCTGTTTCACTTCCGGCCGCAAGTGTGCGAGATTAATTTTGTTACATTTACAGAATAGATATATATTGTCCTAATTCATGTAGCATTCCCAGAAGCATCATAGTACTAAGATTATCATATCTTCATCTATACAGATTAAAAAAAAACTTGAAAATCTCAAACAAGGAAACAAATAATGTACATATGAATACCTTATACATGTACATATGAATAATTCTCATTTACAATTAAATGTAGTCACAAATTACATTTAAAGTCAAATTTTTTCCTACGGCATTCACTTTTATGTTAGAAGAATTAGCAGTTTTAATTGATGTGTTGTATTCTTTGTAAGATTTTATCAATAATCTACTTTTAGGAAATTTTCTGATCCAGAAAAAAGTAAATTTTTCCTGTAAAATAAATGAAGCATGCCATATCTAATATAACATCGTTTTGGAAAGAGAGTATTAAGAGAATATGAAAAAACTAAACAAAAATCCAGGAATTTTGTTTTAAAATTGTTGATATTTCTCAGACTAATCTCTTCTAGCTAAAGCTTTT
>KK112063.1:292663-304932 GCA_000611955.2 Stegodyphus mimosarum | reverse complement strand
GAGAAAACAGGAGAAAATATAGAAAAATAATTCAACTTCTAAACAAAATGTTTTGGTTGTGAAGTCTAAGCATCCAGTAAGTTGGAGAAATCCTCCTAGTGCAATATAGTTTCCGTATTTTAAATAACTTCTCATTTCTCAACAATAAATTGCATCCACTCCTTCCATTAAATAAAAATATTTACATTTAATTCCAAAACATACTTTAAATTCAATATACGAACTAGGAGTTTCTACTTTTGTTGTGGGTATGATCAGCAGGTAATTCAAGAATCGCCTTTTTCAGAAGCTAGATTTTTTTTGCATATTTAAACCAATAAATATTAGTAGAAGCAAGAGCTATCACTATGTTTTATTTCCATTTTAAAGCCTGACTAGTTTATACAGTGTGTTCTTGTGATAAGAAGAATGCGTTTTTAGGATAAAGATGTGTAGGAAATGAGTAATTTGAGCTAGATCTCAGCATTATTAAATTTGGTTTGTAAAAAGTTAGAACGCACATGAATCTACATTGACAAATCATCTGAATTTTATTTGAATAATAGTGTTTTTTTAAATAATAGTGCATTTTTAATGCATTAATGTCTTATACATTTTTCTACAGCATGCAATTTTTGGCAACATGAATAAAAGTCATACAGCATAAGCAGTATATATAAACAAAAAATGCCAATAATGAAATATTATTATTTTTAATTTATGCATATTTTTAAATAAATTTACCTTAGAAACGATATTTAAAATGTTATTTATACATTATACGTTCCCATTTCATTTTAAACACGTCGTTTTAATAGTGAATCGTCTTTAACAAGTACGGAAGAAGCTGCTAATTCTTTAAACAAGTGTTTTCAGAAGTATACAACCGTATAAATGCACAAATTGGTTTGGTTTGGTTTGGTTTGGTTTGGTTCATGTGATAATGGCAAAGCCTCGAAGACTATCTGACTAAGAAGAGATAGGCCTTCGTGGAGGACGTTCTAAAGGTAGACTGACTTGTATACACGTTACACGTGGGTAAAATTACGAAGGGGCCCATGCAGCCAGCCCGTTCGAGCTTCGAAGCGAACTGTCAGTGTTCAGATACTTTACCGCTCGGCAGCTGGTGGGCCCAAACAAATAATATGAAAGAATTATAACGTAAAGGCTAAATGAACGTTTCTTTTTAAATGGCAGCAGTTGTTTTTAAGAACTTAGTACACTAAGAGTTATTTCCTGTTCTTTCTAGTCTCTGTTGCTGTATACCATTTGAAGTAGAGGCTGAAAGGCTATACGGTACCAGATTTGTTTCCCATGAATAATTTTTATGTGACATATTTGAATATTATTTTAAGAATTAAACTTAATTTTAAATAAAAGTCCCTTTTTCCCTAACAATTCTCCAAATTTTACTTTTTTTTAGTTTTGCATTTATTTACTACGCTTTGAAGGACATGCATCGTTTTTATTTAACATTTGAAATCTTGTCATGGCAAAATAAAATCATCAGACTGATCATAACTCAGACACTGAAGTACGGGCGAATAGAATAATTATGAATAGAATAATTTTAATTCATTAATTTCTGAGCACATACCTTAACTTTGTTCAATTTAAATTGCATTTGGTAAGTATTGTAATACTTATGACTCATAATTTGAACGTATATTAAACCTCTCTGTGCAAATTAATAAAAGTTAAATAGGTAATTTCAGCTCAATTTCTCAGCTCAGTTCAATTTATACTTCCGAATTCTTGAATAAAATTGAATCTATCAACAAGCTAAACGATTTGCATTTAATGGAGGAGTCTGGGGCACATTCTTTCCGTGTTATGAGGCATCTTGGATTGTGTTAGAGTGTTTATCTTTTGGAACAACACACTCGCTTTGATTAATGCATTATATAGTAATTGCTGCGAGTACTTAATCTCCAAGTTGGAACGAAATATTTCAAGAGCCATATGCAATTACAATCACCAGAGGCTGAAGTAATCTTGTGTTTCTATAGAAAAGGTTAATGAAATGTCTTGTGGGCGTTTCCATCTACAGTTCCTGTGCCTTAACAAGTGCTGCCACACTAGGATAGATATCCTTTCACTCCATTTTAAATGCAGTTTGTGCAAAACAATTACGGAGTAACGCAACCGAATGCTTTGCATTGCCTCTCGCTACATTTACTCGAAATTCGAAATTTAACTTTAAAAGGGAGAATTTTTTAGGGGTCATGCATATATTGAAATATTTCGAAAGGGTACCTACAAACCTTATTTTAAATCGACGAACCGTAATAAAACTATTCTTACGATATAAATTATTTTTAGGCTATTCCGTTATATTATTGCAAGCAGAACACTTTTTTAAAATGCGCAGCTTGCTAATAAGTTCAGATAACCTTGCTAGGTCTTCAACTAATATTTTACTACAAATATGGTATTGATAGTTGCCCAATGTTTATGCACTGGTGCCAACAGAATTTGGGAAGGGTAAAACGAGACTAGAATCAACTACAAATTATAAAGTAAATTTTAAAATAACATTCTGTTTCTCCCCTTTTCCCCGTGAGAGCGTATACTGTGGTATCATTCTGCTGTGAATATACACACACGTGCGACAACCGAAATCGTATTTGGAAAGTTATGTATTATTATCACCTTTATTTCCGATCAATCTCATTTAAATTAATGAGATTATTTTAACAGCTTCTATTGAGAAACATTTAAATTTTTATACTTCTTGACAATAACCATTTCAAATTAATAAGCGATATAATACGTGCAAGCTAGTTTAATGAAAGCCGCATTTTCGATTTCACAGAGAGAAAGTGACAGGAAATAATTCGAGTCATGAATTGGCAAAGGAACGTTTTTCGGACAAAGAAGTTCTTCATACTATGTTATTTCATAAAGGATTATAAGGTATTTTCTCCCTCCTTTTTGCATGCCTTTGTGGTGTAACGGTTAGCACGCTTGGTGGGTATTCGAGAGTTCCAGTTAGAGTCCCTGAGAGGGCAATGCTCATTTTTTCATGTCTCCTGCAAAAATAACCTAATGTGTTTACAGGATAACTAATTAAACAATAATTTACCTAGAATAACATTAAGCGCGAATACAGAATTTCATTACATTTGTTTAAAATATGACCCATATGTTTAAACAAAGTTGAATGATTAAAATATCAACCTTTCGAATCTAGCACATTTTTAATACTATGCATAATGGAATTCCTTGAGTGATGATGTAAATTTAGCGGTGGGCGTTCAATATACTGCCCAATAAGGGACTGATTGAAAAGAATAAATATCGCTGTATGTTAACTTTGTTTATGTCTAGAAAACAACCCGATTGAACAATTCAATTAATAATGTAACTATTAAAATTTAGATTTCAGTTTAGAACAAATATTGCTTTATTGGAACTCCACATGCTGAATACAGAGACTCGGCTCTATGTCAGTTTTCAGTTTAAAAATGTATGTGTATTATTTTCTTAATAAATAAAGTAGTGATTAATATCAATTATGTACTATTAACATAAATTAAAAAAATACTTTTTATGGGAAATAAATGTGCAACATGCGAATAAAGAAATAACTGATTATAGACTATCTCTTCATTTATGTAATACATATACCAGTAACTAAAACATAAACAATTAAGATACATTTTCTGCAGAATATCTTTCGCCCTGTTTTTGAGAAGTTTTTGTAGTTTGGACGGTAAAGCAAGAAAAATAATCATGTATCACAACAAAATTTTGTTAATGAACGAGAAAAGAAAATTTTTGTTATTAAGGAATAAGAGTAGGCTAGTTTATTGAAGGAAATCTTTTATTATTGCAAGGTCTGATTCTAACCCTCGAAATGCATCTTTGAAAACGTATATATGAAACTGTAAGACAATGCATAATTTGGCTTTGAAAGTGTTCGTATTGAAAGTCTGTGTAATAATTTGAACGGTGTTCCCACTTCTGGAACTCATTTTTCAGAATACTGTTAAGGATCTATCTAGCATTCTGTGTGCATGTAAGGCCCAAATCGAATTAATATTCATCCTCTGTAAAAATTAACATTAATTTTTTCTTGATTAATTTAAAGTTCCTCAGCTATCAGTCTAATAGGTAATCGTTTGAAGAATCGTATAACATCTCCTGCTCTGTTAACGTTCATCATTTTCATTTGTTCTCCGCCCATTTTTTAATTCCTTATTCCATTGAAAGGTATTTTTATTGCAACCTAATCGTATCCTGTTTCAACAATTCTAAAAACAATAAACCGTTCCGTGCAATTTACGAATGGCCCTTCGTCTAAAAAACGCTTCGTTTAACGTCAAAATATCATGTCGTAAGCAAAGTGACCACAGGCGAGCCTTTGCCTCCACAATGTCTCTAAAAGCCAAAGAACCAGAATCTTTGCTAAAAGATATTTTGAGCAAGGTCACAAATATGTGGGAAATTCCAGCATTTGGAATCGCATGTAAGCTATAGAGTAAAACTTAGAATTCCCGAAAATGAGTGATTTACTTTCTGAAAAGTAAAATTTTGCGGACATAACAAAGTTGCTCTCAGGGCGCTTCGAAAAGGAGTTAAGGAAAATAAACGATAATATTACGTTCATGCATACCATATGCGAATAAATTTTGATTATAATTAACGATCCGATGCATATCTCTTTGGTCTACCTTAAACTATTATTGAAGAACTTAAATATTTTCAAGCATCTTCTGCTCTGTATATTATTTTATTAATCGAGATGAAAGATTCGCTGAAGTCTTTTTCCAGTTTAATTGACAACACTGACTTAATGAAAGAATGCAGTAAGTACACAAACTTAATATGCAACTTATTACAGTTAAATGAGTAATGACATTTTCATGAGAGAAATTAAATTGTGTAAATTAATGTAGGCGTTGATATGAATAAAAATAACAAATTTGATGCAGGAAAATGAATAAGTTATTTTGAAGAGAATCAAATCATCAAATCAAGAAAATCTTTAAATCAAAAAAATATATTTTTTTGCAAATGTATATAAAATTTAGCTCACATGTTGAAATTCATTGAAAAATTTTAGCCTCATATATGAATGTTAAAATACTGATTAAAAAATTTTAAATTTACATGAAATATCAAGATTGTTTTCTAATTCGTAGAGGCTTTTAACAAGAGGAAAATTAATATTAAACGTAAAGAAGACTAAAACGCAAAAATAATTTTGATAGCACATTAAAATGCTGTTGGAGGAAAAAATTGTATACCCTTTTTTCCATGTTAGTGGAATAAGAAAAACAAAGTAAAATGCCAGAAATACACTAAATATTGTGAATTCATAAACTTCATTTTCAGTCTTTTTAGAATTCATATAATATTCGTAAAAGTGACGAATGAAATATGCCATAAAAGAGGTAGTTTTTTTCAGTGCATTTGGATTCGTATAATATTCGAAAAAATAACGATAAATATCTTCAGCCATTTTTTATTCGTATAAATTTCGTAAAAGTTACGTACAAAAAATACCATACCTTATTTCACCAAAATTATACGTATATTTTTCGTGCTGCCTGGGATACATTTGTATTACACACATCAGTATATAATCATTTCCTGAACATAAATGCACACCTTCTAACAATGAATATTACTGCCCTAATTAACAGTTTAAGGGATTTGTTATCACTTTTTCTCCACTCTAACATCCATTATTACTGTTACATTAAAATATGATTGCCTAGTTGTCATTCCAATTAAACGTTTCTTATCCATACTGGTTGATATTGCTAGTTACATAAAAACAAAGGAAAGTTTACCGAAAATAAAGGCAAAACATATTTGCACGGTTGAAACAAAAAATGGGTGTTCATTGCTGTACGAAAACAAACAGAAATAAATGGAGATTTAGGAAACACATAATACGGACGAATTACTCGGACAAATTCAGAATTATGTTTTTTTATGCTAACGTTTAGAAGCTTAGTGTAACGAATAGAAGTGCAGATAACATGGGCTTTTTATACTAAGGTATAGATTTGGAAAGAAATACACATACTTTCATACAGCTGGTTTCATATTTTACACAGCTTATTTATTTGCAGTTTTTGTTTACATTTTACCTAATCAATAGTTTTTGTCAGATTCCTCTAGTTGCTAAGGTCTCATTTTCCAAGATCATTTTCGGTCTTAAAACATTTCGGGGTAGCTTATGTGCTGTTTCCAAAATATTTTTTTCTTATTTGAATACTTCCCTCTTTATTAAAATTCATTTGACAGTTGCTAAGGCATACGCAGTTTTGATGCGAAAGATGCAAATGTATAAACGTGAGATTATTATAGCTTATAATTTATTAAATTGACGGCTAAAATTTTAACAATTTTTGTTAAAAGTATTCGAGAAAGAAACGTAACGAAAGTAATCCGCTGCTTTCCTCTGTCAAGTATATGTTTTATTCTATGCTTTGGCATCACTCGAAGTACATAACTTTCCAAGGGAAAATAATCGAGTAATTGTTGCTCGGTGAGAAAATACAATTCACAAGCACAGAAAGAAAGCATGAAAATTTGATCGTCAAGATAGGCTACCTTGCAACGATTTCTTTTTTCGCAACCGTTTTAAATAAACAATTTTCTGCTCCTTCGGTTACAAAAAGTCGGAAAAACACAAACACAAAAGTGATGTGCTCGAGTCTACGCGTCCTTTCTTTTGGAAGTCGATGAAAATATTTCACTTAGGGTGGAAAGGGGAAAAAAAGCATATTTATTTTTCCCTTTTTTGCTTTCATTTCCGTTTTTGTGTGGTTTTTTCCAGCCCTGTCTTCCATCATACGCATAGTGTTGCGGATGTTGAAAAAGTAGAATTAAAAAAGGGAGGGGTGTGTGTGTGTGTGGCTAAAGAGCACACTTCAGCCGCAAAAATTCCCTCAGGGTCAGAAAGAACTCTTGAGTAATGCTGCTTGCCTTCTTGTCATATTCAGTCATTTCTTTCCCTCCTCCTCTCAGCTTGATTTTCTGTTTATTTTATTTTCTTCTTTCCTGCATCCTGGATATAATCCGACTTTTTTCCCTTCCCTTGCTCTCAGAATCATTCTTTTCTTATTAAGGAATTTGAAAGAGAGAAACTTGAAAACGGGAAAACTATCTCTACTCTGCTCTTTTTCCGCCCTGTTATTATTATTTCAAAACGTTATCACATTAAAAAGACACTCTTGGTAAAGCACAAACACACCTTCTCCACTAAACATTAATAATGAACGGATGACGTGCATATTTAAGACAGAATATTTTCACAAACTTTCTCGACGGCAGTATTCGCTGCATTAGCTTTAATTTATGACAGATTTGTAAAGCGTCATGCTAACGCGCGATGAGATTTAATTGAAATACCCATGATTTCAACTTTTAACTTCATTAGCGAAGAAGGGCGTTTGGAGTCAATAATAGGTCTTAACAAATTAGTGGGCATCCTAATAGGGGAATTATTTTCCGTCTAAGTTTAAATAAATTAATAAAGTATATCCTCTTTGCTCGCTGAATTGCATATCTGGCAATGCACCTGAAAATCATTCCATCTCTCTGAGCTTTAATTATATGCTAATACATATATTTTAGTGTAAACCAATCGAAACTATGGAAGTAAGATTTATTTTGTGCAATCGTTTACAAATTTTCTTTGCTCACCTGTCAAAATTGAGATTATTAGGTCTTATCAAAAGTGCTTTTTCAGAGTCGTTGTCTTTCTAAATTTTCACTATTCTTTCGACGACCATGTATTCTTTCATGACAGAAACAGATGAAGCTCTTTTGTGGGAATACTTGAAGAACTCGGAAAAAAAAATTAACTACCGTTGGAACGAATCAATGGTAAAATAAACGTCATGATCACAATTTCATAACCAGATTATCGTTATATCCACTTATTTATTTTTGCTATATTTTTTACCCTATCATTATTCGATAAAGTCAGAGATAAGGTTATAATGAAATACTGCTCCAGAATAAAATTAAATTTTCGTAATATGTATACGTAAAACATTCAAATAATTCCCTGGAGAATATTTGGAAAGCAAAGCCATTTCCTGATAAGTCTGGACGATAATTCATACAATCATAAAAAAGTACATAATTTAGAAGGGTGGTATAAATTTATTATCTCCTTCATAGACTCGGATAACTTTTTTTTAATGTTGAATTCCGTAAGGGCTTAAATAAGTTATTATAAACAACCTATTTTTAAGTCGCAATTTAAATTGAACAGTACTTTAAAGCAATTCTGCTACCCAGGGCCTTTTCTAATGAAACAATAATAAATGTGAATACAATTTAATTTGCATTTCATATTCATTTTCTCCATTCAAAATTTGGGAATAAAGTTAGACACGTTTTTATATTTATAACAACATTTTCTAGACAGCTCCTAATTTTTGATTCATTGATTCAATCACGAGTCAAGACAAAATAAAGTGACAGCTCTTGGAATAAGACGTCCTAGGAAAGAAACAAGATTACATACACTGAAATAATTGGACTTCCGAGATAGATTCAGGTGATTGCTTTAGGTGCGTATCCAATTTATGCCAACAGGGTGCTTATCCCCTTTAGATCATTAGCGACGCTTCCGAACGGTAATGACAAGCAGGGGCAATGAAATCAGTGAAATGCAGAAAGTTGATTTCCGACAACAAAGACTATGATCGAAGAAACCCTAGATGAATGAGGCGCTGCCGATAACCGTAAATAAACATGTAATAAGCTACTTATTGCAATAGTGTAACATGTCATAATTTTAATGATAATTATGTTATTGTTGTTTCAGGAATTTTAAAATTCTTTTTGACATAACTTCAATCTATAAAACATATAGGTTAGCAGAGAGAAGTAATTATTTCCATATTTATACACATGTTTGTCATGTGTATAAATAGTATTATAAATGCATGTGTGTAAATAATATGTATAAATATTGCATGTATGCGCAATTTGATGTATAAAAATTCTAATGTAAAACAGAAAAACCTTTTTCTAAAACAAAGATCTAATATGATGGATTTCATAAGAGCTGACAGATATTCTGAGATTTCCCAGGAAATGTTTTGAAGTTATGAGGAGACTGAAACCGGTGTTCCAACGCGTCTCAGTTAGTTCGTTTGGGGAAGATCTAAAAAACAAGGGTGAGCGAAGGGAAAGTTGTGACACTTCGTATATATGGTATGAAGTCGGTCATTGTGTATAAACGATCTTGCTAAATAGTGGCTTCCGACAAAGGAGACAGTATACGCAATACAATAGATCGCCGAATGACAGCCGCACCATTAAAGAGCTGAAACTTGTTATATGCCAAGCTCGCGGTCCCACACTAGAGTAAGCTTTACTGTCGATGACTAGGAAATAGTTGTGGACGGTTTAACGCAAACAAATAATGGAATCTAGTCCTTGCTGGTCTCCTTGCAATTGAATTTGTTGACAATGCAAGTCCAGGAATTGAGGGTCTGAATAGCAAAGATGTCCTTCCACATATTACAGATGTTTTTCCAAGCAGTTATTATCCTGGCCTGCAGCTCTTCTCATGGTTACGAACGTCCTTTAGGAACTATTAATAATAACGTTGTGTGCCTCTATCATCACTAGCTCATGTAATAATGTGAACACACCCACATAAATAACCTGAACTGACACAACAGCGAAGCAAGGTATCTTACGTGTTTTGAGGTTGGGAAATTCCCTGCTATAGTTCGGCCGTCTCAAAGCAACCCTGGCTGGCATTCTGCCAAAACACATAGCATCGTCCAAAAGGGGCGTTATTACTTGCTGCTATGTGAAAGACATCTCTTCTCTGGAAAGAGATATACTACAAGGAAGAGAAAATCCCCATCCTTCTACCGTATTTTGAGAATAATTCGGTCCGAATGGTACATGCGTGCTTACGCTCCTGGTCGCGGATGAGGCGGTCGAACTAAATTTGCATTTCTCTGTGCACTCCCAGGATATGCATTTTCGGACATTTTTATAAGCCTGGTAAAAGGGTATTTGCACATAAAATTCCGAAGCAGTAAGAAGAATTTTCTAAATACGCAGACATTTTTCATACGGCGCAGATACATACACGATATCATACAAACTGGTATACCACCATAGTAGGAATCGGCAAATTGGCATATAAAAATGGAATTTGCATCCGAGAGGTGTCCAAGGAAAATAATATTTTCTTTTTTTTTGCGTAAGAATAAATGCTTCTTCAAAGTTTCGCAGGTAGATGGAGATGGACTCTGTATGAATGAATGAAGAAAAATAATGTCTTATAACATTTATTCGTTTCCTTTTGCGAGCGTATTGCAATATTATCAATAACACACGACTTCACCTCGAACTATTAGTTTCATATCACTATTCGAACAATGTGAATAATCATGATATTAATCGTACAGTGCCTTCTGTTTGTGAACATGTGGGTTAAAATATATCTTTAAGATAAAAAAAAATCTGCTTCTGTTACAAGTCTTCAAGAGTAAACCACATTTTCATACATCGGTTAACTGATTTTAGATTTTTTTGAAAATGCTCAAATTTTTGGAGGGCTTTATTATACAGGGTTATTCAAAAAGAAAGAGCAGATTGCAAACATGTATTTCTTCCAAACTATAAAAGATAGAAACATAACTCTAACGTTAATGGATAGAGAAAAGTGTACAATTTATTATTAGTCCGGGTAAAAGTTCCAATCATGGCCGCATTGGCGCTGTTGTTTGTTCTGGTATATATTTGTTGGTTGGAGCCCAAAGAAAGCCACATCGCAAGCAAGCAAAATTCCTCAACCAACGGTATGGCGAGTTCTAAAATATCGTCTGCACATGAAGCCATACAAACTGCAGTTACTGCAAGCATTGCAGCCTGACGACCACAACCAAAAGATACGAATTTTGCACTACCATGTTAGATGATATGGAAGAAGACAATTTTGCTGAACGATTAATTTTTTCCGATGAATCCACTTTTCATCTTTCACACACGGTTCTCATATTGAATGCATACCATAATTGTAAACTTGTTATAAGTGCTTTGATATCTGAAATCATTAAAACGAAGTGGCTTTTAAAAGTTAAGAATTTTAGATGCAATTTTTACATCATTTACTAAAACAGACTTGAATAAAATAATTTTATTGCCCGTTTCAGAATCTGAGAAAGGATTAGGACTGGATTATTTGATTACGGTAAAGCATCCTAGATCTGTCTGCCTACAGGTAAAGATGCCTTCGTGTAGGAAAGTTTGGAGAGAAACGGCCATTTTTTGGGGGTTGCTTATGACGGAAAGCACAAAGTCTCATATAAAGAGCCATTCCTACAGTTTTAACTTGAATGTAAGAAAACTGCTAGTATTTCGTGGCTTTAGCTAGCAGCTGAACAAACTACTGCTTGAGAATATATATATATATATTCTCAAGTTCTACTGTATATATATATGTTAATTCTATGAATACGTTTTCATTTCCAAATGAGACAAAGTTCATTCCTATATTGACATTGACTGTATAGAAATAAACTATTCATTTTATAGGAAACAGGTACCATATCCCTGCTTCAAGAAACATAAATATTTTGTATTTCTGTGTTAGAATGATTTTCTCTAAATTTTCACTTCAGTTTTTATATATCCATTTTATTTGACGAACTTTAGAGATGCGTGGATAGAATTTGCTAATGTGAAAAGACAACGAGCCTTAGATTTAATAAATTTGAGGCGCTTCTAATGAGAATTAAAGAATATAGATGTCATATATCAAGGTAAGCGAATATTTCCAATTAAGCTAAGTTTTAAAGTATTTCAGATTCAGTATTAAAAGGTTGGTTGCTTGCATATTAAACGTAACCAAGTGATTAAAATTGTAATAAAAGAAACACGATAAGAAACACATTAATATTTCGTTATTATTCAAGAGGGGGAAATCTTCGGGATGAATTCCTATAAGTATCTCAATATCAAATACATCAAAACTAACTTCAACAAAATAACAGTTTCTAAAATAAAACAACTGATTATGAAAGAGTATTCAATAAATTATGACTACGAAATATTCAAGCTTCAATTGTAACCAAAGCTTTTTCCCACTTCAGCGGAATTCGGTTTATCACTACCTTTTCTCATTTTGAAACGAGTTTCTTATATTTAATCTTGAATCATTTTATTCTTATTTTATCTATTATTACGAGTATTATTCTTTTCAATTCTTATTTTATCTATTGTTGCTGGTTATTATTATTGTTGTTTTCAATTCTTATTTTATCTATTATTGTTAATTATTATTATTA